>VZTE01005385.1:1380738-1412599 GCA_013397775.1 Eulacestoma nigropectus | reverse complement strand
TTTTTTTTTTTTTTTTTAAAGGACTGGTGTCACTAAATCTTGAGTATCACTTCGGTCTCAGCTTGCTTGGCAAACGTAAAGTAAAACAAGAAAAGACACAGAGAAGGATGACATAACAAAAGTTGCATACCAGTTTCTATACAGGGAATTATTAACTACAAAGGGATTTTCAGCCTGGAAAAGACAACAAGGAAACCACAGTGACCTATCGTGAGAGGCAGTGGAGAAGGTGAGTAGGGGAAGACCAAGGAGTTAACAGACAAAGACAGCCCCAAGAAATAAATGTTGGGTACTTCTTCTCATAACCCATAAATTATAAAATATTCTGACATACTGTGGGTAGTATGTATTTAAAATGAGCAGATAAATTCACAAAAGAGGAATTCATCTTGGGATATTAGCTACAGAACCTAGCGAATATGGCTTAGTTTGAAACTGGGATGATGATGGGAAGAATCATCCTCCGTCTCTACACATTGGCTTTTGAACACAGATGGAGAGAGGGCACTGGGTTATATGAACCCTTAAACTGACCCAGGAAGGTCAGAAACCTTTATGTTCTTTGATATTTACCATTCATGTCACAACATTGGCCAGCTCTGAGACCCAGCTTCTTGCAGACCGTTCCAGTTTGATTCCAATCTTGTAAGCAAAAGCCTTCTGTTACCTCCTGTATTTTCTTTTCTAGCACAAGAGAAATACTCTGCAGCAATAATTAGAAGTAAATTACATTTACTATTTTAAAAGATGAATCAAAAGAAATAATAGACTTATTTCAGTAAGTCTGTCTGCCCTGCTCTTTTGTGTCATGCTAATGGGCTCATCAAAACATCCTTTCCAGAACAGAAAACCACAAATTCTTTTGATTTCCAGACTCTCCACTGATGTAAAACTAGAGCACTTCCCCATAAATTTCTCAAACAGCAATAGGATGCAGTGCATATTAAGAGATCTGGGAGCTGTTGCAGAAGAGATTCTTGGCAGTAAGAGACACTTCACTTTATTCTGATACATCAGAAAAAAATATCCTGGCTGTCACCAGCACCTGACTAGGGAGACACCACCAGCCCACTCCTTCATGTTCAATTCTTTCACATGGTGCATGAATTCTACTATCAGAACAGAAAATGCAGCCATTTCGAGGTAGTTTACAGACTGGAGTTATCAAAGCCACCTCTAACTTGGAAGCATCCAAATAAATCTACATTTCTGTAAGAACTAGTGTTTTAGTGAAATGATCCAAGTGCCAATTCATTTAATCCCCAAACTTGAATGAAATATGATCATTCACTGCTTCTGTTTCAAATATTATTTACAGTCAGCAAACAGAAAATGAAAATGAAATTAAGTGCCTGAGCAGGTAAGGGCTGATCTTTGCACTGAATTCAGGGTCCTGCATAACACTGGTCATCAGGTTAACAGGTTTTCCTCAATTAATTCCTTTTGAGGTAGAAAATTAAAATGAAAATAACAACCTATTTTAATCTTACATTGGTATGGAACACACCACAAAGCTGACAAATATTCAGCTGGAATACACTTGGCAGAACAGTTAATTCCATATTTATCTAATTTTGTAATAAAAATATCTTTCTGCTACTAACTTGCAGATCTCAGCATGCCAGCATTATAACTGCTATTAATAAATATGGTAACTTCAACACTGCTCACAAAAAAAAAAATTAAGTTGGTTTGCATCTTATCTTCCATAAAACAAGAATGAGTGACATCAGCTATGTTTCCTTCACTTAGTTTTCTATTAATATTGCCCTGCTAAATTATTCTATCCAATATCAAACTGATATTGTCCCTTATGTTCTTTCAAAACACTAACACAACCATTGGTTTTAAAACACTGTGTGTTTTTTAACACACAACAGTGGCTCCACTACAGCTTTCCGGAAACTTCCACTGTTTCAAGAATGACAATAAATTATCTGTCCAAGCACCTCCTTGATCAGCTCATTTGTTCAGTACCTGAGACAATCTTCAGCTCACAAATAAGCAATTAGCTCATGCACATGCAGACTTGAACACTACCTGTGCCCTTGTCGTACAACATTTTCAGTGTAACAAGTTTAATATTTCTTTCCTGTTTTCCAAAACATCCCATCAGGTCCATTAGAGTTTAATAAAACCAGAAAATCGGACAGAATTTAGTACAAAAAGTTTTCTGAACCAAGCTTTTCCTGCTCTTGGAAAATCTTTTGAAGATTTATTATTTATTTCAGTAATTCCCAAATAGATGCTCAGAATTCATAGTCTATCAACAGTTTTATACCAAAATGGTTTCTTATAACTACAATATTTTATCATCAAATTTTCATATTAAGTTCATATATTAAAATGTCAGTAGCCACATAACAATGGCAGAGAGTAATTAAGAGTTATACTTAGATATAAAACATGTCCTAGCCAGCACCTAAATCATAGCACAGCTTTTCAGAGGCCTGCAGAAGTGGCAGCTGCAGCTGAGCAGAGAAGATGAATACAGCCCATAAGGGTTCTGCAGCTTCGGGAGAAGTACAAAGGACACAAGACAGCAATGACTGCAATGAAAAGAGCACAAAGGAAAAGTCTACATAAATTAGCTCTGCCTCCTGTGCTTTAGAACACAGGTCTTCAAGGAACTTGGCTGCAACATCACAAAATCATATTTCAAAACTCATTGAGAACTTTCAGGTAAATTTGATTAATGTTAAAAATACTTCAGTACGTATTTGTATCATTAACTATATTTTTCTGTTCTATTAATTAAGAACTGAATTAGAAAGAAAAAGATTGAGGCATCTATCAAGAAAAGAATTTACAATCTCCTGACTTGTTTTCCCATCTTGATAGGGCAAAAGACTCTTAAGGCTAATTATCTTTTATCTTGCATAGATCGGTTTAGAATATTCACATTTCATCTAACGTATTCCAAAGCAGACACAAATGTTAATAATATGTATTTTCAGTTAAAATTAAAAAATAAAAGGTACTTTAAGCATCCATCCTAGGACTGTCTACCAAAGCCATAATTTTTACTGACTGTACATGCAGATGGATGCCCATAGAGGGTCTCACTCTCTGACCCATGTGCACTTGGCTGATCTGCTGCAGAATTCTCCACTTGCTGCAGGTCTCTTTCAATTTTTCTTTCAGACTTGCAGCTAAAATTCTTTTCAGCTCATATCCATTCTTCGTTACAGGAAATGACAGATATATTACTCAATTTAAAGTTTTACAAGCTTTTGTAATGTAAGATTTTAAGCTAGAGTGCTTACTGTTGAAAAGTTGCCTTTGCATTCTCATAGTAAATACAGTATACTATATATTAGACACAGTAAATATTAATATTAAAAATATTTAAAGTGAAGGTTAAAACAATTCTATAAACCAAAATGTACTGTGACAAAGATATAATACAAGTGTGTAACACGCTCTCTGTACAGCTTGGAGAATAAAAGCAAGTAATGCTTACCTGCTGAAATTTGTGCCTTTGATAACATTTTCCATTTATAGTGACAATCTAATATTGCAGACATAGATCAGAAGTATATTTTTTTTTATATGAAACTAATATGCTTCTAAATTATCAGTCTTTTAAAATGTTTTTTCTTTAAAAATGCTTAAGTAGCTCTCAGACAATCTAAAATATCATTCCCCCATGTCAGAAGTTCAGTCAATGACCATTTTCACCTATATGAAAATAGATATTCCCTTCAACTTCTGTTCTCCACATCTCAAGGGAAAGAAGTCCAAACATTAAAAATTGCTAAAAATAATTTCCATGTTTATAAAAAGCCAGTCCTACACTCTTACTTCTGAGAGATATGAATGTCTCCATGATTCTACTCCATGGACACACATGAATAAATAATACAGCATCAGACTGCAGATGTGTGTTACTATTTGTGCTTGGCTGCCTGCCAGACCCAGGGTTTCCTGCAGGTCTTTCAGATTTCATTCCAAAGCTGCAAGAAGCCTTCACTGGTTTGATAGCTCCTTTAGCTGGAAATCTACATTCATATTTTTCTTTAAAAATTGAGTCCTAACAAATGGATCTTGATCTTAAAATTTATTTTATATTGGAAATAACATCCATGATGAATTATTAGCCTACACTGTGAGTAATGTTTAAAAAAAAATTTCTAAGCCTTGAAAAGAAAGCTCACATTTAAACAATACTGAAATTAAAAAGTGCGCAGGGAATGGAAAACAATAGCATTTCTAATATCTTGTTAACTCTTCCCTCCTGAATGTGTTGTATTTTATTTTTAAGCCCTTCAAAACACACATTATCTTCTTATTTGTATCACAGTGTAGCTGTGACTTTCATTCCAGCCTCTAGATCGTAATACTTATTTTCCCACCTTACACATTGCAATAGCAAGAAGGAATTATGGGTCGGACACAGGCCTGGGGATGAGTTCCTGACTCTAATTAAACCAATCACAGAATTCTCATTAACTGTGGCAGAGTCCATCATAAGTCATTAAATACAGTGAATTACCTGAGCACAGCCTGTTCCCCCTGCCAGGGGCTGAGCTGCCCATGGTCAAGGCCAGCTCTGGAATGATGCAGCTGGGGAGAAAGCTGAGGAAAGAGCTGTGCCAGAGTCGATGGTGAGAGGAGGGTCCCTTCTCCCCAGCGTGGGAGCTCTGTGAGTCCCCAGCCTTGCCTGGGCTCCGCTGTGGGCTTGCCTTTGCCTGGCCATGGCCCCGGTGACCTCGGCCTGCTGAGTTGTTTCCCTGACTCTGGGCTTGCCTCATCATTACACTTGCCTGACAAGCACTGGACTGCTGAACATCACCCAGCCCTGATTCTGACCCTGATTCTGACTTGACCTCAGGTTATGTCTCATCATTTTGGACTTGACTTGCCATCTGGACTGTTTGGTGACCCCAGCTACGATAACCTGACCAGCTCTGGTTGCCTTGCCCAGCTACTGTGGGATTGTGCCCCTGTCAGTGCCTCCAACCATCTTGCTGTCATTGTTATCTCCCAGATGGCCTCCCCTTGTGGAAAAGCCCACTCCCGCTGCTCCTTGAGATGCATAATCTCCCTGTCCTTCATCCCCATATTTTCTCCTTTTTACCTTCTTCCAATTTTTGATGCCATTGATCATTCTTGCCTTCCTGGCATTTTACACCCACTGGACTTGAAGATTGTTTTTTTTCACTCCAGTTCTTTTCAAGACTGTTCTTGTAGCTGATCTTTTGAGGAGTCTTTTTGCTCTTTCCCCACTCTCATTATTCCCCAGGGCAGTGTCTATAGCTTTTTGCTCATCTTACATTATGTTCTCTCTCCAAGCAATTTCATCAGCTGACACATCCTCAGTTATCATCTCCATGCTGATGACTAACAAATCAAGCTCAGCATCATTAATTGTTCTTCTAGCAATATTCTCTATCTGTCCTTCTCTCAAATTATGTCATTTAAAGGTTTTACCAGCTTTAACAGAACTTGAGAAAAAGAGCTAGTATCTTTCTTCCCAAAAACTTGCTATACCTTTACTTTGTGCATACTCAGGTACATGTTCTCAGGATACTTTCAAAGTTTTTTTCCTTGCATTGCTCTTATTAAAGAAAACCCACATGCCATTTTGAGATCCTCATCTACTCAACATCCTCTTTCTCTCTTTGTCCAAACAGAAGGGGCTTCCTTTCAGTCCTAATAAAATGTTATAAAAAACCTTATAAAAACCCTTTCAATTTGTTCATGCAACACCCTTGCCTCAAGACTGTACTATGCTGAATTCTTCCACCAGGGCCCAGTTCCCTTTGATATCAAACTTACATATTTCAGTAGTGCTTTTAAGTGTCCATGTGACATGTCGTCTTCTTAATAAAAAAATAATAAATTAAATGCTGTACAAGGTAAACTATTATCTAATTACCAAGTAGAAGAAATATCTGAGCTAGTTTTAAATTAGAAGCAGTGAAATACCCCCAGCAACAGTGGTATTGAGCTTCTTGGTAGGATATATTAGTTCATGCACAACTCTATGCATTTGTGGATATTCTTCCTCTTCATCTGTATAGCTCTACAGATCCCTTATAACATATTTTCTCATTAAGCTTGATGCCTATTTATATTTTGTACATTCTGCCAGTATTCCCAGTCGTGTGTAATTTGTTTGACAGTCTGTCATCTATATATCAAATGAAGTGTTTTACCCTGTTTAAGTTCCTCTTAAAATAATTCTACTTTTCTTGGCATCTCCAGTAACTTTCACCAATGTCTGTTTCTTCATCCTGAGACTGGGAGTTGCCAGAGCAGTAACATTTCTTGAATAAGTCCATGTGAGGTGGTAGAGTAAATTAAACAGAGACCTAAATAATAGAATACTGATCTCTGTATCTCTGCTGCATTTAGCAGTGCTTCTGTCTATTTAACTGTCTTCAAAAGCTTCTTTGTCTTTCAGATCTTCTGTACCTGATGACAGCTTAGCAAGTTTTACTGTGCCAAAGCTCCACTGTTTCCTTCGAAAAGATAAAAGCTACTCAGAAAGATGTTCAGTAGAGAAAACAGCTAAACAGTGACTATTTTTCCTCCAGAAACTGGCACACCGTGTCTTCTAAAAAGAGTGAAGTAAACTTTCTGTAACTCCTAAGAATTGGCCTTTTTGGCGTTTCTTGCTGCAGGCACGTGCAGTCCCTGTAGTTTCACCCAGTGATGAAGGCAATGTAAAAACCAGTCCAGACAAAGGAATTTGGGCTCATTTTGAAAAGCATGTGCATAGCACAGAGGTTGACAATTTCATCCCCAGATGAGAATTTTCCATTTCATTGTAGCTTATCTTTACATCATCCTTTATTATATCCTTACCTCATCCTTTATTAGCCATTTCCTACAGATAGATGAGGAACTGGCACAAACTTAAGATTTTGTGGAGTTGGTCAAGTTTCAGTAACAGCGGGGGGAAAAAAATAAAACCAAGAAGATAAACAACACTTCACTGAGGGCAAACTGTCAACATCCTTATGACATATTTAATGTTCTCTAATCAGGACCCTACACGAGCAGCTTTCCATTTACCATTTTCCATTTACCAGTTCCCAGGCCAGCTTCTGCTGCTGCTGCTTGTTGGATTTTACTCACTTGATTTATTAATGACAGTCTTCTGCCATTTAGTAGAAGTTCTAGTTCTTTGGGAATGGTGAAAAAAGCAAAGGTTACTTTAGAAAATAGGACATAGCGTAACGCATTTTATTTTAAAACTATATTCTATATTTAATACTATGATCTTTTTGGACTATAGGATCTTATATATAAATACATAACACATTACAGCCTTGACTATAATTTATAGTAAAGCTACTGCATACTTTCCTGTTAATATAATTAAGTTTTAAAATAGCTGAAGCACCACTTAGTACAAAACAAGATCCAAAAATGATTAATATAGATAATGTTTCTATTGTTATATATTTACCTAAAACCAAGACTTAAAGTTTTGTTATGTTGTTATAAACTAATTTGCAAGATGAGAGTATGTTCCCAAGCAGGCAAAGCTATCTGAAGACATAAAAATTATTATCTCCTTTTACAGAAGCAAAAACTGAAAGGGACAGGGATGTAAAACGTTAAGAAATAAGTTAATTGCCAATGTAGAAATATCAGTGCAACATCCAAACAGTGCCTTTTTTTACCGTCTGAAAAGACTAAGAACAGGGATAAATGAGAACATGGATAAATTCCAGTTTGCTAGGCTAACTAATTAACAAAATTTTTTCACTCATTTTTAGAATTTTAAAAATATGCTTATGTTGCCATATTTTTAGCACATAAACAACAAGCACGTAAGGCAGAGAGTCATTTCAGGAATTGCATCAGGAGTTTTGAGTGGCCAGGTGTGTCTGATTTCTCCTGATAACCCTGCAAGTTCAAAGCATTTAGCAATTAAGAAGACATAATGTAGTCCTTCAAGGAAGACTGACTGCCACAGAAAATAACCCTAAAAATTTATGGAGTCACTTTGAAAGTAATCATTGTCATTGTAGGGATCCTACATTATTGTTTGTCTGGACCTAATTTAATTATGGGTATTTTCTGCTTCTGGTGTAGACTTCTCATTTGACAGCTATTACGAGAGTATAAGCTTTACTTGTATAAATATTCCCCATGCAGCAAAAATATTTTTAATGGCAAAACACATTAATGCACATAAATTTTCATACAATTTTCATCACCTATTATGTTTTACAATTATTTAACATTCATACTTTCTGTATGTCTGCATTCTGCCTGTTCTGTATTCAGCATGGCTGAATATCTTTTATATGTAATCAGCTCAGTCGGAAACAGGGTCATTGGTATAACAAATTCCCAGACAGAAATGGTCCTCAATATTGTTAAAATACTGTTAAAATATTCCACGGTCTCTGGCAATTTTTGTCATGATATCAATAGTTACAATCAGACAATCTTCTTTCTAAACAAAAGATAAGGTTTATCTTTAACATCTACTACTTCCTTTTAAAAAAGTCCATGAAAGATTTTCTTCTTCAGGTAAGATGGTTTTCGAAGTTACACTCTAGAACAAAAAATTATAGCATTATATGATATTGTTTACTCTTACTACAACATTAGTCAGCTGATAAATGCTTCTATTTTAACATATTCAAGTCCTGAGCAAACTCATTCGACCTACAAATTAATGAGCTACCTTTAAGAACTCAGAAGCAATTAATT
Source organism: Eulacestoma nigropectus (assembly GCA_013397775.1). NCBI lineage: Eukaryota > Metazoa > Chordata > Aves > Passeriformes > Eulacestoma > Eulacestoma nigropectus. The sequence continues at coordinate 1,403,920 of VZTE01005385.1, read as the reverse complement.
AATTTAATAAAACTAATTTCAAAACTGCTAAATTGAATAATGTTTCCCTTTTTTTTCTCGATTTTATTTATACAAATTCACAGAACCTTATTCAGAAATGGAGTTCTTTTTCCCATCAACTTTTTTGAGATTGAAAAGTCTGATATGAAACCAATGAAATGCTGGCAGTTGATAACTTAAAAGAAATTCTTCAATATTTGGAAAACTACAGAATATATGTTATTGGGGGGGTATTGGTATGTATTTTGAACTGCTGAATATGGGAACAAATATAACAAAGTAGAGAGCTCTCACACAGTAGTGCTGGATGGGCTGTGTCATCTTCAGTGCTCAAAGGAAAACAGAGAAAATAAAGGGTTGCTGTAGGTTACCACTGCTGCTGTAAACTCCTTTAGAATCATATTCATTGCTTCCACATGGCTAGCAACCATGGAAGTATTTTGCTCCAAAATATGTTATTGATTATATTTTAATGCTTTTAAGGATAATCGTATGAATTTCAATTTCTGTGTTATATTTGTACCTCTGTCCATCATAAGATTCTTGCAGATAGCTCTCAAATCAAATACTGGAGTATGTGTCATGTAACACTCTAATACATTCCACTACAATCTCACTGTTACTGTCATGCAGAAGAACTGATGAAGTCCAAGACAGAAAATATTTTCGTGCAAAGGTCCCCAGAAGTCAAACACACTATGTTCAACTGCTGAATATTAATTTATGGAAGGATTATGTGGTTCACTACAGTTTAAGGAAGCAAAACTCATTAATACATTCAAACACAGGAACTAAGAATACCCAATAGCCAACAGATTGTTCTGGAAATAGAGGAAATATTTTTTTTCACCTTTTAATCTAGATTCAGTTCTTTTATGATTGTATTTTCCTCTCAAAAAACGATGAGAAAAGTTAAAGTGAAACATTTTCAATCCTGACAATCTCACAAAGCTGAAAAAAGAATAGGACAGGTAGGAAAACAAAAGAACCCCTTCTTCCCATTGGAATGAATTTCTCCAAGTTTAAACAGCTGCAGTTCAGGTTATGAACAAGACAGTTTTCTCACTGAATTAAGCTAAGTGTCAATTGCTAACAGACAGAGAGCACTGACACAGCAATACTGTAGTAATAAAAAATTATTAAATTCACCTGTCCAGTGTATGAGAAAATTTAATAACCTCTGTTCTCCTTTGCCTCTGTTTCTTCTGAAATATGTGACTACTATATTAAATTTACAAAACTCACTTCAAGATTGGAACAGGCAAAATGTAATGTAAATTTGCAGGTAATGTGATGACTAACATCTTGGAAAATAAATACATATTATGCCAAAAGACTCTACCATCTCCTACCATCTAGCTCCATTAGACTAAAACCACCAGGAAAATACATCTTTCTGTAGCTGGACTGAACTCAGTAATTTGATCTGGTTTTCCTGTATTGGGTTCTACCTATATACTGTAAAACAAAGGGAGGTAGTTATCATGGCCGATTCTTGATACTGTATTAGCCAGAAGGAAAAAAAAGAAATTTAGGATTTCTTTAGCAAATGACAAGCGTAAGTATCATATCCTATCCTATCCCATCCTCCTTCAAAAGCACCCTTTCTTCCAAGAATAGGAAGGAAACCTGCCTGAAGGCTGGATGAATTTAGGGTTTACATGAGTGAAATACAAGGCTTTCTATTCAGATGGAGAGGAAAGAAATAAAGCAGCCACTGAACACAGACATAACTCAGCACAATCATTAGAGGTGCTGTAAATTACAGTGACATAAGCTACTTTCATGGCAGAACCTACAGTATTACCTTAGAGAGCCTGGCTGTATCACGGATTTCACCTGCAGCAAGTGGATAAGAATCCTTATCTATTTTTATAAATATTTTTAGTAACTTCAGGTTAAAATTATTGTATGAATCAGCCCTGTGGATGCCAAAGACCTGGAATGCAGATGCAGCAGTTTTCTTTTGTCTTTCTGAGATTAATTGAGGTGAATCTAATTCCTTAGTTTTATCAAACTCACCTTACTTCCAAATAGGATCTTTTTTTAAACTTGCCTGCTGAACCCACATGATCACTACACTTCTTTCTCTCTGCTAATCCGTATTTTCATAAATTCCTTTTTTGAGGTGGTGCTACAACTTCTTCAGTTTCTTCCATTCATGCAGGACTTTTCTTTTTTTTTATAATTTGTTTTCCTTAAATCACTACTGCCAATTTCTGTACTAATTCATCAGTTTCAGTAATGAACTTGGAAAGTAACACTTAATGTTGCCTTCATTTTTATGTAATTTTTTGTCCTTTCTTAGATAAACGTTCAGCATTTTTTTCATAGGAATGTCAGAAACACCAATGTGATCCTCTTCTGCATTTTTGTAACTATTTTTTCTTGAAAAACTTACATCTTGAATACAAATAGATTTTGCTAAGTTGCTTGTTAGCCTTTGAAGCTTCCTATTGAAGTATATATTATAAACATATTTGCATTGAAATTCTGTTGCTGCTCAGGTTCATTTCAATGCATATAAACACTTCCTAAATCTCTTTTCAGCTGAAGAATGTCTTCAGATTCTTTAAATTTTAATATTGTTTAAGCTTCAAGTCAAATATACACTTAATATCTGTTGCACAGCTACAGCAAAGCACATTTAAATATAAAAGTAAAAATATAAAAGTGGTTAAAACATTATTTAAAGTTTTCAAATAGCATGAACTGAAAATAGAAAAGTTGAATTAAGCTTTTATGAAAAATTACTTAAAATTTTCCCTAATTTTAGAGTTTAAAGTTCTTCAGTTTTTAAGTTAAAACCTGTTTAATATTTTGAAATAGAACACCTTCCATAAAAAGAATTGTACAAGTTACAAAATAGAAGTTTAAAATGAAAGCTAAGAAAGACGAATATTCCAGTATATATAAAAATTTGCCATACTTTTAAAATTTGTATATTGTTAATTTCACAGAAGTTAGTACAGAGGACACAACAGATCAAATTTCCATTTCTTGCCCTTTTTTTTAAGCTGCTGTATTTTAGTATTCCATCATGCTTTTGGTATGTAGGGGGTATTTTTCAGTGTTCCAGTTAAAAATATGGGCAAGCTGTAACCTTGTATAAGATTACAGAGAATCAGTAATTCATCTTATCCAGTTTACATGTCTACGTTTGGATTAGTCTCTAATTAAACTTGTTTGACTTTCTAGCAAGTGGAAAGAAATGGGTGTTTCTAGAATGCAATTAATCTTGCCCCAAAATAGGTCCTTAAAACAGTTCAGATAAATTGTTCATTAGAAATGCCTGATTCTCTCTGTTAACTATGAAAAGATTTTAGTAGACCGGCTCAAACACAAATCTGTGTGACAGACCTCCAATGTTATGAGAAATTAACCTCCAATGTTATAAGAAATCAATCTGATGTTACATTTCCCATTCCTTTGAAAGAGGATAAAAGAGTCCACTAAGGTGATTTTACCATCCTTTAGGAATTCATCCTTTTCATTTTCCAAATTTAAAAAGTGTTGCTCTTTTTAAGAAAGGTAGCAAAACAGTAACTAAAAAAAAAAAAAACAAGAACAAAACAAAACAAAAAAACCCACAGGAAAGTAAAAACATATATTGATATTATTGGTATAAATAATTTTCCAAAATCAGTACTTATAATGCTTCTTCAACTTTCCCTCAAGGATTTTTTTCCTCTGATGCAATCATCCTTTGGTATGTGAAAACTGTGCTGCAGATACACCAATTACAGCAATGCCTTGACAAACCAATTTGTTTTGAAACATCTAGATTAAGTTTTACCACATAAAAAGCAACAGACAGCTTTGTCTGAAATAGAAACATGTTTTAATTTGTCTTGAAATAGTTTTGTAGGTAAATGGATCAGTAGAGATTAATATCTGAACATACACTGACACTAATCTATAACTGTCCTCATGTAAAAATAACAGCCATGCTGCTGCAGAGATTAAAGGTGATCCTGTATTAAAGGCCTGCACTGTCTCAGATCTGCTAAGAGACTTTAGGTCACTCACACAAGCTCTCCATGCCTCAGTTTCCCCATCTGTCAAATGAATATGTCTGCTACTTCACAGAGATGTGGCAACATTAATTAATATTTGTAAGGTACTCAAATACTATATAAGCCATAAATAAAATACACTCTATTCTAGTTGAATGCTGTGATGTTCACAAAGTGATGTTGGTAATGAAAAACGCATTCACAGAAAAGAGACCCAGTAACAGTGAATGACATCTTTAGGAGCTCACTGTGCAAAACCATCTGTGCTGTTATACAAAAATAACACAAGCACACTGCTATGCACATAAATCATGACTATAAACATAAATAATACAAATTAACAGCATATTTAAGGTATAGGGAACATTAACAGAATGAGACATGATCCACTACCTGTGTGAAAACATTTTTCTCATGGAAGGGAAGTGAACCTGGAAAGAACAGTAAATGGAGCATCCTTAAGTTGTGCTGCTTATTTCTAAAATGAAATAGTGAATGTCTAAGTAAAAAAAAATATACACAGTCTAACCATAGCAGGATCCAGATTATATCCACTTTTTCCTCTTTCTGTGTGTCAGATCTATAATATAACCTATTTTGAAACACTAATGGGGCAGGTTGTGGGCATGGAGGACATGACGGTCACAGGAGCAGCCCCCAGCCTTTCAGCAATTTCCTTCCCCAGTCTCCTGGTCGGAGACCCCCAGGTCTATTTGTGTAATTTGCTGGAAGAGACCACATTGTCCCAGTGTCTGTGCAGCACCAAGAGCCGCAAAGCCTTCCATGATGAGTGTGGAGGAGTCTAATTATTGTATTATCTGCATAATATCTAATGATTAGCAACTAGCAACACGACAAGCTTACGGTACAACACTATAGTGCAATAAACTCATTAACTGAAAATTTAAGTAACACTCCTTGAGATGCAGATGTCTTTTCTATTCCAAGTGTTCAACTCCAGTGAGAGAGAAGTCATCCCTGAATAAACAGAAACCCCATCCCTGTCATAATGTCCACAATAAACAGAGTAACATTTGCACAATAAATTGGGTAAAGCAAGAGCAAATAATCACAGCTAATGATTTTAAGATGCAAAAACGTGTAATCTTTGCAACTGCATGTTTATTTTAATCCATTCACTCTTCATTATATTGTATCTTTACTAAGATATAAATCATGCAACCAGGCAAAGAGATGAATGTGATGACCCACTTTAAAAAGGTGGTTGCTGAGTAGCTTGTTAAAACACGTGGACTAGGTATTCAAATTCGTATTTAATACAACAAGGAGCATAATCCTGGACAGATTACTAGGATGGATTATAAGCATTGAAATTGGACATATGCTGTATTTAAATACTTACTGTTGTGTGGTCAAGTACTTGCAGGTTAGGAAATGGCCGTAATGAAATTTGCACTTATAACTTTAACTCCTGCTTCTTTGTACTTCACATGTCATAAAGTCTCATGAAAAAATTTGTATGCCATCACATACCTGAAACATCTTTTCGTTACACAATGGGAATCCCTAAACCAATTGCTATTGATAACTTCATTCAAATTGTTGATATACATTACACAACTTGCAAACAACGCTTTGGAAATGGATTATCACCGATGGCTTTTTCCTCTTTCTTTACAATGCAGGTCAGCTCTGTGAGTACTTTAAAAACATTCATTCATGCATTTTCAGAGGCACTTCATATGATGGATGAGGTGATGCTGTAATTTTATACATGAGTGTAAAGAGAGCAAAGTCGGTCATATCAACCTATTTTGAAAGCCCAAGGTGAGCTTTGATTTTTTTCCAGTGTTAGCAGTTTATGTGTTCTGGATTCCCACTGACTTCACTTGTGACATTTCCAAATTGTACCTTCTACCACTTTTCCAGCTTTTACTATAGTAACTGGGCCAGGATCATACAGGAAGAACAGCCCTATTGGGGGGCTGTGCAGCTGCCTGAACCCTTTCTTTTTCTGAGGCATATTTCTGCCTCATTTACTGCACATTCAGTTTACATATTCTGAAAAGAAATTATCTGGGAATATCAGAGACAAATTCATTCCATGAGGACCAAGTTTCATGCACTAAAGGAAGCAGGGATCGTGTAGAAAAAGTACAAAGTGACCTCCTATTTGCAGTTCTCCAACTGAAGGTTGCACACACAGCACTTTCTCAAACAAGAAAATTGCTACTTTAACATGTCTCTAAAACTGGGCTTTGTGTGTTGGTTTTTATTTTGCTTTAATACGAATATAGTTTCTCAAGCATTTAAAGAAAAGAAAAGAGAAAGATAAACATGTACTACTTTCTCTGCCCTGCCTCTCCAGAGATTTCATCATGTGTAAATACAGCTATACCCACATAGGATCTGAACAATACTGGACCATTCAGATTGACAGCACAAGGAAACTGCCCAGCAGCTTGTTGCTGTCTTCTACACAGAGATATCAGAAGAGAGGTCACATACCTTTTCATTGATTTCAAAACTATTTGATGATGGCAGATACACACATTGACTCCGAGAATTATGGGTTAATTTCAAGCTCCCAGAGGGGTTTCTCCTTCCTTTGACATTCAGCTTTTGGTTTTTCCTGCTAACCACATTGTCTTTGTCTTCTTTAATATGCAGCAGACCTGCCCAGCAGACCTGTACCCCAGTCAGTCTGCATCTGCAAGTTCTCCACTCGATAGTGTCTGAACAAGGAAAGCCTCAGACATCCCCCACAGTCTCAATTCTAGCACCACAGTAACTTTCAGTACCAGGAAAGAAATGCTGGGCATTCTGCTGAGCTCTGCAGTCCTCAGACTAATCCACCCTCATTGCTAAGCCAGGAGGGAGGCAGGGATAGAGAAACAGCTGTAGGCATCCAATGACCCCACTTCCTACAAGGCACAGTAGAGTAAGAGTCCAATTAATGTATAGGAGCATGTAATGGAGAATGCTACATATAGATACAATATTTCTAAAAATTATGTGCCGTACACAGTTGCCATAAAGAAGTCAAAACAATAAAATTGGATGGCTTATAGTTACGGAAAATCTATTAGTATTTACTGAACACATAGGAATTGTTTTCCCCAGACTTACTTGGCCAAAATTTGATGGCAGTCCTAAAATAGCAAAATTGCCTCACTAATATCGGAGAGGTTCTGCTGCCAAATTCCAAATCCCTGCTCCAAAATGTGACAATACTAGACCTGATCGTTCTAAAATCTCTGTAGCAGGGAAAGTGAATGTAAGAAACGTAATCCCTTCAAAAGGTATCCCAATATGACGCTGGGAACTCCAAGCTCTGAAGTCTGACCTCCATCTTGGGAAAGCTATTGGTAGAAACTATTACAGATGTAATGCTCAAGACGGATAAATATAGTACACCTGGAGAAAGTCACCACCATTTCTGTAAGAGCACACTGGAAAAATAAAGTGCAATTGCATATATATAAAAATGGGTTCTAAGTTACTATAATTCCTCCTCTCTCCTGAAAAAAAAATCATGTTATTGTAGTTAGTTCTTCAAAGAGAAATAACTCTTAGTATTAAGTAAATAATCTATTGGATTATTGAAATAAAAATCAGCAGAGGATAGTAACAAAAGAAAATGAAAATTCAGAAGAGAACATAATTGTCCTGCTGTATGCATGGATGGTATGCCCACATCTTGACTATTACATCTACCTCTGGCAGTCCTACCTCAGAAAGAATAAAAATGTAGAAAAGGTGCAGAGAAAGGTGACAAAGAGAGCAAGAGGCACTGATCTGCTTCATTTGAGTCAAGAACTTGATTGTAGTTTTCTCATTTCTCCAAAATCTGACAGATACAGTAAAGCCGTAGAATTAGGAGCGACTGCACAATGTGAGTTGAAAACTATCACTGTTTCCAAAATGAAAGAATCAGGGTAGATTACAAAACCAATCAGCTATTTGCAAATGAAGCCCAACTGGAAATAATTTCTATCATAGAAACTAAAAATATAAATGGCTTTTAAATACGCTTCATAAATTCATGGAGGGTATGTCTGTCAGTAAATAATGAGCATTGGGAACCAGATGAAGAAACAACTTCCCTCCCTCACCACCCGTTGGCAGCTCAGGGTGTATCCACCCTGCAAGGATCACCCTGCACGTGGCCTGTTCCCCATGTCCCTCCCCAGGTGTCTGCTGTCCTCAGGAGCTGCCTGACATTTCCCTTCACTCCCTGGCTGTTCTCACTTTCTCACCTTCCTGAACCAAGCACACACGAGCCCACACCAGATAAACAAGTGAGAGCATTCCCGGATCTGCGTGTGGCCAAGATTCCTGTGCTCTTCTCCGTATCTCTGATGGCGTATTGGCTATGTTTGTACCCCAAAGAAAGCATTTCACTGGTACCATGAAAACTCTCCTTTTCCCAACAATCCAGAACTACTGATTCATGAAGATGTCTTATCCTCCAACATGTTTATATTCTAATTTATTATGCTATGTTATTTAAAATCATATTTAGTTGAACATGTAATACTACCTTTGTCAGAAAATACATTTGACTTCTCAAAGTAGTGCAACCAGACTTCTCACTGATTTCTCCAATTCTACAAATGGGATGAAGTGCATATGAGAAAGCATTTTATTCAAACACTTTGGTAGCTCAGGATATGACCCTCACTAGATAAACAAACTGTTAACATGGTGATGGAGCTAGAAGAATATCTATACCACAAAATTGATGGCACTTTGTTATAAAAACACTGTAAGTAATAAAACCTTAAAATTATAAAGAAATAACACAATGACAGAAGCCGAGTCTCCACTGTAGAACTTCTCTGTGCATTTATTTTCCCTAAGAATTTCTTCAGAGAGAGTATTAATATGGTATCTCTCTGTTTTAATGGAATCAGTAGGAGTTTAATGCATTTACATACATAAATATCACTAGGAGTTCACAAAATTATGATTGTGGTGAGATATTTGAATTATGAACACAAAAAGCAGACTGACATAAACAAGTTTCTTCCTTTGTCAGATATGATTGAAACTGGCCAGCAGGTTCAAAAATATATTAGAGATGGACTGCAATACATGACAACAAAAACTGAATTTCCCCGTGAAACCTACAACAAAGCCCTGTTGGAAATTTAAGGGGAAATCTGTAGAGAAGGAAAGGAGTTCTGGGCCCTACAATAAAGTAGATGAGCTCAAGTAAAGGCAATAAAGAGACAGTATTAATTGAGAAAAGAGGAAGGCCACAGAAATATTTAAAGGAACAAATAGGTTTTGATCTATTGATGATTTATTGACTTTAATGACCTATTCACTCCAAGGAACATCTCAGAGTGGCCTTGCTCTGAATGGAAAGGAAGTTTTGCTGAAATAAGACATTTCTGAAATTCAGAAGTATCAAATGCCATTGCTCACTTAGCAAACCACATGCAGAATGATGAATTGATGATTTGAAGTATTTGTCAGATGCTGCCCAAATATCAGTCAACTTCAAGAAGGCCTCTATATGCACAGACATAAAAGAAAGCTTAGAAAAGAATAATCTTGCATTTACCTGTAGCCATCTAGTAATGATACTTCATTACTAAAGTGTACACTTGCACACTGCATTAAAACTACTAATATGACTTTGATCTTCTTGACAATTTTATCTGAAATTAATGAGATCTTTTATGTTGGTACTGGTCTGGGTGACTGCAAAGGAGCTGACAAATTGCTCTTTATTTCTGAATTTTATTAAAGAATCTTCCTCTTAAATTGTATCATTAGATAAAAAAGTATATTCTTAGCAATTTTACATCGAAGTGTACCAATAAAATCAGTATATCAATGAGAAAATAGGCATAAATGGTGTATTTTAATGTAGGATTATGCCAATTTGATCTGGAGGACCTCGATTTTCCTACTTATTAATTGAACTTGTTGCGCAAAGAGCTTGAGCTGAAAAATGTATTGACTTAATACATGGAAATAGTAAACAATTATGCTATATAAAATTCATGAAGTACTTTTAGTTTAAATATAATTAATCTTTCATGAATTACATAAATATGTATTTTATGTATTTCTAGGATTTAATACTATACTTATGCAAAGAACTCTACCTAACATCTTCTAATGTAGCTATACAGAATAAAAGTGTTAATTAACCATCAAGCATCATTAATCTGAAGTGTTAGAAAGGTGGAGCAAAACAGCTTATAAGCAAAGTCACAAGTCAAAAAAGTCCCAATAATAAAACTAAACAAAAATGTTCATTTTTTTAAAATATTTAATCTTATCTGAAACTTCCCAAAAGGGTTAGCACTTTTAATATCAGTTTTAAGGCTCGTATAAAAGAATATTCCTAATTTTCCAGCTCTTCAACTAGTAATACTTCACTACAGAAGCAAACTCCTTACTCACATGCTTTTTAAAGCATCAGATTCTCCTTCCATTTTATATTTTACTCCAGGAGAATTCTTGCTATGAAACTTACATATGTTCAATCTTTTCTTCCTTCCTTTCCAAGATATTAAGCTGATTAATACTGTAGTAATAAAGTCCATTTCATTTTATGCTGGCTCAATAGTATCCCAACTCCATCTGGTGTGTTGTTTGATAAATGAGGAAACTCAATACAGTGAGTGGGTTAACTAGTGATTGATCAAACGATAACCAGTAAGTAAAAAGAAAAATGTGTTAACAGTGGGGAGAAGGACTTTTGGCTCAGAAAAGAAAATGAGACTAAAATCAAGCAAACCCATCTAAGCTGGTTTTTTTTCCATAGTGACAGAAACATTTATAACTATTGCCTCTGACAAATGTCTTAAGTCTACCTGAAATAAAAGTCTGTGCTAAAGCTTTATACAAAGCAACTAAGAAGACCATGTGGGAGTTCAGCTCTCTCTTGTGTAAAATAATTGAGTTCAGCTCAGTGGCGAGTTCATAGTGCTTGTGAAGTACTTTGCATGAAAGTATTACCAGTCTTATAAAGTACTTCCAAGCAATATGAACTTAGTTCTTAGCTCACTTTAATTCTTACAACAAGAATGTAGAGATAAAAATGTTGGTGAAACTACCTGATATTTTTGAGCCCAGCTTCATCATCATTATTTCTTCATGTCTGAACAAAAATTGCTGTATCTCTATTTGCATCAATTCATGTAACTTTTTGGCCAACAGTAGATGCTAAAGCCTTACTGCTGATTCTCACAGCACTTCCCTCTACCACACAGAAGTTACCAGTCTGCATGTGGGTGTTCTGGCATTAGCCCAGATACCCCATGTGGCAAACACACACAAGGTACTTCGCTGTTTTTAACATTTTGTTTTCAAGTCAAGTAACTGTAGTATGCACCTGATGCCATCATCTGCTTCCACATAGCTGCACAGCTCTAAATATGAAAGTTTTCTTTGTCATTCACATTTGAAATAATGCTACTATGTGCTGCTAAGTACAGGAGGGTGGACATCGGGGTTCACATTACAATTTGAGAGGCTGAGAAAGCTCCAGTCCAGTTACAACTCAGTGGTCAATACTTTGGTGCAGGGATTGATTAAAGCAACCAGTGGAAATAGGGATAAGAAAGGAAGTTTCAAAGCTGTTACCCATCAATACATGTGGTTCACACACATTGCACCAGGCAATATTGGCACAGGACATGGGCTGCAGCAGTCCTAACATCTTCAGTAAATCAACAGTTATGATGATGTATGTCAAAAGAATGCATTAATTAACTCGGAAGTGAGTATTTCACCAGTCAATCATGGAATGAAAAGGTCTGGTATATGATTTCATTGCAATCTGAGTCAGAAATAATTTTTTGGGGACTGAAGGCATCCCAGCTCCTTATGAAATAAGACCATGCTCTAATGCTCCAGCCATTTTCTCTCACTACTCATTCCAGGCATCAAACTGTTCTTCAGCAGCTGTAGCTGGTATTGATGCAAAGCCAGTACTGAATGGATGGGCATGAACCTAGAATAGGAAAAAAGAAATGTGACAAAACGTGGGACATAACCCAAAGCCAGAGTTGTTATTCTTGAGCCACAAGGTCTTTTTGATACATTTGGCTGCCAAAAAAGACTGGAAAATTAGGGTACTTTTTACAGTTTTACCAGAGGAGTTTTATCATGTGAAACCTATTAATTACACCAGCATACATTGGGGCCAGAAAATACTGTGTTACAGGTTAGAAAACATACTCAGCGACAACAGGTTTCTTCGGGTTTTTGGGTTAAGGTGGCATAATATATTCACAGTAAAGTAGATATCATTTTCAAAATTTTTTACCAACTACTAAAAAGATTTTGTACCAGATACTACTCTACTATCTAGAGCCAGTAATTGGCAATGTGAAACCACACGTAGAACAGAATAATGACTTTAATGTTATTAGGCAACAAAACAGCCTAAACCCTACGTAATGCCATATTTATTGTTTAAAAAGTATCATTGGGTTGAGTGCAAATGTTACTGAGATATGTTTTGGCAAAGATTCTCCAAATACATGCTTGAGATTGTTTTGTACATTTGTACATGTCTAGAGACATGGAAGGAATTCTAGTTTCTTTTTCCCAGGGATGTTGATTCAAAGATTCTGAAACAGAATGAACAGCAATACAGCATGGTATGAACTTTCAGGGCTATTTTTCAATCTCATTTTTTCAATTTGGATTTTTTGTTTTCATATTTTATAAGCTGCTGCTTTTGGGCCCTTCCTTAGATTGCCAATGTTATTTCTCACCTTTTGATTTGAGTTGCACAGAAAGCCTTATAAGACTTATACTAGTGCTTGCTTTTCCTTGCCATAAAATCTAGTAGTCACAAGGAAAATTTTGTCCCTTAGGTAAATCAATTTTCCTTCAAGTTTTCATGCAGCTATGAAAAAACGGCACTTAAAAGAGTTATAAGACTTGGCCTTTTAAACAACAGGCTCAAATTTTACATGTTGAGGAAACCTACAACATGTAAAATAATACAAGTTTCAAATGAAAGACATTAAAACTAATTTCTTTCTAAGCTGCTCTCAGAGCAAGACTCAAGCTGAAGGGGGGTTGTGACTACTAAGGCCCAAGTCAGCCAAAGGAGTGGTTAAAGCAGCTTCAGGGCTGCTTGAGCTGCTCCCTAGACATTGCTATTATGCCGTGTTGTCATCTAGGGATCACAAGACTGCAATACCCATGGGCATGCTCCAACACATTCAGAGCCTGGAAAAACATGGTTGTATTTTGTATGTATTAATCTCAAGGATTTCTTAGAAAGCGGTCACATCTGTTATTCTTCCTCCTATTCTTGCATTATACAAAAAAAGGAGTTGGGACCAAGACTGACCCAAAAATCTGTTGTCAGCTTAGGGAACATCATTAGTTACCATTCAGGAGTGGTAATCTCTGTACTCAAGAACAAAGGAGAATCCTTCAGAGTTCAACTGAAATAGGACACTAGTATTTATTTCCCTCTCTGTAACTTGAAGCTCTGAACATAACATTATCCCACACTTTAGGTCTGCTGCTCTGCCAAATACAGTTTTAAAATTCTAGAAGGCTGTAGGTCTTACCTTTTCAAGAGAAGAGAAAGACAAAAAAGTACAGGCAGAGTGTTACAAATGGTAAGAAACATGGTTCTTCTATGGGGAAAGAACAGAAGACATGCAGTGCCTGCAGAACAGGGAGAAAAAAGAGCAGTGAAGGTCATGAGAGGAAAAGTAAAATAAAGAGCCATGCAAAAGATGAAAAGAACAGCAAAGCTTCGTACAAGAGCATGCAAGGCACACAGTAGCCCCGAGAGGGACTAAGAACACAGAGAGAGTCCGGCTGGCAACAGAAGGATGTGAGGCACTGTTGGAGAGATAAGGGACATCTCTATCATCTGGAGGAAAAGGTACCATAGAGCCTGGGTACCTGGCATGGGAAAAGGTCTGGGAGAAGTCTGAGATAAAAAAAATATGAAACTTGGCTGAGTGAGGAGAGATGTAATCAGTGCTTTGCATGTGCACTGAGTACACTGAAGCAGGCAAGCTTAAAGAAAAATTGCTAGGGTAGAGTCAGGAACAGGATCACAGTAAAAGTAATCCAAGATTAAAAACCAGTGGATGAACTAGTTTGAAGAGCAAGATAAGTGTAGTTTATGGCAATACCCAAAGCCGGGAAGGAAAGGAGTCTCTACTATAAAGTACAGCAATGGAGCATGCCATAAAATCACAGACTAACCCAGGTCAGAAGAGTCATCAAAAGATCCAACCTGGTCCAACCTTTCATGGGAAAGGGAACCTAGGTCAGATTATCTAGCACCCTGTCCAATCACATCTTGAAAACCACCAGTCATGGGGACTCTACCACCTGGAGAGGTTGTTCCAGTAAATGTTTGTTCTCACTGTAAAAAATTTCTTTCTTCTATCACAATGAAACCTCTCCTGGTGCAACATCTTTCTATAGCCCCTTGTCTTCTCCATGTGGTTTCTTGTGAAGTGAGAACAGCCATCCTCTTTGTAGCCACTCTTTAAATACTGGAATACTGTGATGAGGTGCCCTTGAGCCTTCTCTTCTCCAGGGAGAGAAAAATCAAACTCCTCTTTCCTCATAGGACAGTCTCTCCAGCTCTTTGATCACATCTGTGGCCCTCCTTTGAACCTTCTCATCTGTCCATGTGTTTCTTCAACTGTGGTGACCAGAACTAGACACTGTACTCCAGGTGTGGCCCAACAATTATTGTGTAGAATAGGATGATCACATCTCTTCTATCTCTACCGATACCATCCCTGCAGATGCAGCCCAGGATTCAATTTGCTTTTCTTGCTGCAGTGGTGCACTGCTGACTCATATCAGGTCAGGACAGACATATCTGTCAAGGAGCAGAAATAAAAATTTGGGAGTGTGTCATAGCCCAGATGTACATCAAACAGTGAAGCACAGATATTGCCTAATGTTGGCCTGAGGAGAATGCTGAGTAACTGGACAGTTCCTCATTGGTGGGGCTTGCTGGGCCCTCAGACACTGAAGAGACACTGCAGGTACACTCTTACAAGTTCTGCCTGGCCAAAGCAAAAGCAGTGAGGTGCACGACCTTCCCATGGTCTGTATTTCAGTGTAGTTCAGGTCTCATCTATCAAAGATTCATTTGCAGTGAGGACCTACACACTGCAAATGACAAAAATAGGAATGCTTTGAATACAAGAAGCTTCCGTTCCTAATTAATGTGTACCAGAATGGGCACCTTTTGCTGACAGTCAGCATCTTGTCATTTGCTTCCCTTAAAAAATTCTAGTCACCAAGAACTAAATACAGCTGCAAATAACTTTAAAACTATTAATGACTGAGACTAATGCAGATTTTTTCAAACTGAACTACTCTTCCAGGTTTCAATAGTCTTCCATCACAACTAATTAGACTCTGTTTTCAGAAAATATGCATTCTTAAAAATAAACATTTTGATTCTCAGAAAGTACCCAAATATAAGCTAAATAATTTTAGGGAAACAAAATCAGGAGGAATGTTAATGACTGTTTATAAGGTAAAAGCTAAATTTCTGTTACCACAAAAGAAATCCCATGCTAGTTTTAAAAATTAAGAGGAACCTGAGATGAAATAAACAGCTATGAGAATAAAGGAAGTATTTATAAACTGTTAAATTCCCCTTTCCCCCATTTGTGGACTGATAGCACACCTTTTTTAAGTTGGCCTCTGTGGTTAAGGCAAAACAGAAGGCTTTTTTTGTCTCATACCATACTGTGAAGCACATTTCTATAAGGATTAATGATCTCTGTTACAAGTATAGCTCACCACTTGCAGATGTGCCATTTACAAACCACTGGGAAACATTAGCATTAAGATTTTTGTGTGGCAGCCTTAGCCTTGGATGCTGTGTGTATTCTCCATCTTTGCTCAGACCAAAAGGGCTCTGGCAACAGTTCGTGGAACTTTACTGTGTAAATAAGGAGTTGTGATCCAGCTGGCAGTACATGTACTAGATCTAGCTTGTCAGATACCTCCTTTTGGTCTGATATTTTTTCTTTGTGGAAATTACAGAGAATTTTTATAGACAGAAGAGAAAGGCTCTTCTAGGCCCTTGCTAAGAGATGCTGCCATTGGTCCCGGTGAGTGGCAGGAGCAGGGCGAGGAGCACATTCCTTAGTGTACATGAGAAGCAGGGGAATGAAGGTTAATGTTGCCTCTGCAGCACACGTAGGGAGGGCAAATCCATGGCCAGTGTAACATGAGATATACAAGACTCTACATGAAAAGGCAGCATGGTACCTTCACTAATGTGTGCTTTCTCTTGCTGATTGATTGCATTTCTAATCAACAGGAGAATTAAGTTTGATCAGCTTCGTCTTCAGAGCTTTTTCTAACATTATTAAAAACACTAACTGTAAACACATTGTTTAAACTTAAAAATAGGGAAACTACCAATAAAGATATACTGTAAGTCAGAGTCTCTAGAGGACCAACAAAGATCTTAAAAAGCAAAGAATATTTGATCAGCAAAATTAGGATACAAGAAAGAATTTAAAAATAATTATGTAAAAATAAGGTCACAAGTATTGTATTTGTCCCTGAGTGGTCTGAAATATTACAGCTGATAATAATAATGCAGAAGAGCAGACCTGTCAAATAGGCAATTTCATATTTGAGAACATGATGGATGCTGTAATAATACCAGAGAATGTATTTGAACCACTTTGCTTTCCAACAGCAATTAATAATGTCATGGAAAAACAGCCACTGTATTCTAATATCTTAAAATAATTAATGTCTTATCATTTGCATCCTGGAATTTCAGATGAGAGGACTAATTAATGCCTTGAGCTTGCTGACCAGATTTTATGTTACCTGATTTTAGCTCCTCAGTAAAAGGTGCACAAACTGAAACAAAATTATATATAAGAAGGCTAAACTTATTAAAAAACTAGGAGGAGAAATTAAAGCTTTTATGACGGCAGTTCATACTCTTGCTGAATCTGGAATTGTAAAGGCTTTTGGTTCAGACATCTCAGACCTACATATCCCCAGATTTGTACGCAAATATAGGCTTTTCTTAAATTCCCCTTGATATCCTCCTTCCTACGCTCATCAAGATTTTGCTGACTAAACTGTCTTCCATTCACTATGTCACCAGCATGAGAACATTTCAGAAAAGAAAACTGAATTGTGACAGCACTGCCTTTGCCACACAGATGGTGCATTTGATTGCAGCAGCAATAAAAGTGAACACCAAGGGTGACTCTGAACAGCTCTGAGATGTTTTCAACAGTGGCCCTTTATTCTAAATGACAAATGTGAATTCAGAAAAGGACAGATAAAATCTGCTGAACACATAAACCAGTCAACAGGCAAGTCAGCGGAACACAGATGGACTGCAGCCATTATTCACCTTATCTGAATCTGTGGCATTTCAGCTGAAATTTCCTAGGTATAATAAATCATATGGGGAAATGGTCTCCCATAGTAGCTCATCTAATACAATCCATGAGACCCTCTTAATTATCAGAAGGTGGAAGTATGAAAAAACAACATGTGTACTAGTAAAATAGAAGCACCAATTGCACATTTCCTTGTTTTGGCACAGCACACCTTAAACGATCCCACAGTAGCCACAGGTCTATCCTCCAGTCTGGGAACAATGCTCTCACAAGAGCTACTGCAGACACAGAAGAGGACTGAAAGCAAGTGAAAAAGATGCTTTAACAGTTACTTGTGCTGGCAAACATAGCAGTGAGTATTTATTCAGGATCAATTTTAACACACGGATGAGGATCCAGTGCTTGGATTAAAAAGCAACAAATAACTTTCCACACAAAATTCCAATATCTGGACCAAAGCTGATGTGACTCTGTTGCAAATATCAGCACACAACAGGGAAAGTACACAGAACAATACCAATCAAGTAGTTGAGTAAGTTAAAAGAAAGTTTTCACAGTGGGCTCTTCTTTTTTACTAGATGTTTTTTCTGACTTTACTCTGAAATCACACCCAGTATTTCCCCACCAGCTTCAACCAATTAAACATAGACAGATAAAAGAGAATTTTTCAAAGTGTATCTGTGCCAACATGGTGTGGCTAAAGCTTTTTTTTAATATGACCACATTGAACTTGTCATATGGACAGAGATTTAATTCTAAACGGACAGCATATTTTGAGTCCTACAACAATTCAACAGAAGATATATTCCAAAACCAAAGAAGATTGTTAATTCATAAAAAGATGTAGGTTATGACCTGACCAGTCCATGCAGGGGATCTGATTAGGCACTTTCAGGCCATCAGACAAAGATACAACAGAGAAAACAGGAAGGGGAGAAAAGCTATCCTCTGAGATGTGTGGCATACCTTAGCAGCCAACATCAACACATGTTTTGGAGGTTTATTTCTGTTTTTCTTTTCAGAAGACCTACACGCATTTTTGTAACGAATTGCTTTTACACTTAAACTGACTTAATTCTTTTTCCAAAGCTTTTCCCAACAAACATGATCCTAAAACCATCAGAACTGCCACTGGCAGGACTTGTGATGTGAGAAGAGTGAATGCCATATCAACCTGTGACAACACTGGACTTTAAATTGTCTTGGTCTAGTCATAAAGAATTTGAAGATGGGGTCCCAGCAAAAGGAAAAAAAGTCAGCAGTACAACTTCAGTGTCTGAAGCAAAGAAAAACACTGCTTAAAGTAAGAGTAACGTGAAAAGGAATCCTTACTAATGCTCACAGTGGTGCAGAGTTTGAATGAGAGGAAACCAGCAGTGAATGGGTTTTGGTAAAAGGCAACTTGGATCAGCTTATTAAGGTGGGCCCAAGTAGAGCAGTCCATGTATCTGTGCAGGGGCAAAAGTTAAATCCTGAGAGCAATGTTAACTCCTATTGAGAGAAGCAGGGAGATGATATGACCGAAAAGGCATTACTGCAAAGGATACAGAAATTAATGGCATGGTTTGCTGAACAGGGCTATCTGTAATGGTAATGCTGCAGAAAGCAAATAAAATTTTGGGATATGCATAAAAAACACAAGGAGTTATTTAGTATTGGCCAGTAGGGTAATTTGCTGTTGGCATATCATGCTTATTCCTGATGTGCATGGAATGTTAAACACAAAGATTACTGGTAAACTAGAGAAGTACTAAAATCACATAACATCCCTAACAAAGAGTAACATTTTGCGAGTCATATACTCAAACGAAACGAGGACTTGGACAGAGAAATTGAAAGAGGAGGTTTAATAAGTTACAAAGTCTGTGATTTAAAGTTAAATTTCAAGTGAGTCAAATAATCACTGTAACAATTTAGTGAAGATTTTGTGGATCTTTTTACCACTATGCATTTTCAGTCAAGACTGCATGCTTTTAAAAAATATCTGACCTGGGTCAAACAAGAATTAAGCTAGGGGAGCCTGTGCCCTCCTTTTTAATACGGTCAGGCATCAATAATCCATTCTTATGCTATAATTTATGAATTTTCCAAATTACAGCAAATCAGCTTTTTTGATTCTTCAAGAGCAATTATGCAGCTATGTGAACATTATCTATTGAATAAAAATGCAAACTATTTATGCATTTGGTGATCTTTCAACCGAAAAACATTCAATGTGACTTTTATGAAAGAAAACAAATGATAATTTACATATGAGTTGCAAAAGCATTTTTATATCCTCCAGCACTTGCTATCTACCTAATGATTTACTGACTTAACAGGACTGGTAATTCACTTCCTAAAGACATCAAGAAAATGTCAAAAGAAGATCAGCGTAATTTGTTTATTACAAGTGCAGAGATAGAGAGCTACTTGGAAATATGGCAATAGAGTTAAATCTTTATGGGCAAGATAAAGATTAATGCAAATGAAAGATAAAGAATAATAAAAGCAATTACACCACAAACAGAATGTAAAAAGTGGTTTCCCTAATTTCAGTAAGAAGCTGTTACTTGAGTGCTACAAGATTTTAGCCACTTTTTTTTTTGTGTTAGTCTAAATCCTAAAATGCAGATAGTTTTTTTCTTTGCTCCTGTATAGATATTCTATTTCCCTGGTTTTGAGCAAAATCTCAAGACGAACATTCACACCAATCATTGGACAAAGCTTTAAAAAAAAAAAAAGTGCAGAATGGATGATGGTGTTTTTTTCAGTTACTCTGAACTGTAAGAATTTGGGGGAAATCTGACATCAAGTCAAGTGAAGGTTATTCTTAAAGTCTGAGAACATATGGTTCAACTTTTCTTGGAACACTTACTCAGATTTCAAAAAACAGTCACAAATGTGTATTTCAATCCCTATCTCAATTCTTAACATTTAGCACTTGATATACACTGTTTTCAGTTAAAACTGATGATGAGGTCCAACATGAGAGAAAATTACCCTGGCTTAAACAGTTACCATACATCAGCTTATCTACAGAACTAGTAAGCTTCAAATCTGAAGGAAATTTGGGACAGTTGCAGTTTAGTTTAGCCTGCAACAAAAGAATCCAGCCAAATTCTTTCATATTTGCCACACCACAATAATTCCACAGACATTCACCAAGACTTCGCTTATTTGAGGTTATTTACTGTGCAGTGTTTAACCCCAAGCTATAGCACAACTAGCCAACATACTTAAGAGCCTCATAGTAAATGCAAAGTTATCTAAGGTATTTTGTGCAAAAGAAGTACAAAGAATTTGAAAACATGTGCCTGCTACTACTGCAAACACGGAAAATAAAGAAAAAAGTGTTTAAAACCCTACAGCAACATAGTAAAGGATGTCCTGAGAGGGCTCTGGGCCTACAGACCATACTCTCCCTTCACCCCCAAGTATGATTTGCTCTCCCGGATGTAGCTATGCCCTAAAGCAGAGCCCTTTCTGCCCCTCCACCATGCATCTGAGGGCTCTGTCAGACCTGTGCTACTGTAAGGAATACAGTAACCTATGGGACACTGCTGGTAGATGAAGGTTTCTCTGAAAACAAGTGACAGGAAGAAGGAACCTTCCCAATGTGCAAGGTCAGTTTGGCCCCAACCTTCCTACTTATCCATTCATATTAACAACTTTGAGGGGATCCTTTAGTAATCAGATGTTCGTATACTAAACACTACCACCAGGAGCAGGACTTGAGAATTCACTAAATACAAACTAGGAGGAAGATGCAGACAATCAACACGTAGCCCCCAAACTCATGTTTAAGAACAACACTTTTGTTCCTATAAAAGAGCTTGCTACATCTCTTCAGGCCCATATTTTTCCTAGGGCTTGTTTACTCCTAGCAGGCCTGGTTTATGATTCTTCCACCATGCCTTTGGGATCCTTTTATTGCCTCTTCTGTCTCAAACATAAGCTTTGCATCTGTATTTTCAATGCTTTCAATAGCCTACTTCCCCCTTATCTATTTTCTGTCATCATACAAAGATTAATGCCAATTTGATTAGGTTTCTATAGTTCACCTGCTGCTTTTTCAAACACCTTTGTGCTTTATTCCATGCTGTCCTTCTTGCTGGAGTTTTCTTTCAACAGCCACAAAACCTGATTAATTTTCTTCAGCAAATCCCACCTTATGTCTTCTTCGCCATGAAGTACACACAGAAACAAGAGTTCGACTGATGGTGTGTTACAAACTGTGCCTTCCCCGTTGATCAATACAGTCTCATTGTTTCCCTCATCTGCCCATAGCCATCTGCTGTCTTTTGTCTTATACTTTTGAACTCTTCAGGGCAGGAATTATCTTTTTGCCCTATATTCCTATATAATATAACATTATAATCACAGCTCAGGATTAAGGCTGATAGATAGCATGATCATACAAACAAATTACAACAACAGCAAAATTTGCTTCAAGTTTTTTGCAGATTTTTTTTTTTTGCAATCTAAGAAAGATGAGGCGGTTCAGGAAAAACATCACCAATTCCACTGTTTTTTCAATGCCTCTGAAAAAGGTTTAGAATAGCAGTAGGTGAGAACATTAATTCAAGTCTTTTAATATAGGGCTGGATCAGGCTCGGCAGGTCTGACAGCCTGTCTCCATTGTAACTCCTCCTAAAGGCAGGAAAAGGATTCTCACGGGAAATGAATCAGGCCCTACGGAGCCCACGAGGCAGCGTGCAAGAGGAGCTGTGCTATTGCCTGGCAAGATTGGTGGCTCAGAGAGAGGAGCACATAGTGATATTTTTATCATAACCCCTAATAAAAATACGCTATCTTTTCCTGTTTATTTTCATTTTAAGGTGAATGTCGCAAAAGTTAAAGGGCTGCAACACTAAACGGGGTCATAATAAAGAGAAAATCCAAGGTTATTTCTACAGAGATCATGATTCAGGCAGACTGCTGTGAACAACAAATGTGAAATTATAAATATTACAAAGTGTATATTTATGTGAAAGAGGCCTAAATTTCAGTTTCCGCTGAGAATCCTCATTCCAGGGGCCTCTCTGTGCCTATATGCTCACTTACGAGACTGTGGTATGTTAGGGGGATTATTTTATCTTGCACTGAACAGCGAAGGTGTTAGAATCTCCCCGTCTTTTCAGAGCCCAGCACCAGCAGGCACTACCTGACTCAGCTCACAAACTAGAGCCACAGCATCAAATTTCCCAACCCACTTAATTTGAAAGCCTGCCAAGATAGGTGAAAGACCTTATAAATATGTAAAGCAGGAAGTTCAAATTACACAGTGATGTAAATTCCCAGTGATTGATGCCCTTTTAAAAACAATAAAAATCCTCGAGAAACTACAATGTTGGTGAATGTGCTTCCCTCCCGATGCTGTCTGGCGGTGCCGTGCGGAGTTTGGCTATGTATTGTACTTTTCGTGCGGATTTTATTTTGGATTTCTACCACTTCCTGGAGGCCAGGGGGAGGCACAGTGGGAGGAACCAAAAAACTCGGTGCCACAGCCATTTTGTTTGTGGGCAGCATGGTAGAATTCTGTCAGTCAGTATAAGGAGGGGTTTTTAAAACAGTATTTATGGAAAAACTATTCCTGCCGTAACGGATGTATCTGTTGAATTTAGTGTTAATTTAGTTCTTTCATAAGGTAGGTATTTATAATTGTAAGTAAATTGAGTATTTGTTGGGATTCAAGCCTCCCCACTTTCCAGGAATCATGGATTTTGTTTCAGGCATGACTGGCTCTTTCGGATGCTGCGAGGCTGGCGGAGCCCGGCGGGGCGGGGGTGCGGGGGTGCCGCGGGGGGAGGCCGAGGGATGCGCCGGGCGGCACAAACTTGCTGCGGGGTTCGGAGTGGGGGC
>VZTE01005385.1:1365742-1379188 GCA_013397775.1 Eulacestoma nigropectus | reverse complement strand
TTTTTTTTTTTTTTTTTCCACCCGGTGGGAGATCTTTTTTGTTTTGCATTGCTCTATGCTGGTGGCGCTGTGGGGCTCCGAAACAATTCCTGTCCCTGGCTCTAAAGGGGGAGGGGGCCGGAGGGAGAAAGGTGGGGCACGGGTTGATCTATTGTATCTTTTCCTTTTCTCTGTATCAAAAGTAACTGCAAATTAGTTAGAAATGGCGATGAAATTGTATCTCTGGAAAATTGTAGTGTCGCATGAACTATGGCCCGGCAGAGGCATGACCTCACCCTTTCGCTGGTTTGTGTAATGAAGCAGATCCTTATGTTTTTTTTTCCAATCCTGTACCTAGAGTCCAGTTTTCCTCAGTGATGAGATTTTCGGTCCCACCCCCAAAATTATTTTACAGTGGCTGCAGATGAAAGGTTTTTAAATTATTTTTTGCAGCCAATATGGAAGGCTTTGGCACACACTTATTGTGCAACTAGTCCATTGTTTGCTTGTTGTGAAGTTAAAGGTTCCATCCACGGCTGGTTATCAAGCCCTAAGGTCCCTCTTGCTCGCATGGTTGCATATGCAAATCTCCTGATGAGGTCTATAGGAGTTTGGGTTGTGTATGAAGGTGGGGTTGAAAAGAAGGGAAAACCTAACGTAGTCCTTCAGATTGTAAGAGGCTTCACCTGAGGTGGGTGGGTTTCTTTCCTGTTGCTAAGTGGAGCATGCATTTTACATGTGTTTATAAATAGATATATGTTAATGTGTGTTGTTTTCTTTTGTTACAACCTACAGATCACCTCGGTTCTAAGTGCAAAAGGATTAGAAGGCTTTCTGCTAACGTCCATATTAGGTGTAAGAAAACAGAAGTGATTAATGTTCTAAGATGGGTGGGAAGACATAGTCAAGCCCATGATCGGAGCATATATTGGAAACTCAACAGGTTCAGGAACAAATTTGACATTAAATTTAACACATTTTTAAGGAATCAATGTGCCTGTTATTTTGGAGTGATAAAAGCTGATAATTTTAGAGGCCCTTGCATCTATTTTACATTTCAATGTCTTCAGTATTTTCAAAGAATAAATTGACAAATACTAGGCAGTTCAAAACAGTCTCTAAACTTCTCATAAATGTTTAAATCTTCAAAAATGCATTTAGATTTTGTTTTAAAAGGAAGTTTGATCATTTAAGTTAATTAGTTTTATGGAAACTGATCTACAACTTCAGTAGATCTCTGTAATGGTCTCTTATTTATCTTTTTTTAAAGGAAGGTAGATTTTGCTTCTGTCTTAGGTAAAATACATCTTGCAACCTTCTGCCAGTACCAAACATATATCCAAGAGAGCAGTCAGCTTTTATCATCTCTACTCTGTCAGACAAGATCTGTTTTTATGGATTCTTGGCTGAAGCAGAGACCTAGTGGCTTGTGACAGTGCAGTATGACCATTACTTCTTTGGTGTCCTGGTACAACTCTTAGATCTTGAGGACATATATCAAGACATAAACCCTCTTAGAAAGTGTGGATTTTGGCCATCCTCTATTTCCATTTCTGAGACATGATCACTAGGACATAAGGTTGGCATTTTGGCTACAGTTTGTGCCAATAGAAATAGTGCCAGTTGTTGTTGAATCTATTACAATTATTACCAGTCTTAGAGAATCACTGGGTTATTTAATTCTGACATTGTTTAGACCAATGTTCAGTGTGCTCATCCATGGACAACTGTACTGAGCAAATGATAAACTGAGGTGCTTACTGAAGGTATTTTCATGTTTTTCTTATCATCCTGCACCACTAAAGTGATGGTTTCTTGTGGCTGCAGCCTGTGCATGCAGGCCATGAACAAACTGATAGTTGTGATCTTGCTGCTCAGAGTCAGTTCGAGCTCAGTGAAGTCAGCAGGAACATGAAATCTGAATGGAAACTCTCTTCACACTTGCTCCTCTCTCTCCCCTTCAGCTGGGGCTACTCTTTAACTTTGGTTGTGGTTTTGCAACTTCGAAGCTGCATCTGATGAAAGTGTCTGGTTTTACTCCTATCAAATTGTAAGGTGAGAAGAGTGAAGTGCTGATCTTCTGCAATTCAGTGGTTTTATCAGTTATCTCCTTCCTTTTTGAGCCACTGTGTTGCCAGTAAGGAGTAAGAAGTGCTTAAGATTTTGCATCCCCTCAAAACTAAATAGCAACCAATTTACCTCCTGCATCTTCTGCAGAAATGCCTGGAAGAGTCATTTCTGTGGGGTGGCTCAAACTTTATTGTGTTTTCCCCACCTGCTCCTTCTGAAATACCTGTATGTGGAATTCCAGGACCTAAAGCATAAGAACTTTTTTTTTTTTTGTGGGTTTTTAAAATTTTCTTCCTTATATATACTTCCATTTCTAAGGTGGCAAAACTGATGTATTTTTCTCCTAATACAGTTTCCCTTTTACCTAGAAAGTCTGTATAGACTCTAGACACCTTTAAAAGGTATTTGGGTCTCTTGGCTTAAAACTATTTGAAGTATGGCATCCTACTATAAACCAATCTTTTTCAAGAACTTAACCCAACCTGACTGACCAAAATGTTCTTTGTGCCTTTGTGACATTCCGCTTACTAATATTACTAGTATTAGGTACTCAAGTAAGAGCTATGGTAAAAATGGCTGTCTAAAATTGTCATAGTAGTGCAAGATGTGTAGATCCTAGGCAGATATAATCAACTTCCAAAGTTAACAAAAATTCTGTGCAAATAATTCCTCAGAAGTGGGCTGGTGGTGTAGAAGAACGTTGTTTGGGGCTCAGTTCAAACAAAAGCCATACCCCCTGCTTCATTCACTCGTATGTTGTGTTCTCTGGTTTCCTATGCTGATAATATACCTTGGTGCCTGGGACTTCTGTCTGTTATCTTTTGAGGCTTCTAAAGTATTCATTGTGTCCTTGATTCAACAAGGTTTCAAGGGTGGGGGGGTTGTCTTTACATTGGACACCTTGTGACATAATCTTGTTTCTCACCTTTCTTATTTCATGACTTTGCTAGCTGTACTTCTCCACATCATACTTGTCAGCATCAACTTGTAGCAATGAATAATTATTTTAAAACTTACTTCAAGGATTATCTGTTTCCCAGCTGTAAACAAAGGACAATATATTACACACCTGTTTCAGACTCTCATCTTCTACAAAGTTAGGTCTCTCCACACCTCTTCCAGACTGATATTTGCGTGACCTTTCAGTGTTACGAAATTATCTGCTCTAACTCCTATATGCCAGAGGAACTGCTATATCTAGCACATCCTTCCACCTTTCAGCATTCTTCATATTTTTCCTCTCTTAGCCAATAGCACAAGAAGTTAATTCATGTTACAGTGAAGAGACAATCCTAGATTTTAAATTCTTTAGTAAATATACAGGGTGGGGGAATGTCAGTGCTTTGAAATAGAATTCCTGTCTTGGTGTTGTCAGCAACAAAATATGCCTTGGACAGATGTGCCCACACACCAGTGCATTCTTTAGACTCTTTGCTAAGTCACATTTCCAGTATATTGTGTTACCGCTAGGCTGTCCAGGAGCAGGATAATACCAATACTATAAACTTCCTTAATAGGAAGGTTTGTTCATCAATTCTCTACTGATAGTAGCTAGAGCCTAAAATTGGTGGTCAGAAGGTATTGCAGTGCTTAAGAAGTCCGTACATTTGCTAAAAATTATTCTCTCTGCTTATCCCCCAATATAAACAACAGAGAGATGGGAACTGCCAAATAATATGTGAGTCCTAGTCTTCACTACTTGTGCAGGGAGTTGGGATGCTGTTGTGGAGATCCTGGATGGTAAATGGAAAGTTGCTCAGAGCCATCCAACACCATACAACAGAAAACAGTAGTTAGAGATGCAATCTCTTTTGCTTTGAGCACCAGTAAAAATAACAAGCGCTCTGAATGTAGTCCATGGGAATTCTGAGTTGGAGCAAATGACTGAAAATGGGGGATACTGACTTGCTATCTTCTCTTTTTGAGGAGAACCTGGATCACTTTTGCTAGGGAATGGGAAAAGGATGAGTTAGATTTTACAATGCATTGAGCACTGGGATTTCCAGAGGAAGAGAGAAAAGGTGGGGTTGGATCTCATCCCTGCTCCCAGAACTGCCTCATGGATTCTACTCAATAATGTTTAAATGTAAAATGTAGGAATTCCAGGGAACAGTGAGCAGATTTGTTCCTCCCAGAGCAGTCTTCTTTTTGTCAGGTTCGGTTTTGGTTGTTTCTTGGGACAAGTGCATGGTTAGAGATCTGGGAAATAGGCCTGTAAGGTGGTATTAATTCGCGCTTCCCTGATTTTACAGTAAGTTGTGCTTCTGAGTGAATTTGAATCCCTGTATCGTATACGTTTCATGTAGAACTTCTTTCACATGCCTTTAGATGAGTATTGTTAAATCTGTAATCCTCAGTGGAAAGAAACAAATCAAGTAAATCACAGCTTTAAAAAATGAACAACAAAAGGACCCAAACAACAGCAAAAACAACAAACAAACAGGCACAACCAAATTTTGGATTTCTGCTGTGATAAGAACCGTGTCTTAACTGAGTATCCTGATCAGGTCTCCCTCTGCCTCCTGTGACCAGTTCAGGTGTGAATGTCCTCCCTAAATCAGACATACCCCATGAGTTTGCTAATACTGACCTGTGCATGATTTAGGTAATGAAAAGTTAGCTCTTAATCCTCACTTCCCTTCAGAGCCTTGAGAAAATTACTAAATGGAAGCAAGACCTCTGGCCTCACAGAGATGTGCATCTGGAATATTCATTAACACGAACAAGAGTGAGCTTTCCATGTTTGTTCAAACAGGCTAAAAAATCAGGTGACTCAGATCTGGGGATTTCAGCATTATGGGCATCCCTTTCTATTTACTGAAGAATCTTGGTGGTGCCATAACCTGATGACTAAAAGGATAATTTCCTGAAAGGGTTCTTTTACCTGACAGATTTTCATCTGTAAAGGCAGGGGTAGACAGGGCATGTTCCCTGGATGGATTTATTCAAAGGGTTTTTTTCTCAAGAAAATTTAAAATTTAATTTAAAATGTTATAATGCAGAGCAGCTGTGTTATTTCTGATGGTCTTAAAGGTATCCACACAAGGCAGAACATCTTGATGTCTTTAGACAAAGTGATTGTGTATTCACAATTCAAGAAAAGTACCACAATCAGCATCTTATAAGGAGAAACCATGCTGGATAACAGAGGGGGAAAAAAAAGTACATGTGATGACCCTGCATAGACACTTTCTGCTTAGCCCATATTCATCTATAAGCACATAATGAATGAAGATTCCGTTAGAAAGTATTCTGATTTCTTTTGTCATCTCTGAATCAATTTCCAAGTTGAAAAATGGGTGTTGTGGGAATCTGTGGGATTTGGAAGTCTAGTCAAGGAGACTTCCAGATGAGCTACTTTAATGTGAGAAACTGTTTTCCTTCCCATCTTTCATATTCTCCCTTGGTTTTTTGTTTTGTTTTGTTTTTTTTAATTAGGTTGTGTCTCTTTATGCTAGTACCCTTCTTGAGTTGCTTGTAAATCAGAAGTTCAGCAGACTTGGCACACGTGACCAGTAGCAGGCTGGTGCACGTGAACCCCGGTGTTAATGACAGGGGTCTGTAGTGTTC
Organism: Eulacestoma nigropectus; assembly: GCA_013397775.1. Classification (NCBI taxonomy): domain Eukaryota; kingdom Metazoa; phylum Chordata; class Aves; order Passeriformes; genus Eulacestoma; species Eulacestoma nigropectus. The sequence goes on along the minus strand of VZTE01005385.1, from coordinate 1,373,569 downwards.
TCTTGGATAGAGGAGCAGAATGTCAAAACAGCTGTAAAACTGACACACTGCTCAATAAGAATGAGAATGGAGTGTCTTTATCAGAGATGGATGAGAGGGTTAAAGTCTTACCTGCTTGTAATCTAAATGATTTGAGAAAACCACTTGCCGTTTGGCTGTGTTTCTCTGGTTGCCCTTACAGCAGATTTGGGGATTTCACAGGGGAGATGAGAAGAAAACACTGATGATATCACAGCACCTCAGGTTTCCATATCCCACCTACATTAGTGACAGAGGAAATAATCTAATGTGATTTCTCTATTTTTCTTCTCACAGCAACTTCATGTTTGCATCTAAACCAAAACACTTCCCTCTCAACATCTGGCCATCTCCCACAAGTTGTTTGCATTCTCTAAATGTTGAAAAACCTCGGAAAATGTATTTTCTTCTGGTTAACCCAATCAGAGTTTTATATTTTTATGCCTCTGCTATCATTTAAAGATATACAGATATAAATATCTCAAAACAGTCTCATCTGATCAGTTTTATATTCAGAACTAGCCTCCTCTGCTGGATATTTACAGTCAAACTTAATTCATTAGGCCTTTTTTTCCCACTAATGCAGCATTATTAATTTATGCTTTCTGAAGTGTATCTATAAACATTCAGTTATAAATATGATCATGATTATTTGTATCCCAGAAGACAAGCAATATTTTTATAATATTCACTCATGCGTAACTGAATATAAATCAAACTACACTGTGTAAAAAATCCACTTCTAAAATTGAAAGAATATTTGTGTTCTTGCAAACTAATAACAAGCCTTTGAAATCCAAAAGCTGACATATTTGTATTTTTTTTTTCATTTCTTTGGAGAGATATATTTATGTTAAGTAAAGATGGTATAGCCTGTATAAGGTATTTAACACATTTATATTAATTTGATGTGGAATTCAGAGTTCACTCACACTGTAGGTATGTAGGTAGATCCCACTAACATTAAAATAAAAAAATCTAAACATGTATGTTAGGAAATGCCTCTTCATTCCAAGATGCAAATGTACTTTCCTGCACCAAAAGATTTCTGAAGCCAAGCTAATTCCTATCTAGGTATAAGTCAATGTTTTCTTCAATTGTCCGAGGGAAGCAGATAACCTACTTTCATTTGCATTCAGGAACTGCAATTTAAAGCATTTGGCTTTCTATAGTAACTCCACGTTAACTTAACTCCACATTATTTAACATCAGCAACATAATTCTGAAGTTTGAAAATACTTGATCATACTAACCAGAAGCCCTGAAGCACTTGAAACAATTTTTCATAGATTGACTTGCAAGACAAGATACCTATCTTGGGAATGTAAGGTAAAGATCTAAAAAGTTAGACCATATAATAGTAAGACATTCAGGTCTTACTATTGAACTGAATTTGCTATTTTATTTGCATTTACATAGAGCCATGGAACTACGAGGGTAGAAGTAGTTTCTGAAGTCATGCAAAAGGCACAGAGCCTGTCTCCAGTTCACCCTTTTATCCTGGGTTGGGGTGTGAGCATTTGTAGTTGAGGTTTAGGTAGTGGTGCCATGTGTGTGTTTGTGGTGGTGGTTTTTTGTTTGTTTTTAGCGTAATGGTCAATTGAAGGATTTGGGACAGTGTGCAGACCCAGGTACAGCTATAATTTCTCTACTTCTGTTTTCCTTTCTTAGCTTTCCACCTTAAACTATGCAGAATATCAAAGTTAGATATCCTTAGCTCTTTGATTAATGAATTAGCGATTGTGTTGGCAGGAGAAGGTAGGGCTTTTTTGTTTGTTTGTTTTGGGTTTGTTTGTTTGTTTTAATTTGGCTGTGGTTTTGCTTGCTTTTTTGTTTTGTTTGTTTGCTTGGGTTTTTATTGTTTGTGTTGGGTGTTTTTTGCAAGAAAAGCATAAGGTTTTTGCCCTTCTGCTGGCTCTTCTACTAGAAATAATACAGAATCACGTGATTAAATTTACTTGAGTCAGAAATTATTCATGTGTTATAATCTGATGTTTGCAGAAGTCCATGCCTAAGTAAGAGGTGGTAACCAGTCCACCCACCTCAGATTGTGTCTACCTAATAAATTGTGATTTTAGTATTACTATTGTTTTGTGTGTCAGAACACAAAAAGTTTTAGATGAAGATTAAAAAAAAACAAAAACAGAACATAAAGTCAGACATTTTTTGATTTTGTTTTGACTGTCTTTATCTTACTACTTAATCTTAAAAGATTAATTTGTGAAATGAGTTGCTGATAAAGATGACTAAATCAAGAATTCAAGGTGTGTCTAGCATAGTATTTTAGAGGGGATATGTATTACAGAATGACAACATGAAGGAGAAACTCATAAATCACTTCTAACGCTTACAAATCTTAGGATAACTCTTCTGAATCCATTAAAACTTAAAACAGGGAAAGATGTATTTCAAGACAGAAGAGTCTCAACATAATTTGTGTCTTTTTACCACCACCGTATCTAAGAGAATAACTGCTTCCACTATAACATGTTTTCCCTAGACACATAAAAACTTAAGTCTCCAAAACAAGCTGTATAAAGGAAACTGATTCTTTTCTGACAGTACTAAAAAAACTCCATCAAATCCTTTATGCTTTCAAATAGAGCCCATTTTACCATTTTCTTGCCTGTCCAGGTGATGTTGGGACAAATGTTGAGTCTGTAAAATAATAATCCTAAATCGTTAATTCCTCTTGAAGTCTTCCTGGTCCTCCTATGGATACAAATGCCTCCACCACGTCTAAGAGTTTATCTGTTGTTGGAAAAGTAAAAATCTGGCAATAGCTTTTGCTGCTCCTCTCTTAGCTTTGTCTCTTCACAGTAAGAGAATTGCTGGCTAGTGGCTTTTCCTTCTCTTTTGGATATGGCTCCATGACATATCCATTTGAGGATCAGCTTAGTTTCCCCGAGGATGCTGGACTCAAATTTTGAGTATTTATGAATGACAGCACATTCTCAAAGAAGACTACACCATTAAATTAGCATCTAGCTCCTTTCACTCATGGAAGAATGTTGCCTGTTGTACCTCCATATTAAAAATTTTGTTGGCAGTTTTGGAATCTAAAGGATTATGCTTACTTACATTCTGTTGAACAGTAACTGAAATAGGTTATTAAATGCAGTATTATCCCTTTTCCATCTCTATTTAGTATTCTGCAGTCCAGACTGGAAGTGCTTACAAAAAATAAAGGGTAACTGAAAGATTTGGCCATGCATGTTCCTACTTGCTCACTAAAATTTATATATATACATAAGACAAATTAATCTCCCTTCCTTGAGTCAAGAATGGAGGAAGAGGTTTACTTGGTCACTACTTCAAATTATGATTCAGAGAACTTCAAATAAGCTTTGCATCTCAACCATGAATATCTAAAATAACTCAGTGAATATATCATACCATTCTTTGAGACACCAAAGTTATGAAACACTAAATCATCTTTCAGAAAAGTGGCAGAAGTGATCACAAAGGCGCTCTACACCAGTTTTGTAGCATGATGTCTGAAATGTTTAAATGTGTGTGCCAGTTCCATTATCTCTTTTTAAACATACAAGTTGATACAAGTAAATAAGGTGAAATTCACTAAGAATTACACCAGTTCATTTATGGTTGAAATCTTCATGCTATTAAGATAATTTCTGTATGCATCTACTTCCTATTGTAATATGACATTTTATAAAATAATTAAGTACCTCTAGTGTCATATTTGCATACATGTATCTCATTTTAATTCAAATTCCGGGTAGCTCACAGAGATGATTTAAAATAATACAGCTATCTGAAATGTTACAAAACACATACAAGAAAGGTAGCTGAGAAGCAAATTTGAACAGTAGCATCACCAGCAAATGTAGAAGAGGAATATACATACAAAATCCATAAAAGCTTACTGCAGAACAAAAGAGATACCGGTATCTTTCCAAATACCCCTAAGAGTAAGGCATTCTGGAAAGAAACCCAAGTATGGTAATTTCAGAATGTGCCATTTCTTAATGTTTGAGTACTGAAAGTGTGTGCGGCGGGAGAGACCAGTGACACTTCTTATCAGTTCAGAATAGTCAGCAGTTATGGAGATTCAAAAAAAAAAAACAGGTCAACAAAATCGCTGTATAAATAAGTGAAGAGTTATTAGAAGCAGGGTGTAAGGTAGTCACAGAGTGAGAAAAAATAAAAGTTGCATGTATTTATGCATACGAAAGTCAGTGTGTAGTTTAGTGTAATACAAAATATAAATGAATCCTAATAAAAAAACCCCAAAACCAGAAATGTTTAAGAAAGCTTTTTTTTTCTCTTTTTTTTTTTACATGGAACAACTGTCTCCTAGAATTTTATATCCTTAAAATACAAAATACTTGAGGCTAGAAGGCAACAAAAATGATGTGGTTTAACCTACATGCATGTCATGTGTAGTACTTTTGTGATGATTGCTGCTAGAATGTGAGACAATATTAAACCCATGTGCAAAAGGCTACAATTCATGCTTAAATAAATGACTGGAAGTCTTTCTTGAACTCAGAGAGTTTTTAAGCTATAAAACTAAATAAATATTAAAATTTGTAAAAACTTGTCAAACAGTACACAGGACTTGCAAACCAAAACAGCAAGTTATGTTTTTGGGCTTCACAAACCCAAGTTAGATGGGAGCACAAGAGACCCCCTACCCCTGTCTGTAGGTGCATGGATCAAGTTGTATCTTTGCCCATAATGCTCAGTCTTAATTTAGTACTTTTGAATGTATATTGAAATGGTTATATTTACCAGCTGCATAGCTGATACATAAAGTGCTTTCATTTTAGTTAGGCTTGTTCTTTTAATTGTTTTGAGATCATAAAAAAATAAAGCCTTAAAGAAATGCCCCAAATGATTTCAGCAGTTTTAAAAAAATAATGATAGCAATTCTAAATGTCTTTTCATTATATTTCAGTTACTTTACCTTACAGTTGATATTTTTAAATAGACATATAGCACTTTTGTTCAACAAATTAATTTATACTTACTGATCTTTTACTGAGAGCTTGCAAAGATTACTTTGGTCACTATACAGAACATACCAATTCTGTCATAGTGCAGCACTGATGTCTACAGACGTAAAGTGTGCATTTTGGTAAAAGCTACAAAATGGAAAAAAACCTAAAATATACCTGCATTTTCTAACTGAAGGGGAGATAAAATGGAAATATCAGTCTGGTTATGTTCTATACTTTTTCCTGTCATCATCTTTTACAGAACAGACATCAAGGCTGATGCCACATTGTTTTCAATTATCACACTTTTCATCTTACTAGCAAATTAATTTTGACGGCTAATCTTCTGCTACAAAATATTTAAACATAATCTCTTTTATCGGCAAAACATTAAAAGCTGATGAGTCCAAGAGTTTGAGGCCAAAACTTCTTCGTGCACTGTCCTCTTTGTATCCAAACGTTAATGTCCATTCTGCTTGCTCTGCACTTTTCTCAAGCCTGTGGCAGGGTTAGAAATGCAAAGGTCAATTAAGGATAATTTGAATTTGATTATTCTTCCTTTATAGTTTAGTATATTTTCAATACTTTGCTCTTCATTATGTTCATTATGTATTGTTTTCCTTTCATAAGTATAAATGGAGAGTTATATTTAATGGCCTTATTTTTGGCTGAGCTGCCAGGTGTTTCATTTTCATTTAATATTTTAAGTCAAAGCTAATCGATGATGGCATATTATGATTTTTGGGTTGGTTTTTTTTCAGCACCTTATCTGTCTGCTAATTGGATAAGCTAAATTATTCAGTATTTGTGGAAAAGGGCATAGATGTTTTATGGGCAATTTATTTTAGGATTATATTTCTAGCTAGTGTGTGCTTTAAGCTTTGGAATTAGAGTAAAAAGCAATATGCATGTTTAAACATTTGGTTCTGATGTAACTACTGAAATACAAATGAATACGATACTCCTTAGTTGATTCCACTCTCCTTTAAAAAAAAACCAAACAAACCAACAAACAACCCTCCCTAAAAAAAAAAGTCTCATTCTCCCTAGCAGCTGTCTTCCACTGCATTACCCATTTGCAGTACAGGTAGAATTTATCATCCCAGAGAGCTTATGAAGTCAAATGAGTTGCAGTTTTAGCAGTTTGGGAAAGGTAGAGGGAAAACAGTCATGCAAATAGTTGGCTCGAAACTGCTGTTAACAACTGCATCTAGTAATATTTCACCTAGTGTCTAGTAGTGGCTTAAGGTTGAGGATGGTGGTGGTATTATTATTATCATTATTGTTATTAAAGACGTGATGCGATTTTAAAAATGGCTTTCGTTTCTATTATAGAGATAATTTCTAAAATTGCTAACGTTTTTCTAATTTTTTTTGTTATATCTATGCCATATTTCTGAAAGTTCTGTTTCCCAAGACTAGTATGTGATAAAGAACAAGTTCTGTCTACCGATTCTCGTGTGACAGTAAAAACTACAGTATTTTGCATTAAAAGTGGAGGGACACTTAAATACCGTCAACACACAACTACCTCGCATTTTAAATGAAAATAACCGTAACTTCAATAAGATGGATTTTACTACAGAACTAGAATTTAATTATAACCTGGTGCGGGAACATACATGAGCATGTTGTGGTCCTTAGCTAGACGGCTGCAGCCCTGGCCTGGCGGCAACGGACTTTGACGTTCCTGTGGCCGCGCTGGGATGCCTTGGGGCGGCTTGTGCAGACAGCACCGAGACCAGGGTAACTCGGCATTTCCGATCCCTTGCTTAGAGCCGAATAGTGCATCAATTTAATCGACTCATTAAGATGTAAACGAGCTTCCCTAATCAGACATGCTCAAGTGAGTTCTACCCTTTGCCTGGGGTGAGCTCGCTTGAGCGGGTCGCTGATAATAAGTGAAGTCCATGCAAGGGTTAAACCAGTTCACGTGTCTGCATTTTGCTGCCGGACTAAGTTTCTGAAAACCTCAGAGAAACGGGGTGGAAATGCCATTGTGGAGGTGCCCGGTTCTTACGGTTCTTCACCGTTTTCGGGCAGGTGCCCGTGTTTCCCCTTTATTTAGCACGGACGCGAACTCGGTTCGGTGACGCGGGGAGGGACAGCGCCCGGCGGGCGGCTGCGGCTGAGGAGCCGCGCCGGGCCCTGAGGCGAGGGGCGCTCCCAGGGCGGCCCCGCGGTCGGACGCCCCCACTCGCGGAACGCCGCTCCGGCCGCGGCCGGGGGCACCGCAGCCCGCCCGGGTCGGGGTGAATTCAGAGCCCGGCGCCGCTGTCCCGCAGTCTGGCCCCCGAGAGGCCGGAAAGGTCGGGGCCGGCACGTCCCCGCCTCTTTCGCCCAGGTTTCCCAGAGCTGTCATGGTCAGGCGCGGCTGCGGAGGAGGTTCCCCCCGGGGTGAGGGGCCGGGGGCTGCCCCAACTTCCTCACCCTGGCAGGAGCGGAGCGCGGCTCCGCGGCACAGCTTGGCGGCCAGCGGAAGGAACGGTGCCGCACTCGCCGATTAAAGCCCCCTTTGCTCCCGGCTGCGCCCCCGATCCCGGGACCCCGATCCCGCTCCGGCGGCTCCGAGCCCTCCCGCGCTCTCGATCCCGCTCGGGCCGCTCGCAGCGTCCCGCGCTCCCGAGCCCGCGCCGCCGTGCCCGCGCCGCGCGCGCTCCCCCCAGGCGGCGCCGTGCCCGCGCCCTGCGCGATGCAGTGTGGGAATGGCTGTGGCGCTGGGGTTGGCTGAAAGAGGCGGCCAGTCGAGGTTTAATGTCCGCCATGTTGGCCGTGGCGTATTGAGCGGAACCGGAGCGGCGGAGGAGCGGAGCCAGCGCCCAGCCCAGCCGCGCCAGCGGGCGCCGCC
>VZTE01005385.1:1319403-1361513 GCA_013397775.1 Eulacestoma nigropectus | reverse complement strand
GTTGAGACTTTGTGGATAATATAAAAAATACGTCCTTATGGAAAATTACTATGAGTATGGTTGGTTGGGTTTTGGGTTTTTAAGAGAGTTTTAAAAAAGGAACAAAGCCATGTGTTTGAAGGACACCATGCCAACATTATAAGGCTTTTTTAAAATGTTGGGAAGTTAAAATTTCTTAGTTGAAGCAGTGCCCTAGCAAAGGTTAGTGTGAGCAGAGATACTTTTAATTAAGTCCTTTAGTATAGATCTGAGAAATTAATTACCTAATAGAAAAATTTGTCTGTGTTGATGATATTTCCAGAGTTAATTTGCAGAGGGGAGTTGTTTCATTTTTTCCTTGAGTGAGTTTGTTATCCTCATGTAAATGTTGATAGTACTATGGTCTGCTAAGGTTTTGGATGTTAGTTTTGATTTTTATCTTTTGTGTGTTTAAGTTCGTATAGGTTAAATGCACTTTCACCCTCAGGTAAAGTTTTTTAAATGCCGATGTCTCTGTCCTTGGTGTTGAGGTAGGAGAGAGAGAGTGCTGTTGCTTTATTGAATTATTCCTAACTCCCTCTTCTGACTGAGATCCTGGTCTGGTGATGAATCCTTGTCCTCACCTTAGCTCTGGAGTAGCTGCTTGCTTGTCCTACTAGATTTCTGACAGTGATGCACTATGTGGAGTTGTGTTCTTGTGGTTCACAGTTTAAAATTAAAGCTTGATTTCTAATTTTAGTTAGTGTTTCTAGTTACAGATAGAAGAATGAAGCACTCAGAGTCCAAAATTATAATCTGTACAGCTGTTCATTCATTTCTTACTGTTTTCCTTTGTATATGTGTCATGGTGTAACTGACAGCTTGCAAAGGGGTGGAATTAAGTCTGTATCTGTAATTATCTTTTCTGGATACTGTCATACTCTGTTACCTGGTGTTTGAGCAAACTGTTGAAATAGTTTAAACTGTGGTTTTGGTATCTTTAAATCCACAGTTGTGTTATCTTTCCTGCCCTGGCTTTGGGGATGTTTAAGAAAAGCTTATTTGTTAAAATTTCGTTATTAGATGTAATTTTCCCCCTTCAGCAAGACCTCTCAGTATTTGCTAAATGCTATAGAAGACCCCGTGAAGATGAGCTAATGTTCATTCAAATGCTTCGGAACACTTCAAACATATTCTCTGATAGGATGTGTCTTAACTTAACAAAGTCCTACATTGTAAATTTTCATTTACCCTGTTTGGATAGGCTCGAGGATCACATCTTTTCCATGGAACTGCCTTGGGCACTGCTAGCACAGATCTCTTCCAAGCCATATCTGCACAGAAAAATATCTTTCTCCTCCCAAATCTATACTGCAGGCATTGGGAGGCTACCATATCCAGGGTCTCTTGCTGCTGAAACAGCTGTTTATCGCTTATCAAGGGAAAAAGTTGGTAAAGAATGTACAAAAAGGCACCCATATGTTATCATCTAAGCCCTACTGAATTCAAAATGCGTGAAGTAAGCATGCAGCTGAGGTGTAGTGAGTCAGTGTATGAACAGTGTTAACTTATATATGAAAATTTCACTGAAGGTTCTTCAGTCTTTTTTGTTTATTACATTCTTGCCAGCTTAAGAAACTGCATTCTGTGAGTGCTTCCATAAAAGTGTGTATTTCTAATTGTGTGCACGGTACCTTAAGTACACTTAAAATACCCACTGCCTTACTGACACACGATTCACAGATACTGAGTATTTTGGAGTCTTGTTGGGGCAATCAGAATTACGTGAATGTAAAATCATAGCAGGTACTATAACTGAATCATTACTTCCAGTCTGGGTTTGTATTTTTTTCTTTGATGCAGTGTTAGGAAACTCTGTAAAGGTTTTTGCTTACTAACAGAACAGAATCTGTGCCCTCCTCTCCAGCTGTAGAAGTCCTGAAATCTTAAGTAAAACAACTGAACTCCTTTCGTGGTCTCGTTTTAGAAAAGGGCAACTGAAACATTAAAGGATTTTGAAGTAAATGGGGAGAGTAGAGACTCCTCTTTTTGCATAGTCTTTGATTCATGAGTCTTGTAAACTGGAAGAGTATTGCTTCTTGTTTATGTTGTGCTCACTCATAGCAAAGGCATTAATTTTGTATGCCAGGCTAACCTTTTTTTTGTGCATAATTTTAAATACCCTTAACTCGTAGATTAGATTTCCATCTAAGAACCTGCATGTTTGATAGGAGGAGAGCACAGAAACAGGAGCTTTTTGCAGTTTTGTCTAAAGTAACAGTCTACGGACACCTCAGTTCATAGCTGGAAGAGATTTTTCAGTGAGCTCATGTCACGACCGTAACTTTACCTTTTAGTTTGGTACTGAGCTCAGTCACTTACTTCAGGTATACCTGTGTGAAAAAGGTTTGAAAGGGTTAGCCAGAGAATTTTGGGAGAAAAAATGTGGCAGCTCTTGACAAGTGGGGCCAAATTTCAAATATAACAGTAATAGTGATGGCTTCCTGCATATTCCATCTTCAGTTACACCAAAGCTTTCTGTTCTGTTTGATGTTTGTAAGTTACTCTGTGCACCCGAACATTCATGGAAGTTAGGAAATCTGGCAGATGGTGAGGAGTAGTTTCTATAGAGAGCAAGTCATGCACTGCCTTCAGCTACCTGAAGAATGTTGTTAATCCTGTGATATGAAACGCACCAGTGGCAGCAGTGTTCCCTTTAAAGTCAGAGGGATGGTGGTGGCATAGACTTCTGTTGCAGGTTCGTGCAATTTATTTGAGTCTGGAATGAGATTGAGTGAATTTTGCTTGTAGTTTTTAACTGGGATGGGCCTCCATCTAGGAAGAAGACACAGATGATGCCTTTGGGGTTTGACAGCTTCCTGCAAGCTGACAGTTCTGTTTAAAGTTTAGGAATCATGATAGATGTCCTGTTGTTACACCATAGGGAAGTCAGGTGCTTAACTTGAAGTTGTGAGCAGGGGACTGCTATGAAAGTGATTTGATAAGGTGATGTTCTGTATGTGCTGTCAGTTAAGCATGTAATAGTGGTAATGGTGTGTATGTTGTGCTCTAAAGTAATGCTGAAAATAATTAAACTTCCAGAAAATAGTAGGAGTTGGTTATGCATGTCAGAGGCTTCTCCAGGAGGTCCAAATTCTCTTTTGAAATTATGGAGGATATGAATTGGCAAACTTCAGTTTGATGATTGTCTATAATACTAATATTGAAAGAGGTTTTTCCTTTTAAAGGAAATTAAGACATTTTCAATAATCTTAATGGCATGAAGCTGTGTCAAGTAATGTTTAGGGTGGATATTAGCAAAAGCTTCTTCATTCAGAGCGTGTTGGGCACTGAAACAGGCTCCCCTTGTAAGTGGTCACAGCACCAAGCCTGACAAAGTTGAAGAAGCGTTTGGACAATGTTCTCAGGCACATGGTGTAACTCTTGGGATTGTTCTGGGCAGAGCCAGGAGTTGGACTTGATGATCCCTGTGGGTCCATTCCAACTCTGGATATTCTGTGATTCTATTCTATGAGTTATATATGTATACAAAAGCAATATAGTTCCTCTTAAGAAAGCTGTTCCAGAAAAGCTATACGTAGACTGCTCTTATGGAATCCGTTTGATGTATGCATTCTCAACTTATTTTTATTCTTCCCAATAATTGCACACAGAGAAGTCATGTAACAGCAGTGGCTTTCTGCATAGCAGAGTTAACTACAGTGAGACCGATTGTCCGTGTTCACACTTGAGGTAAAAAAGGTTAGATTTACTTAGTACTCACTTACTTGCAATGAGGATGTTTGACAGTTGGAAGAGTTTAAAAGTCTGCCTCAAATTGTTTACATTAAGCCAGGGAAAGGGGGATGCCCACAAATACTACTTTGTTAGCAGTATTCTTAAGAGCACAAGTAATACAACTGGCAGGGATTTGAAGGAGAGGAGTTTGTCAGGGTAAACTGTAAATAATTTTAAAGCCAGACTTGTATGGAAAGGCTTTACCTTCTGGGAATTTTCACAGCTGACCTTAAGGAGGAACCACAGAATGTTATCTTTCTGACTCTTTCTCAGCTTTGATCCATCATATAATCTATTTCAGCAAAGGACTGGGTACTAATTGTATGCAGAAGAGTAACGGTAGGGGCAATAGTTCAGTAACCTTAATGTTTGAGAAGCATGGTGATGTGTCCTTAGTTTTCTTTTTGTTTTAATAGCTAGCATTCTATATTTATTCCAGTAAAATTTTAGTTGTTCATAGGAACCTGCCTAGTATTAATTTGTTTCAGGTAGGAAGAATAGGCAATGTAGCAAGCCCTTAAATCTGCTAATCTTTTCGTTGAGTAGACCACTTTGCTTGTAGCCGTCACAATGATTGTGCCCTGATTATATGATTATATTCCTCAGAAATGTATATGCAATTATTTATCAATTTCTAAAGGGTATTTAGTCTGAGTTTTGAATACCTGTAAGTTAATGCATTATTTTTTCAAGTTTTTGTTTTATAGGACCAAGTATGTGTATACGTGTGGGCATCTGCTTTGCTAGAACAGAATATTGTAATTGACAGGCTGTAGGTGTGTGTAGTAAGTTACTTGTTCTTTTTCTACTACTTTTCCACATTGTACTTGTGAGAGGAAACACTACCTTTAATATCAAGGAACACATCAAATGACTGATGTACCGGCCAGAAAATGCTGGCTGCTGCTTTTGTGTCTGTAGATGTACTCTTACTTTTTAGTGAGTGTGCTCTGCTCTTCCATCCACTAGTGTATGTGTATTTCTGTGTATTCTGCTTTACGTGCTTTCAAGGACTAACCCTGTTCTGAGTAAACAGATGCGTGAAGGTGGATTGCATGAATTGAGGATGGAATAAAAGTTTGAAAACTTTCTGGTCTGTCAGTTTCTTCAAGCACAGGTAGATAGTTTGAGTGAGAGAGGAAACGATCCTCTTAAGCTTTAAGTACCATACTTAAAGATTTGTTTCCTTTGTATTTAATCAGGAATTAAGAAATTACCTCTTTTTGAATTGGAAGCTTTCAAGAGGGTGTATTTGGAAAGGATTGCTTTCCAACATCCGTTTGAGTTCATACTTTATATCAGTTTCAAGACTTCAGGGTTCCTTCCAGGCTGTGAACAGAAATCACAGATCTTGCAGCCTGCCTGGAAGACTTATGAAGCTTACGTTTGAGGAGAGAGATTGGCAGTAAAGGCTACCCTATATACACATTTAGTGCTAATGTTTGTTTTCTGTTACGATTTTAAGAGCTATAGTCTTCAGGTTTTCGTTGGTCAGATGTTCAATTCAGAACATGGCTGCTAGGAAGGTGTTAGCATGCAAAGATGAATTCTGCAGAGGCTTCTTTTTCCAGATTTTCCTTTTCAAAACTGAAGGATTTTGTGCCAGAGTGTGTTGTTGTAGAAGTGTAATGATTGTGAGTTAAAGATGCCTAGGAAGGAGAAGAAGGGTGCATGTTGCTTTTTCAAACTCTGTTAATCTGTAATTAGAAAATGCCTTTCTCGGTGTAGATGTGGAAGCACTTTACATGACTTGATGTTTTTTCTTTTACTTTTTGTGCCATTATCATTCCCCACATTACTCTGTCTACACAGTATGTAACATCTTTTCTTCCAGGCATTCCCAGAATTTAATTATTTGAAATGTCCCATTCTCTTGTATTTTTAAATTCTCTGGTTTTGTTCTCCTTCTTAAGTTTCTTTAAACACTGATGATAAAATTGGATTTCTTATTTCCCTTATGCCCTCATTTTTGCTTAGGAAATGAAGCTTTTCACTGTGAGGTGAGGCTATACCCCCCACCTCCAATCCTGTATTAGAATTTCAGCAGGACATGTCCTGTGTGCCTTTTTGTTATTTGATTTTTCTCAGTACTTAAATACAAGAAAGAATTCTGTAAAGAGTGGCAGAAAATAGGAGCTGGCTTCAGAATGAGATTTTGCAATATTGTGATGTGACTTACGATACTTAGAGTTCAGTAACCTAGATCTGATATATCTCATAAAAAAGCTGAATTCAAGACGAGAGGGTGGTTTTGTTGAAAAGTTCAGGAGTAAGGCTACAGGTAAGAGCCAACAAATCCGAGTCCTGCAGAATGTTTTGTATTATGTACCAAACCCTTTAAGCAGGTTACTTATACTGAAGTGTTGGATCTTTCAGATACTTAGGATGCACTTACGTACTCTTTTCTGGTTCTCAATGATTGTTTTTTTTGCTTTCATGTGTTCTTTGCCAAAGACAATGACGTTGCTTGCCCTTCTCTTGCTATTTATCTTGTTCAGTTAGAAAGTAGTCATTATTGATACCAGTGTACTTGCTTTGTCTTCTGATGAAGATGCTGTGGTCTTGAAGTAGGCCAAGTACAAAATGAGACTATTCAAGTATAAGGATTAAAGGTAGTTTAATTCAGTCCCTCTTGAGGAACTAGTGTTTTTTGTAATTAAAGCTTCAAGTCGATAGGCAAGAATTTATGCTCTTGCTACGTGTACAAGGTGAAGGAACTTGAACTCTTAAAACTGAAGTAAAACAGCTTCCCTTCTTTTGTCAGTAATGTAAGGTTTGTTCTGTGAGAAGGAAGTGTATGTGGGAAATCAGTGAAACATGCATGTTTACAAAGCACCTCTCTCTTATAAATCTTTACCAGAGCTGTAGGATAAGAATGATTAACAGAATTTTTGTTGCATGTTCATACTCTCAGCCTTCCTCTGAAGGAGAATTATTTCCTTTGAGGTGTCTTGTCTTGAGAAGAAATTTAGAATATTGAAAAACAATTGGCACATCTCGGACTAGAACAGAAAACATGAGGTTTGGTGCAGTTAATGCTTAAACCCTTATGTCTGGCCTGGTTTTCCATGGCATCTGTACTTCGCTACAGAAGGACCTTGTGCTGGTAGTTGTAAAATGTTTTCTTTGAGGGCTTTAGCTGTCTTTAAGTGGTTGGGACGTGGGCTACAGAATGTCCTAGAAATAAAGACAATACCTTACTGGGGAAGCTGGTGAGGAAAGAGAAGCTCTGAAGTGGTCCTAGTAAGTTTCTGTTACTGAGGAAAGTAACAAACATCTACTGGCTTTAACTTTCAAGAATGGCTGTCATGGGTAGGTTGTGGAACAAGTGCCATCAGAAGGTAACAGTTTTGGTATTATGTGGCAGGATAGTATGAAATTCTGAAGCCATCCAGAAGCAATAAGAAAGACTTAGAATTCATAGACATAGAAATCATAGAAATTGGTAGACAGTGTCATTGGTAAATGACAGCCTATCAAAAAACCAAACCTGTAAAACGAACTCATCGATCTGTCCGTAATTCATTAATTTCATCAGGTAAAAAAGGTCCCTGTTCATGATTTAGTAACCTGATTATTTTTAAATGTTTTATCCAGAAGTTGGCTTAACTCAGTAATTTTAAAAATTAAAGTAGGGAGGTATCTGACATTTTATTTTCGCTTGTATTAAATTGTGATTTCACTGGTGTAATTTTCTGGAAAGTAATAGTTTGAATGTTTTCCAGTGTGAATTTTCTCAGGAAAATCATCGTCCTGTCTCTCAGTAAAATAAGTTTGACTTCTTACTTGACCTTTGCTCAAGAAGAACACTGGTTAAGAAGCACTTGTTTTAGTTAGTAGAGGGAAGGGGAAGATTTAGCTATAATTTTGCTGGAGAGAATGTCTTATCCCCAATTGTTTTGCACTGTGGTCAGGTATGCATGTAGAGTTCACATCTGTGTTTATACTGACTGGATGCTTGTTTTGTTTCTGTGGCTTTTTCCCACCATTTCCAGGGAGAGTGGATTTAGGCTGTGGTGTAATTTCTCTTCAGGAGTTCATAGGGTTAAATACTGGCTGATAAGTTAATCTGAATTGTTTCAACACTTCACTCTTGGACATTTGTTAAATATTAATTACACATTCACATTACCTAAGAATGTTAGATGGGATTTATTGCTGACAGTTTGAAGGAAGTAAGCCCACCGCTTCAGCAGATGGCATTGTCTGCACAGGTGGAATTGGAACTTGAGGTCCTGACTCAGCTTTTGGCAACGGTATCATTTCCAGAGACTGAGGGAACCTCGCCTTACTTGGGCTTGCAGTTACTGTAAGCCAAATCAAGCCATTTAATGTGGTAAGCAGTGTGAAACTGAAGCTGCAGTTGGTAATTTAAAAGCATAACGTGTTAGGCAGCTCTGAATTTTATTCTCTGGGAATGTGTTCAGTGTCAAGTTGATATTTTTCAAAACACAATGTGCTAAATAATCCTTTATAAATATACTCATTAATGGTAACGTAGCTAAAATAGTCCTTGTGCAGAAGGAATGTAATGAATTAATGACAAGTAGAAATATCTCACAGCCTCTGGTAATTTGCATGGCACCAAGTAGTGAGAGGGACAGGTCTGGCATAAGGATATTTCCTGAAGTCCTGTAACTGTGTTTCTCTGCTCATACGTCGGCTGTATTCTCGGTGTTTGAGACTCAGTGTTTGAGAAGGGCACAAAGCAGTCTCTAAACTGTCTGTTGTGCTTCATATGTTTATATATTTTGTAGATGCATCAATTCATGACTATTGGTGTCACTGTAACTTGATTCCCCTGCAGCCAGGAATGGCCCATTGAGCATCAGTAACAGTGAGCAGCTGCACATGTGGTGGAAAAGCAGGCGCCTCTGTGTTGGAACTGGAATGATGGGATTCAGCTGACTCTCCTTGTATATGACATTGGGCAGTCCTGTTTTGTCCCAGTCAGACACTTAACTCTGTGTGCACGAGGAGAATAACGATGTCACTTAAAATACACTGAACTTACAAGTATTAAGAAAATGCTTGTCCTTAGAGGAAGCCTTTCCCAATCACTTCAGTTCTTCTTTCTTTCCTACCCTCCTCTGTTGTTGCAGATAGGTATTTCATATCGTAACGCTCTGTATGACTTTACTTTGTTGCTGAGTGTTTATACCTTAAAAACAGGTTTGAACACAATTGCAGGTAGAAGGTCGTGAATTTGATATGCTAGTCTGTCTTGCATTTTTAAAGGCTATCTAAATAAACTTGGGGATTACAAAGCACAGTGGATAGCTGGTGTCTGACTCATAGGAGTTTATCATTCAAAATGTACTTTACTGATTGGGAAACTCTTAAGTTGGTATTTTGTCTAAGCTTTTCAGCCTAATACAGGCCTCTACTCTATTTAGCATCTTTGCATTGAGATGTAGCAGTGTTTATTCTAAGTCAAGCAAAGTGTCTAAACGTGCAGATTTACAAGCTGAAGGCTGCCATCTATAGCAGGAAATACTAAGCTCACTAGAAAGTCTGTTTTAAGTTATTTAGTATTGCACCTGTCACTGTCAGCATTGGAGAAGCACTTCCCGCCTTTGTGGCATCAGACCTGAAGCTCTGATCTGTTGGTGTTGCAAATACAGAAGTTCAGAGTGTTTAGTTGAAAAGTATGGGTAGGTTTTACTTGGATTTTCATGGATGTACTTTGACAAAATTTTGTTGGCTAGAGCAAGTCTAGTAATTGCTAAGCAAGTTTCTTCTTTACTAGATGCCTTATGTAATATAACTCTGGGTTATGTCTTTGCTGGCGTTTGTACTTGATGGGGTGTTAGTTCAGTTTTCTCAAATTTCTTTATCAGCTCTCTTGATATCTTGCTGTCTTGGTATATTAAAAAGCTCCTTTTACTAAGTTACAAACTGCAGTGCCTTTTTTTTTTTTCTTATAACAAGAATTGTAATTTGGAGAAGTATGAGACAGGAACTTTCATACCACTGGCACTGACAGTTATTCAAAGACAAGGTTATATATTCTGCCGTCCTGTGTGTGCTTATGCAGCTCACGTTTCTGCTCAGCACTATATAGCAATTTATTTCCATTGTGTGCTATGCAGAGGAGTAAAGTGCTTAAATGAAGATATTGTGAAGTCTGCGAAAGGGCTTGTTTAACAGATTAGCTTTTAGTCGTGGCTATGGTGCACTGTATGCTTTTTCTGGAGACTTTTTCTTCACCACAGCACTGAAGTGGTTAATCTTAAAAAAGGTTTGTTTGTTTATTTTTTAAATCATAAATAAGCTTGATAGTTTAAGACAGTGCTCTAGAAGCTTCTTTACTTTGAATTTTTTAAACTGAATTGTCATCTATGAGCTTTTTATGTGCAATGCGCGTATGACTTCTTAAAAGGTGCTTAGATTGTTTAGGTTGTAAGGCAGATTTCTTTTTTGGTTGTCGGACATGAGATGCTGAGCCTCCACTCTTGAATGAATGAACTTAGACAAATGTTGATACTTGGTTTTCTTGTTAATGTTTTTAATGTTTTTCTGTCCCCATATTATCGTGTAATGTTCAGTAGAAACACCAATTAAATTCTATTACTTTTCAATGTGAATGGCTGCTTGAGGTAATGAAACTGTACTTTACAGAAGAGGTAGTTAAACCTGACATGAATGTTGTAAATGAAGCAGTCTTAGGGGAGGTACAGCTGGTTTAGTTTTGTGTGTTAGAGATCCTATGTAAAACCCATTCACTCACTGATTTATCTTTTTTTTTATTACTATTTTTGGTTGAGGGGAAAGGTAAATGAATAAAATATAAAGTTGCAAATATATTGAGTTTCTTTCAAGCCTCTTTAACATGAGAGTTGAACAGAGCATACTGGCCTGAAAAGTTTATAGAGGAAAGAAATTATTGGACTCCTAAACATAAAGACTAAAATGAGACTCCCAGCTTCCGATACATTGTGGCTCAGAGAGAACTTCCAGCTTTGGAAGTATGGCTGTGGGTTTTGTGCTTTTTTACTCTCCTTGGTGGTGATGCCTATGGGCTCCTATTTGAGATGGTGCTAGGCAGTGATACTCTGATAAAATGCGCACTTGTCTTTCAGTTAGTATCCAAAAATGTTTCTGCATTCTGTGGAGAGTTTGGTTGCTAATGGTGCCTGCCATTTAGGCTGCCCCAGTCATCCAGATCGGGTATTTGTTTATGTAAAATTCTTGGGTAGTTGTGCAATTTGGTCTTCAGAGATAGGACAGTCAAGCCATGAGTTGAGTTTTGGAGTCTTACTGCAAATTCCAAGGGGAAAGGTAGTAGCTCTAGGTAGGTAAAGTTTTCAAGATCTGTTTTTAATACTTCTGAGAAAAACACCAAACCAGCTAGATCCTGTTCGTAGACTTGTTTTTTCTTCAGGCTCTTTGATCATATGTAGATCTGGGAAAGTGTCGATTTTTGCAGTTTGTGAAGTGTGGCCTGCGAAAGGGAATGTTTTTGAGCCCTTGGTAGACTTAATGCTGGGAAGCTGGGGGTGCTGCTCAGACTCTGACGGCTTTGTTCGTTTGTCTTACCTGTCTTGATTGTACTGTGTACTGCTGCCAGGTTGATTGGTAGATCCAGATTGAGAGGTGTCTAAACTGCAAGGGGAGAAAAGGGTTGGTTTTTTGAGGGTCATTTGAAACCTTGGTCTGAAGAACAAAGCCTATGAAAGGAGTGATAGGCATACTGCTTTTTCATAGTTTATGTAAAAAACTTCGAGAGAAATGTAAAAAATTCCACTCAGCTGAGTTGACTTTTTTCTAATTCTGCTGTCTGTTGAAATGTGGGTTCTTAGCTTAGCCCGTAACTTCACCTATACTGTATGTATAGTATTCGGTGATGATTTAAAACTGGAATAGTTGAGGCTCCTGTGTGTTGGAACAGACAACCCTGTGTGTATCTGCATATGGAAGAATAGTGAAACAGAATAGAAACTTGTTTGCTGCGAAGTTGAGCTGCCATGTTGCTTGTTATTCAGATGGCACTGCTCTTTTATCAGGGCTGAACACTGTTAGCAGTAGTATCACGTCCCCATAACTAATAAAAATGGTGGAATCCAGGTGTAAGCTTTTGACATCCAAATTATTTGAGTTAAAGTATTACTAATGCACAGTATTGTTTTAAGCAAGTAGCAAGATAGATGCAGTGATATCTTTTAACTTGGGAACTTGATACAATTGTTAGTGAACTGTTGAAATTATCTTGAAGTTCCACTTCTATATTCCATATATGAGGGGAGAATAGTTTTGCTCTAAAGCTTTATTCAGGCTGTTCTAAATGGCATTATAGCTAAAAACTCTGAAAAAGAAAGGTTAAATTACAGGAGCTGTTCTCATTCGGTTGTAGACTATCCTGAAAGCTGTATTCTTGTGAACTGTGTAAAATCGCAGTTCACTTTGTGTTACAGTCTGATTTCAGTGTGGAGGTCATGCCCTGGACTATTTACAAAATACATTAAAAGCATCTTAGTATGTTCTTTAAAATCCTTTATTTAAGGGGAAATTACTTTGGTTATTATAGATGACTGAAATAGTTTTCATGCATTGCAGTCTTAAATGAGCATACAGCTGGAGCAACAGGCTGAGGTAAGGAAGGGGCTCTTGGACAAGTTTGCAGTTGAGTCTGGTGTGGCAAAGTTGTGTGAGACGAGCTGAGCTGGTTTAAATGTTTGTAATGAGAAGAGGCAGTTACAGTTTTTTCCTAGAGTTTGTCCTAGTCTTTGCATTACCTGTGATTTAGCTCACAAGAAGAAGACTTGCCTAAGAGTTACTTCCCTTCTTTCTGTGGTCTGTGGATTACAAGGGCTGCCTAGGCCGAGGAGTTCATGAGAGCCAAAGTGATTACAGAGGACAAGATGGGCACAGCCATCACCAACACTGATGAGATGGTTTAGTGCCTTCTGCCAGTTTTGATCTTTTGCAATTCCTAAACAAAGTATTTCAAATTGATACCGAGTCCTGTGCTTCTGAAAGCATGTCGAGCAGTGGCAATTTGGCAGGCAGACAAGTCTTTTTAGGTGGTCTCAATGGGACCCATGCATAGAAAGACAGAGGTGCTAAATTATGTTTGTGAACTATACGGCATAATTAATGTATGTGTTAAATACTAGAATTTTCCTCATTTCTAGGGTTCCTAGGTTGTGTATGTTATCCTCTCTGGCATGTTTTGAGCCAGTCTCATTCATTTCTTCATCTCTACTTGTCTGTTTTGCACAGTAATTTAGAACATGAAACTGATTTCAGTCTTCTGGTAACAGGATAACAAATCACTCTCCATTGCTTATAGTGTTGTCATGAGCTCTAGTACTAATGTTAGATTTCTGGGTCAAATGTCCTGTGTGTCCTCCACCTGTCTACCATCATTCACTGAACAAGCATAGCAGGTGAAAATTTCCTAGAAGTTGTAAATAATTTGCTGCTGGGAGTCCACAAATACAGAAACAGGTTTTCTTCCACTGAAAGGACAGACTCCGTCCATGCTCTTAGAAGTGTCTGATTTGAACATGGGAAAAGTAGTTTACTACGATGCTCAGGATGGTGTGGCTGACCTCATTTCTGACCAGTGTTCTAGATAAAACCGAGGGGTTTTTTTTATACTTTGTTAGTTACAAACCCGTGCATTTTTAGAAGAAAATTAGATCCCATTTTCACTGAGTAATTGCTATTTAAACCTATGCAATGATTTTAAGTTGGCATTTTTAGCAGAGATCTAATTATTACAGTGATTATAGTAAAATCCTTCTTAACTGACTACTCAAGAGACTGACATCAGTTGATAAACAGAAGCGACCTCCATAGTTTTCCTCCATGAAGGGACAGTTTTAGGCTCTGCTGTAATAACAAGAAAACATTTTCTCTGCTGCACAGAATGATTCAGGCCATTGAGAGATCTTGGCAGAAGAGCTTTAGAAGAGAAGATCCACGTGGCTTGGGTGAATCTGCAGGCAGCTTCGGTTGATGCAAGAAGGTATTCACCCTGTGTCCATATATACTGAGAATCATAATAGAAGGAGGGCTACAGTTGCTTGTGGGCCAGGTGAGGAACAGGGAAGTGATCTGTTGTCTTCCTTAGGACCCATCATAGGTAGAACAAGGAAGGCTGCTTTGCTGACCCACCATTTCTGTCCTGTTTTGATCATGTGTGCTTCTTGTGACCAGATTTAAACTGTTGCTAATACTTACATGATTTTCATGTACTTGAGTTCCAGAGGGTCAGAGCTGCAGTTATGCCTACCAGCAAAACTGTTGCCTTGCCATTATCAAAGGCCAGATCTATCACCTGGTATTTACTGGGTCTCAGTCAAGGATCAGTGTAACTCAGGGACTGATCTTGTGCCAGAATACCTATTGAAGACTTCTGTGCATTGCAAGGCGGACTCAGATTGCCCTTGTCAGTATGATTTCAGTCAAGTTTGGAACTTTGCAGCAGCAGTTATTTGGAAACAAGTTCTGTAATAAACTTATCAGAATGTCTTTGTTGTTTAGCACGTAGTTAGGTGTGAGGAACTACCTATATAACACGCATATGCGTGTGAGGAACTAAAAGCAGAAGTGTGTGGTATGTTATTGTGATAAGTGCTTCTGTAATAACCTGTGAAGCTGCTGTTCAGGAACAACTGAGCATTTTTGCTTTCAGCCATACTAGAAGCCACTTTCTGCCCTGAGGGTAAGAGTAATGCAAAGGAAGTACCTCTGAACAGTTTGCATTGATCTAAGATGGCTTCTGCGTTCTGGCTGTGCGTTTTGTACATTCTCTTGCAGCATTGCTGGTGCTTGCTTGTCCCTGGGTGAGCTTTCTCTGTTATAGTGGCATGGAACTGCCCCTGAGTCTCGCAGAAACATATTTCCAATGCCTGAACTGGTTCTAGGAAGGGAGAAGGAATTATATGAGTATGGAATAAGGCGTGGCATTAAAAAAAATACAGACCTCTTTGTTTTGCACATAATTCTCTGATATTACTCTTCATATTCCTCCTAATCTTGGGTATAAATTGTGTCTGATTAGTAAGTTACAGGACAGCTAAGATCTGATAACAGGAGGAGAAGGTGAAGAGAATGAGCCAGTTCAGGTGTTTTATTCCTTTGTGTCTTCTTCATGCACAGATTTATTGGATGGAATCTGTAGACAAATTTTCTCTAGTGTAACTTGACCATCATGCTTCCAAGAGGCCGTCTTCCCTGATCATGCATGTTACTGAGATCCTTATATGGCTGAGAGACAGGATGTGTATCCTGTAGGTTGCTGAACAAGCAGAAGTGGAGGTTGGAGACCAACTTGCATACAGTAGGTCATGGAAGTGCTTCAGCAGTCCTACTGTATGTTATGGTGTGAATTAGCCTGAAAGGTCTTGGTCTGTAGCAGGGTCTCCTGGCAACTTTGCTGTGTTTTCCTCCACTGTCCTCCTACCAGTAAATACTGCTGATGCGAGAACCTTCATTGTGCCTGTGAATTTAGCAGCCAAAAATCTTTACCATTTAAGCCTGGAATCAGGTTGCTCATGCACCAGTTCACCACCTCTTGATGACATGATCAACAGCTTCCGATTTTTCCAGTTCCTAATGTTTTCTTATTTGATCTGTAATGTGTTTGTGTTTCAAATGAGCTGCAATTTTGTTGGATTTTTTGTGTGTGTTTAGAGGGGTTTTTTGGACCATAAGCTGCTAGGAAGTAAAATGTGTGTTAAAAAAGACAGGTTTGTGAGTTTGTATGGCCTTGTGTGTCAGCAGTAATCTGTTTCAGTGTAGCTGTTGTGAACCTAATGCTTCTTGAACGCTGTTTATGGAAACTGGTATCCCTTTCAGTTCTTAAACCTTAAACATTGCAAGTGCTGTAAAGTGGTAGCCTTGGGAAAGCACTTCTGTTAGGGATGGATGGTGAGAGGATTTTGCCCGGTCATACTGATGCAAATCAGCAGTTCTGCAGAGACCAGTAGATGGGCAGTGGTTTGCCTTAGTTCCCAGTAATGACACAATCAGTTGAAATGTGTTTTTTTGTAGGTTTTGTTTCAGAAGCAAAGATGTGATTCTGATCTGCAGAGGCTTGAACTCAGTCCTGTGTGCTTTTTATAAGTACCAGTACTTTTTATAACTTTCTGCTTGTCCACCCCACTTTTTGCTTCCCCCCCTCCCTTGCTTAGGGTAGGCTTGGAGTGTTCGGAGACTCTGTTCTGCACAATGGACTTGAGAACTGCTTCTTTTGCTAATTTCCATAAGCAAATGTGCCTTAAATTATTACTTCTAAGAGCGCTGAAATAATTGGAGAAATTATTTGAGGAAACAATCCATCAAAACAGTGGATTGTTCCTTCATTTCTTGAGAAGATGCACTCACTGCTACTGCAGTAACACTTTTTCAATTGTCTTTTTAAAAGGATAATATGCATTCTGACCCTTGGATTTGTTCAACTGTAATGACAGGGTTGCATCACTTAAGTCTTTTAATGCCTTGTGCTGTGGTTATCTTACTTGGAATATGGTCTCCAGAGTGTACTGCAGAGTAGGTATTTTTGACAGAGAAACCTCTGTGCTGTCTGTACTTGCCAGTTTTCTTTTAGAAACTGTAACTAGTTTAAAATCCCACAGTCATGTTGCCGGAAATTTAAGAAGTATCACCAAAATGTGAAAGAAGTCAAATACTCCTTGCTTTCAGTTGCTGTGCTTCTGCTTGTTTCTGCTTGCAGGCGGGAGTGCCTGCTGGTAGTCAGGTTGAGCCACAATCACAGTATCCTTTCTTTTGTGTTCTAATTATTGTAATTCAGATGTTTTGAATGTAGTGTGCTAGAAGTGCATCAAGCATGCAAATACTGAACTTGTAACAAAGAATTAAACCTATATCCTTGCATTATCATTTGAGAGAGGTCCTACTGCCCCACTACAAAGCAGCACTGACCGCAAGTTCTGGTTCCTTCAGGCTGTAATGAGAGCTGCTCTGCTGTGTTTTGATTTTCCTAGTGCCTTTGTTGCTGTAAACTTGCTTTAGATTGTCCTTTCACTCTTTGATGTTTTGGAACATGTATGGTGGTACTAGTGTGCAATAAGAGTGAATACAAAAGACAAACTTCCTATCCTAAAATTAATAGGAAGGAAGGCCACGGAGTTATAAATTGTGCCATTGCTAATTTTGCTTAGGAAATGTCTCAAGTTTATCATGCTTTGTTACATTCTACATAGTCAGTAAAAGAGTTGCTGTTTTGGTGGGCTTTTCCTTTAGACTCTCCTAGTTAGAGGAAAACTAAGGGAGGAAAGTGGTTATCAAGCTTTTTGTTATTTAAACAACTGTCAGTGTAATCTGATAAGTGTAGGTGTTTTAACTGTCCAAATAATTTCCTGGACAGGAATATAGTGTGGTGAATAAGGTGCAGTTCATAGAATTATGGAACATCCAGAGTTGGAAGGGACCCACAAGGGTCATCGAGTACAGCTCCTGACCCTACACAGCACAACTGCAAGAGTCACACCATGTGCCCAAGAGTGTTGACCAAACACTTCTTGAGCTCTGTCAGGCTGGTGCTGTGACCACTTCCCTGGGGAGCCTATTCTGGGTGAAGAACCTTTTTCTAATATCCAAGCTAAACCTCTCTTGACACAGCTTCTAGCTGTTCCCTCAGGTCCTGTCATTTGTCACCAGAGAAGAGAAATCAGTGCCTGCCCCTCGGTTCATGTTTCTGCCTGAGTGTTACAAAAAGTGATGAAGCTGCTCTTTGCCTGAGACATCCTCTGTGTCTGAGCTGAGTGCTCCCACTGCATCCCTTTTTTGTTGGGATTGTCAGACCACATGATGAGTCAGTATAGGATGCTAACCGGATGGAAAACTAACTTGGGGGCTGGGAAGAGTGAGCAGATACTTTGTGTTTTCTTGTATGAACTCTTTAGATAGCTTTTAACACAAGTTTGAATGAGCAATAGTATAATGTAAGAGGAGTGAAGTTTGAGAGACAGTACCATTGTTCTGAAATGACTGGATCAAATTGACATCACAGCACTCCCAAAGTTGTAATTCCAATAGCATTTTATGTCAGGCAGAGAAAGCAACAGAAAATGAAAGGTTTTCTGGATATAAGCGTAACTAACAAGTTGAAAATAGTTAAAATGTAAAAGTGCAAAGTGGTTTCAGTGAGAATAAACCACCTTCAATAAGTACATGTTGTGAAATGGTATGTATGAAAGGTCCAAGGGAAGCAAGCTGGGATAGAAAAGGAGGAAACTTTAAAGTACTCTGCTGTGGTGTTAGGCAGTTCAGGCTGAGTTTTTTTGTAGAACAAATGCAGCTATTTCAATGTTGTTTCAATCAGAAGGATACATTAAGAAAGAAATGTGAGTACACTGAAAGTGGAAACTGGTAAATAGGAACAAATAATATGTGAACAATTAGTATTTAAATGAAAGGTATATCTTGAAAGAAGGAACAAGGTGAGATCCATCTAGCGGTGAAGGTGTATAATATGATGAGAATATTCTGTGAATATTTGTAGTAAGAGGAAGCTTTTCTTGATTGTACTTGTTACTGAGATGGTTGAAATGTTTCGTGAGTCTTAGTGGGGGGTTTTTTTCCTTGGTATTAATTTTGAAAATACTTTTAAATTTAGTGAAGCAGTTAAGCCAGTATAATGGCTAACTGCTGTCAAAGTGAATCATCTTTCTCTCTTCTGCATTTCCCCATGGCTTTGCATACACACACCCTGGCAGTTCAGGGAGCCAATTTTTCGGAAGACTAATTGTTTCTAATTGTTTTCAGGGGAAATAACAGGAGAGTGATGGCTTTTTGTGGATTTGGTTCCCTAAGCTGTCATCACAGATTCGGTCTGACATAAGGCTGTGGTAGTGTGGGTAATGACAGCAAGGGGCACAAGACTGAGCCTTGTGATGATGGCTGTTAGATAAGTTTCCTTCTAACAATACAAATTACAGCCCTTGAGCTTGACTAACACATCTAAAATTCATGCCAGGAATTTAAAGAAACAGTCTGGAATAATTTTACAACTATTTGAGGACTTCAGAGGGGTAGATGATGTTTGAGGAGAAAGAGAAAAGCCGCTAAACTGTGCTTTTTACAAAAAAAAAGAAAAATCCCAACCCAAAACCTTGTAACAGTCAACAGACTGTTGAAAAGGTGGAAGCTAGAGGGTTACAAACAAGTCATCTTACACGCAATTCCTGGAGGAATATGGATAATGTAAATTATTTGGCCCCATTGATCACCTGGAAGATAACTAATCTCTATGAACAACTACTAAGAGGTTTTCAAGAACAAACCCCAGTTAACCCAGTCATACTTCTTTTTGTGGCAGGGCATGGGACCTAATGGATAGTGGCATAAAAAAGGCTTTTCGATACTGCTCCTGTTATGCAGTGAATGGAAGCAGTTGTGTAGTGGAAATAAATCTGCTTGGAAAACTCTATCTAGGAATAGACAGACAAAATGAAAACATTGGTTGAATTTCCTAGATGGTCTGTCTTTAAATGCATGGTGGTGTTTTCAGGAGTGACTGGGACTACAGTATATACATATAAATCTTCCTGTAACAAGAAGAGCAGCCAGAAAGTTTGATTAGGATTTGAATTTAAAATCATTCTGACAAATTGAGGAAACCGCTGCATTTTTAAAAGGAAAGCTGTGTATCCAGATGAATGAGGTGTTGCATCTTGGTGGGAGTAATCAGCTGTGCAATCAAAGTGGAGAATGACTGCAGAATAGAAACTGTAAGCTGTAGTGGGTTAGTAAATAGTAGATATTTAACATGCCTTCTTGTTAGAAATTACTGCTTTCAGAGTTAACAATTGCACCTGATTTATATGTATTACCAGGATAGAGAGAGATGCTGAGCCATGGACTGAGATACTGAAGGTGGGGGCAAAGTTGCTCTTGTGGGTTTGTCAAAGTAAGTGAAAACTTTGATGCATGGGGGTGTGAGGAGAAGTTGCCTTGTCTGCTTAGTTTCTTTTGTTTAGTGGAGTCTCTTAAGCTGAATTGAAATCGATATGAACAGGAGATTAACTTTTTTCAGTGGGGGAAATTTTATCCAGTTGCTTTTCATAATATGTGGCTCTGCTAAGACTCTCTGCTCATATACTGAGTATTTTTGTAATGGGGATGAAAGGAAGGTAAAACCATGATTTGTGCTTCTGTTTCAAGAATACTGTTAAGATATCTTTAAATACAGATTACGAAAACCTGTTAGTAAAGAAGTATAGGCTACTGGTACTTGTTAGCTGTGTCCATATCAGAGGTGGACCAGAGAAACTGAAGTCTTAATTTAGTGTATGACATCTATTTCTTCTCTGTATTGAAGCATTTTTTTGGTGTTTAGAAACACGAGTTGGGGTAAATACACCAGGAACCCTTAATATTATTATAAAAGCAGTAAGCTTTTGCTGTTGATAAAGAAACATTGGCTGTTACTATGCGTTTGACACAGAACCCTACTGTATTGTATGAAGATAAAGCTTAGTTCCCTGTTAGACAACAAGTTGTAGCTGTGTAATCTTGAAGAATTATTACAAGTTACAAAATACTGAGGTGTCTGACAGCAGTACTTCAGTAAAAGGTAGAAAAGAAATTACTTTGTCCATACCCAAGACAGAATGCTGCCACACCTCCTAGGTGACGTGTCTGGACTTAACAAATGCTGCAGGTCAAAACCAGTGCAGTGAGTTCTACTTGCAGCTCTGCTATGCCTTATTCTCATGATTAGTCTCTTTCTGTGAAGAAGCTTTTTAACCAGGGACAGATGTGAAATAATGTCTGTCTTGTCTGAAGATAGGCTCAAATCCTTTGAATTCTTTTAGCAGTATTACATGTTAGAACACAGTTGAA
This sequence comes from Eulacestoma nigropectus, assembly GCA_013397775.1. Taxonomy (NCBI): domain Eukaryota; kingdom Metazoa; phylum Chordata; class Aves; order Passeriformes; genus Eulacestoma; species Eulacestoma nigropectus. Next base: position 1,340,939 of record VZTE01005385.1, on the reverse strand, counting down.
TTTCAGGCTGCACCAGATTTGCAGTTTCCGATAAAGCCTATTCTATAATCTTCTTGATTATTTTTATTTTTTTAAAGTTTAGACAGAAGATCTTAATTGCCCTTATTGTACCAAAGGAATTAAATTGTCAGACAGCCAAAGATGTAGTAAGATCATACGAATGAACATCATACATTCAATGTTAAAACCGACCTGTCGCTGCTACCTTTTTGTTGCAGTTCTTGCTTTCGAGTATTTCAGTAATCTGGTTTATAGCATCTCACTGAGAGATGTATTGGCATAACTATTGTAGCACTGGGGTTTACTGAGGACCTGGGGAGCAACAGAATAGAAACTTAAGAAACCAGCATTGCTAATAAGGAAAAAAATAGCTCGTTGTATTGTCAATAACCACTTAAAGACATGAACACATGTTGCTGTGTGGGTTTTTGTTAGGAACTGTATGAACACTGCTGATACTACTCACTGTCTTGACAGAGCTACGGGGAGAATGGATTGCATTTTTGCGGTTTTTTGATGAATTAGGAGGAGGAAAGGGAGGACAATGGGAAGCATTGCAATAAATGAGAATGTCTTCAGGAATCAGTGACTAGGTAAATATAGTTGCTGTTTGTTGGCAATGATGGCAAGGCCTCCTTTCTGGTTTTCTGACATCACTGGCAATAAATGGCCAAGGCAAGTACAAAATAGGACCAGAGTCAATATCTGTCTGCAGCTACTTGTTACAGTCTGTGTATCTAATCAATCTTAAGTGTCTCTCCAAAACAGTGACGTACGGGTTTGTGTGTCTCGGTGTGCCAGGAACGCCGACACGCCTGGAGGAGTTGGGAAGCTGCGGGGTGTGAGGGGGTGTGCAAGGGGGACAGCGCCACCTGCCGGAGAACTCTCCGGCCTGGGCAGCGCACTTCGGGTGCGACCATCGACGACTCGGCTCAGGGGTTTACAGTGAGAGCATTTGCGGAGAAATACACCTCCTTCAACTTGAGCAAGTCTGAGCTCTGGAAATACTTTCTCAGGTTTTTGTTTCACCTTTTTATTTATAGGAACATCATCTGCAGCGGGCTATCTCAGCACAACAAGTCTATGGAGAGAAGAGGGATAACATGGTTATACCGGTTCCAGAAGCAGAAAGTAATATTGCATACTATGAATCTATATATCCTGGAGAATTTAAAATGCCAAAGCAGCTGATTCACATACAGCGTAAGTGAAGTAACACATTCATTTAAGTCTACATTGAGAATTCAATTTTGCTAGTAAAGACATTATTCATAAATGCGTGCTGAGCTCCCATCAGGACTGACTTCTCAGAATTAATTTTTTTCAACATGTTGAAAAAAACGTAGTACTTTCTGAAGAAGTACAGTAATAACAGTTTGCAAGGAAATTTAGATTTGTTAGCAAGGACAGACACAAATCTACTTAAGGAGGAAAATACATAATGCATAGCTAAGAAACAGAATACCTATCCCTGAAGCATAACCAGGATAAAATGGCGGTAGAGTGGATTGGGAAGCCAACCAGAAATGATAGTAGCAGTAGCAGTATTTGCCTATGCCTAGTGGAAGTATTCTACATCTAAAAGCAGATGGGTTTTGATATCACTGATGACTTAGAAATTTGTTGTGGTTTTGTTTTTGTTGGAAGATAGCAGCTATTTGCTATGGGTATGACCCTTCACGTGAACACCACGTTACTTCAGATAACTTTGGAAAAAATTATGAAAAATACACTCTGTTGCATAGTGTAATGAGCAGAATTTAAGAAGTAGTATCTATGCTATGTAAACGTATCTCATGCCTGATTAACTTTGGTTAAATGCTAGACTTCTATATCAGTCTGAGCCTCAGTAATGGCTTAAAATACAAGTTGTAGACTAGTGTGGGTTAGAAAGGACCTTTTAAAGATCATCTACGTCCAAGCCCCCTATAATGAGGGGAGTTCAGCTTTATCAAGTTGCTCAGAGCCTGGTCCAACCTGACCTTGAATGTTTCCAGGGATGGGCATCCACCAGTTTTCTGGGCAACCTGTTCTAGTGTTTCGCCACCCTCATTGTTGAAAAGTTCTTCCTTCTTACTAGCAGTTTTCCATGCTGGTATTAAGGTTATACTTTTCATTCTTATTTTCCTTATCTAGCAGTTCTAACAGCTGGAACTGTGAATTTTAAGCTGCATTATATTCTACCTATTTGTTTATTAAGAACTAGGTAGGTGTTTTCACATGTACGCTTGGGAAGAAATTTGCGTCTCTTACCACAGCAGTTTGAATGAGGCGTGAGAACTAGGGAGTTGTGTTTTAAATGCAGAGTGATGTGTTTTTGTAGGATACTGTGGAAAACAGTTGTTCACATTCTGCAGAACATTACTTGTATTTGGTTTGCTACACAGGGTAGATCATGCTGGGCCAGTGTAGTCTGACTCATCTACATCACAAAAATCATTGATGAGAATATGTGTGAGACCACTGTAATATAGTCTGCATATATTTTGCTAGGAGTACCTTTGATGTGTGTTTGGGCTGAAATCTTAACTGCTGATCATGCAATACATAAAACTGCAGAATGCTTTGGCAGCATTGAAGATTCTAACGAATCTGAAAATTTCTTACTGAAGCACTGAGGCAGAAAGCTGTTAGGTGGTTTGACCACTAATAAATTTTCATTGGTTAAACAAAACCGTAACAACTAGTTGTCACCTTTTATGCCTGGTTTTTAGCAGAGTAGGTTTTTTTCAAGAAAAAGACCTCGAAATTTACATCAATATGGAAGTAGCATTACTACAACAGTCAAACAAATAAGTTTGGTTTTCTTTTGAGAAGTGTGGTGTGTGCTCTGGACACTGTTAGTTTTACTACAAAAGTGTTTTGTTCTAACTTAAGCTTTCACTGTATCATTTAGCTTTTAGTTTGGATGCTGAGCAGCCAGATTATGACTTGGATTCGGAAGATGAGATCTTTGTGAATAAGTTGAAGAAAAGAATGGACATCTCTCCTTTGCAATTTGAGGAGATGATAGACAGACTAGAAAAGGGCAGCGGTCAGCAGGTACAACGGTACTTTGAATAAAGAATTTGAAAGACATGCTCTATGTATTACTGTATGAAAGTGACATGCTGGGTTTTACATTTAGCCAGTCAGCCTGCAAGAGGCCAAGCTGTTGCTGAAGGAAGATGATGAGTTGATCAGAGAAGTGTATGAGTACTGGATTAAAAAAAGGAAAAATTGTCGAGGTCCCTCACTTATCCCAGCAGTGAAGCAGGAAAAACGAGATGGTTCCAGCACAAATGACCCTTACGTTGCTTTTAGAAGACGAACAGAAAAGATGCAGACACGAAAAGTAAGTATATCAGTGCTTCCCTCAGCTTTTCTTTTTTTCATTCTCCCTCTTCCAGAAAGTTGCTTATATAAAGAAACAATTCTGCAGTGTAGTATAACATAATAAAAAATGGGATGTTCTCTTTTTAATTTGCAAGGGCAAGAAACATAAAATTGCTTTAGTCCAACTACTAAATGAGAGTTTATATTTACTTTTTCAGTAAGTTTACTGTTAAACCCACTTAGGGTGTCGGCAAGCTATATATCATTGATAACATGTACGTGCTTCTCTTTGATTTAGCATGTGACTTGTCTTTTTTTTTTAGTGTACCTAAATATTTAGAACTTACTTTAATTCAGATTATTTAACTTACATTATGTGGGGAAACACACATTTTATGTATCTACAGAATCGAAAAAATGATGAAGCTTCTTATGAGAAGATGCTGAAGCTGCGTCGAGATCTGAGTCGTGCAGTAACCATCCTGGAGATGATAAAAAGGAGGGAAAAAAGCAAGAGAGAGTTGCTGCATTTAACACTGGAAATTATGGAAAAGAGGTAATGTTTATTGAAAGTTTGCTGCAGAAAGCTTTGGAAACTACTTTATGTTTGGATTGCTGCAAATATTTGAACAGTGAGAGATCTTTAAAATAAGTTCAGACTCTGATTCATAATTACAGGATAGCATATTCATATTTGCCTATGGAGAAAAAATAATACATTAGGAAATTGCTTATTATGGGAGGGTTATTGTCATACTAAGCTACATTGTTTTATTACATGTGTAGATGCTTTCAAATGTATGTATCTACTCTGTATATTATACCAGAAGAGAGATCATAGTTTCAAGCAAAGTCATTTGAAATTGTGTGTTAAATATGTAGATGAAGGAAATCCCAGCTATTTTTAAGGCCATCTTTAGTCATTACCATTCTTCTTTGACTTCATGATCTCTATTCTTTGCTAAAAAAGCTTGATTTAATACCCTCTTACTAGGAAAACAAATTCACATTTCGTCCAGTGTTAAATGTGAGCGTCATCTCCAGCTAGTGCTTCTTTTGCCATCCTGTTGGTCAGCTGTGCTGGGGGCCAAATGCTCTGCCAAGTGTCACTTCCCCAGTCAGCTGAGGATCACAGTTGCAATGTGGAGATGTCCTTTAGGTTGATACTTAGAATCTGAATAGACTTTTCTAGCCTAAATATCTGTGTTTGAAAGCAAATGTTCTGAGTTAGCGCCTAGTCTGGATTTTTAGGGGGACAAGCTGAGCTGGCTCTACCAGGGCACTTCTTTTCAGCTCTGAGCATTTTCAGCAGAAACGGAGGGGGGAGAAATCGTGAAGATTTTTCCAGTTGCTTTTTAAAGAAAACAAGCCATTGAATAGAGGAAAGACTCTAAGACCTCGCTCGGAGTAGAGAACTTCACTTCAACTCAGCATTTATCAAAGGACTTGACATGTAATGTTTCATGGGTCTACTTACTGAAAATACTCCATAACACAGAAGAGGGAGGATTCATGAATAAGGCATTCTACTTCACTGTTTAAAACTTTGAGTGATAAATGTATGGTCTTTAAATGGTACCAGTCCCCAAGTAAGGGGGAGAGTAACCCTCTCCTCTTCTTTCATTTGCAGGGTAGTTGTCCCTTTACCTTTTGGAGATGCTTTACAGGGTAGTTGTCCGTTTATATCTATCAGCATTATTCATTGCAATGAATTTTCTATGTTATTAGTCTCCTCCTCTGGAATAATACTTTTTGTACTTCTTGCTGATGTCCTGGATGTCCCTTTACCCCAAGTTGCAAGCATTAATTTGTGTTTCTCAGTGTTTCTCAGTTTTTTACCAGATGGGCATTGTAAACATTCCAGCAAATAAAATTTATTCTAATTTCAGGTATAATTTGGGTGACTACAGTGGAGAGATAGTGTCTGAAGTCATGGCACAGCGGCAGCCGCTTAAACCCACCTATGCTATTCCCATCATTCCTGTGACTAACAGCAGTTCTTTTAAACACCAAGAAGCTATGGAACTGAAAGAATATAAAGTTAAAGTAAGTAATGTCAGTAACTAAGTTACTGTTCATTCTGTGAAGTATACAAAATACACCATTTTAGGATTGGAAGAGGGAGGAAGCTTTTTGGATCTGGCAATAGGGTAGCAAAGCTGCAAGTGAAATAAAATGGCTTTGTTCTCTTTGAGTTTCAAGGATAACAGACGACCAGCATTCCTCAAGACAGAAATAAAGGAAGCACAGACAAACTGCAGATAAAAGGACACATGTAATTGTGCTCTTATTCAGGGAGACAGAAACATTTTTCTTTACTACTGTCCATAAAGTTAGGATGTCCTGAACAAAACTGTATTTATTATCTAGATGTTGTAGATAATAAGATAGAATTAATGATATGAACACCATATATTGTTCTAAGTTATGTAGTTAATTTAATATGGAGGGTTGGGATGTGTTTTGTTTCTAAAATATGACCCATTGATAATTCTCCCTCTGCTGTATATCTTTGGTTTTGTATTTAAGTAAACTGTCAAATAATCTTATTTGATTTAGACAGGTGACAAGTACTTTTCTCCCTGCAGGCTTTAATTTTGTGTCATACAAAGCATAGCTACAGTGCGAAAAACTGAGCATGTTAAATAGGTCAGGTAACACAGGATAAATGCTGAGGTATAATTTGAATTTTAAACCAAGACAGCTTGTAATTGAAGAATGTCCAGAGGCTGTTCTGAATTTGACAAGGTGGCTTGAATCAGTGAATTCTTCCACTGATAGTAAAGCATTGTCATTGTGATTGCTGGTGTCTACTTGCTTATCAGTGATGTTGGATCAGTGCAGTGTCTCACAGTTTGGAATCATGGCTTTGTGTTGTATGGGGAAATGTGTTTAATTTCTAGAGACCTTTGCAAGATTATAGGTATCTTTGAGAAGTCTATTTTTGCCTTCAGAGCACTGCTTGGTACTTAGTAATACCTTAACACTGCATAAATGGCTATCAGTTGAAAATGCTAGGAAGTAAAAAAGGTGCCTCATGGACATCATCCTATGTATTTTGGTCTACTTCTCCAAAGTAGTACTGTTACCTTAACTGCTAGTGAGTTACCTAGCACAGAATGAGCAAGAAGTGCTTGATTCCACCTTGTCTGTTCAATGTTTCAATTACTGGAAGTGAAATACAGGCACTCTGAAATGACTGCATGTTTTACTGTGAAGATGGTAGAGAGATGAGTTCATGTCATTAGCTTGCTTACACAGGAGTTCACTTAAACTCCTGTTTCAATATAATTTTCTTCTGTGTGTGATTTTACACTGCTTTTTATTTTTCTTGCAGCAAGATAAACCTGATGTTATTAGACCCAAAAGAAAGTATGAGAAGAAGCCGAAAGTCTTACCTTCGTCCGCTGCTGCTGCTCCGCAACAGACAAGTCCTGCTGCACTGCCAGTCTTTAATGCTAAAGATTTGAATCAGTATGATTTTCCTAGCTCAGATGATGAACCTCTCTCCCAGGTAGGACCTCTACAGTTTTGTTCTGCTCTTTGGGAAAGAGTAGAAATAAAACTCAGGAATTTTCTAATGACTCTCCTCATACACCATTCTTACCCCATCCCCTCTTTGAAGGTTTTGTCTGGTTCTTCAGAGGCTGAGGAAGAAAATGATCCCGATGGTCCTTTCGCCTTCCGTAGGAAAGCAGGCTGTCAGTACTATGCTGTAAGTAGAATTTCCTTATGCATCATGAGACAGTGTGTCATTGTGGGAAAACATCTTGTGTTTAATTGTTTAAAATTATTTTAAGCCTCATTTAGACCAGCCTGGCAACTGGCCGTGGAGTAGCCCTAAGGAGGGAAGATTAGGAGATGTGCGTTACAGATACTGCTTAACCACCCTCACTGTACCCCAGAGGTGTATTGGGTTTGCACGAAGACGGGTGGGCCGTGGTGGAAGGTAAGTGCTGTGTAATTGTTTCTGTTTATAAAAATAAAACTAAAAAAATCATTGAGATGCACAGAAGAACAAAGTCTAAAAAAAATCCAAAAAATCAAAAAGTAAAAAAATGGAGACATCACAGGGAGATTAGCTGGCTAATGTCTCCATTTTTGTCTTGCACTAGTGGAAGCTGTTTTAGTAATGTTTTCTTAAATAGTTCTAGGGGGGTTTTATTGCTTGCACTCCCATTTTTTAACATGAAAATACATGTATATCTTCAGTTGTGATTGGTTTGTTTTTAAATTTTTTGCATAGCTGTCCTCAAATAGTGGCATTTCAAGATAGCAAAAATTGTATTTTGCAAAAAACGCTTTTCAGAGTTTAGACTGTATTTGGTGATTTTGGGAGAGATGCTTAGAAATTGCAATAACTGTTAAATTTCAAACTTGTGAAAAATATCAAATAATTTAATTAATTATTTCAGGCATTTTGCTTTTAAGAATCTTTACTGAAAACAATTTATGAATGGTTGAGTGTATACAACGTCTTTAAGAAAGTAGTATATTTGTATTAAATTTTTATTAATAGTAAGAATGTGATTTGCCTTTCAAGTTTATGCTTAGCACTTCTCACGTATTAGTAAGACAGCTTGGCCAATCGGTAAGATGATTCTTACTGGGATGTTTGCAAGGGGATTTGGAAGTTAATGTGTGACACCTCTACTGCATGGGGATGGTTGTAGGTATAGTCAGTATATATGGAAGTAAGGCTTTGGAAATGAAGCTACTTCAGGAGGACATATGAATCAGTTTTTACTTCAGTAGTGTTATTCTCTAGGTCTTTTTGTTTTGTTTTAACTCTGTGTTGTTGCAGCGTCTTTAATATATACGTGGTGTTGTACCTCAGCTCTTCAGACAGTAGAAGCTAGAATATACCTAAATGTACTACTTACTGTGAAAAAATAGATGGTCGTGCATTGTGTCAGAGGAGCGTGTATGTGTGTGTTAGCTTGTTCTAGAACACTTTTGTGTAGCTTTTTTATCCCCTTGTCATCCACAAGCACACATGTCAGACCAATAACTTTCTTGGTATTTTCTTGCCACTGTATAATTGTGCATTGTTCTCCTGGTTTTAGGGTGCTACTAGACAGAGCGCATTCGGACTACGATAATGCATTTCATCATCTGGATTTGGAAAGGTTTTCCTCATCACAACACTCTTCAATCAGTCAATTTGCCAATACCTCAGAAACAAATACCTCGGACAAATCTTTCTCAAAAGACCTCAGTCAGATACTAGTCAATATCAAATCATGTAGATGGCGGCATTTTAGGCCTCGGACACCATCCCTACATGACAGTGACAATGATGAACTCTCCTGTAGGAAATTATACAGGGGTTTAAATCGAACAGGCACAGCACAACCCGGGACCCAGACATGCAGTACCTCTATACAAAGTAAAAGTAGCAGTGGTTCAGCACATATTGGTATGTTTATTTTAACAAACTTGCTTCTAGAAGTTTTAAACTTATGTCAGAAAATCCTGGATATCATTAGGTCATCCATACTTTACACTGTGGTCTCTTTTGATCGTAACAGCCCATCTTCACATGTATCTTTTTGCTACACTGAATTTATTTGCATTTATTGCTAACAGTAGTGTACTGCATCTGAGATTTATACAAATCCTACAGTGGTATGTAATTACAATTTTAGGAATGTAAAAGTTGAAAAAACAGTATTGTGTAGGGTTTAAGTTGACTGAAGATTTGAGTTTTTGAAATTAAAAATACATTAATTGAAATGTTAATATCAGTATTAAGTACCAGATTTTTTTTCTAGTACAACATGTGGCAGTGATGGGAAATGTTTAGCTAAAATGTTTGCATTTAAAATCCCAGCATGCTATGAATTCTTACTTGAACTTAAATGCCATTTCCCAGCTAAGAAGTGCCCAACCCACCCTCACTGATGCATCTGCTTATGCTTAGCAAAACTCTTGGAGTAATCACCTCTACATCTTGTCAACGAGTGGCAGATTACATCTTATAGAACGTAATTACAGATTTGAGGATCTGACTCTGAAAAAACGTGATGTGGTAGTGGTTTTTAATGGGAGCCCTATTGGATAGCATCACTCTTGCTATAGTGTTTTTCTCACTAGAAGACTGGTATTTACATGGTTAAAATGGAACTTGCTAACTCATCAAAATTCATGGGTTATTTACTGTAAACGTCATCTTTTTATAGAAGGTTAAAGTGGTGTAATTTTTTATAAAAAAAACCTTAGAAGTTCACCATGGTTGTGTAAGGAGCCTCTAGAATCGTATTTTCCTTGCCATTTTGAATTATGGCTTTGGAAATGAATCAGAAAACCTGGATAATACAGGAGTGTGGTGAGCTGAGATGCATATACCTAATAAACTAAGCAAGTTGTGAGTTGTTTTGGTGATTTGCTTTAAAGACTGTTATACTTCAGATAACTTCCGTTTTCTGTTTGCCACTATATTATGTGCCTTCCCTCATGTATCATGTTTTGAGATTTTTTCCTGAAAATTCTTTCTCCTTGCATTTGTAGAGTTAGTGAGCAGCTTTGTTCTCCTGCTTTATTTCATGCTTCCTCTCCATGCTGTCCTAGAGTAGATCCTTGCCCCCATGCCCCTTTCTTCTTTCATGATTCTTCTTGCTGGAAATGTACTAGGGCTAAAACTGATGGTTCTTCTGGTTTGTGATCTTAGTGTGGCTTTTGGTGTTTAAATTCTGCCCTTTCACTGGTTTGAATCAATAAACCAAGTCCAGAACTGAATGAGAGCATTCTCTGCCTGGTGGCCAGTCTGAATTGTGATAAATGGTAGCCAGATTACAAGCGTGAAAACAAAACTAATGTGTGTTGAATAGACTGTAAATACACTGCAAAGTATTAATGGGCAGTGCTTTACGTATGAAAATCACACAGACTTGAAAAATTGGCTGATGGAGTTTAAAGCTCATGTCTCTCTGTGTGTCTGTATAAATAAACACGCACACATCCTTTTAGAGTGTTCCTGATATAGATGGTAAGAATATTTATCTACATCATTTAGGAATTAAATGGAGTTATTTATGTTGATGAGTCCCATAGAAGGTTTTCATTGTGTGGTTGCATTTTGAAGCCTGTGGGAAAGTAACACATGCGTGTAAGTACCTGGTATCTTACATTCATTTGTGCTTGGAATTCTGTGCTGATGCTTTAGTATCAGTGAAAAATATTTAAGTTAGTATTCCAAGCTTTTCAAAATACAAATGTGGAGTTTAGTTTCATAATTTTGTTAGGATTTGATACAGCAATTAAGTATTCAATAAAAAAGTATAGCTGACTGAATTCATAGATAAGCTTTAAATTGGTTTCCAGAGTCTTTGGATAGTCACTTGCTATTGATATAACGAGGTAGATTGTGTCCATATAATTATTTATGCCCTTAATTGTGATTCTTGTTGCATTGGAGGTGTATATGAGTCGGTGTATGTGGTGTACTGCTGATCAACTGTTCAGGTGTAGGTGTTTGTAAGGAGCACAGTCTACTTCATCTTAGTGCCAGTCTGGTTTTAGTGGTTTTTTTCCCATTTCTAAAAGGATTCTGTGAGATACGTTGTCTAGACAGATCACAGGGGTGTTTGCATGTCTCATGTATGAGTCTGACTTCCTCAAAGGTGCCTATCAGTGGGGGCTGCAGCTGCTGAGTTATGTCTTTGTACTTTCTGTAGCAAATACTGTGAAGAGCATCAGGTATCTAACAGCCATACTGAAGTTTTTCTAGTAGTTACTACTGCAGCTTAACAACCCTGTAGGGTTTCCCCTGTTCCTTTTTCTTAGTTGTTTTTAAAGCTGGGAGTTTGTTGTGGGTGTGGATGTTTTAGATTTTTCTTTGCCTTTTAGGTTTTTGAAGTGGCAATTGGTCTTTCGTCAGAAAACACTTACTAATACATCTCTATTTTTTTTTAAGTCATTTTATCCTTTCACTGCTACTGTGAGTTGTGGTCAAACGATATTGCTTACTTTTAAGATGTTCATCCTGGGCTTCTGTAGTGACCTGCAAAGGTGGTCATGTTGCCATGTTTATTGTGTGCCATCACATAAGGTTTTTTTGTTTCCCCACTAAGAAAGTCTTGAGCTTTTTCTGTCTTGCATGATCCAGACATGCTGCTGACATGGAACAACTGCTGTGGAACATACTTTTCTTGGGTCTGTTATGCATGGCCAGCAGGGCCATGAAGTTGAGATAGTATCTCAGGTCTTCTGTTAATGAGAGGATATGTTACAAAAACTCTGCTGTAATATAACATTCTCTGGCTACAGGGAGCATTGATTTTCATCCTGAAGATCAGAGAGAGGTTTCCCTAGAGCTGGGCATTGTATAAACATTTTGAAGTGCCTTTGATCCTGAAGAAAGGCAATTTATTCAGATTCTGACTTTCAGAGTACTCAGTATTAAAGATCTGTGGAAGTTGTTGCACTGAGATTTTGTGTGTAAACCGAGAAGGGGTGTCTTAAAATCCCTTACAAGTTACCTGAACACTTGTGGTGTGCTGAAGGCTAGACTTTGGCAGCAGGATCAAGTGACCAAGTAGAATCACTTGTGTAGAGAGTGGTTCCTTCTGATCTTACTGAAGAATTATGAAAAAGTATCCTTTGTCCTCTTGAAAAAAGAGCTGATTGAAAGGTCTTCACACGTTATTCAGAACACCACTAAAAAGGAAGCAAGAACATTAAAGCATTCTTTTTTGTGGAGAATTAACTTAGCAGCAGAATCACTTCAGAAAAGGAGCCTGTATTGCTGGCAGTGTCAAGTTTCTCAGTCATAATCTTCAGAGATGGAGTGTACTGTAGGCATGAGTATTGATCTGAAGTGTTTGTGTCCACTGTTAGATTGAATTGGTTCTGCCAGGCAAATAGTCTTTGGACTGCCTCACTTTAGAGACTGTGCTCTCTACTGGAGACTTTCTATTAAATATGTTGCATTCACATTTTTGAATGCTTGGATCTCGTAAATAGGAGACACTTAAAGCTGCACACATGGATCATTCTGTTTCAGCCTTGTGTTTAGGAAGCAGAGCAGAGATACCTATCACTAGTGAAATATTGGAGCACTGGTTCCCAGGCTCTGCGGTAAGAGCAGGCAATAGTCTTGCATTCTCTTCCTTTCTGCCTTGATCACCCAGACGCTGGATCACTTTGAAAACAGTGTCTAACAGCTGGCAAGGCTAAAGAGGCTGGCGGTTAACTTGAACCTGCTCACTGAGTTAGGAGATCACTCTTTGAGAAGAAGCCTTACTGAAAATTGTTAGGTTTTGTGTTTGGGATTGTAGACATTACTGTATATGAAAAGCTGTGGGTATCCAGAATATAGTCAAATGCCTTGCATTTTCTTGTAAACTAGACTTTCAGATGATGTGGTGCAAATTGTACATTGCTATTCAGTAACTTCTACTGTGGGAATTCCATAGAAATAACATTTTTCCCAGTAAACTTGCATGCCTTATTTGGACCTCCTGATCTGCTTTTTAAAAGCAGTTGTGCATGCTTGGGGATCTAGCAGGGTAGTGAGTTGTGCTTCCATTTCCCAAATATGTAATGTTGGTTGGTGGAACTGTACTTGTTCAGCCTGGAGAAGAGAAGGCTTTGGAGTGACTTAGGTGGGACCTTCCGGTATCTGAAAGGAGACTACAAGAAAGATGGAAAGGGACGTTTTACAAGAGCCTGTAATGACAGAACAAGGGGGAATTGATTAAAACTGAAAAATAATAGGTTTAGATTAGATATTAGGAAGAAATTCCTTACTGTGAGGGTGGTGAGGCACTGGAACAGGTTGCCCAGAGAAGTTGGGGATGCCCCATCCCTGGAAATGTTCAAGGCCAGGTTGGATGGGACTTCGAACTTGCTCTAGGGGGAGGTGTCCCTGCCCATGGCAGAGGGTTTGGAACTGGATGATCTTAAAGGTCCCTCCTGGCCCAAACCGTTCTATGATTCTATATTGTTTTTTCATGGTGTCATTAAGGCGTTACACCTGACTCCAGATTTTAGACAACCCTTTCCCAGAAAGAAACAGGAGGAAGCTCCTCAAGCCTTGTAGCAATTCCTTGTAGCAATGTAGAAGGACTTGTCCATGGCTTTCATGCCATCACTGGCTGTGTTTAGATGTTATTTAACCTTTGTATCTGTAGTATTCTCAACACTGCTCTATGTTACTGTTTTCCCTTTTTTGAAATGCTTCTTTCACGTTACAGGATAAACTTCAGTGATAAAAAATACTGAAATTTGTAATGGCCACTTCCAATTATCATTGGAATTTAATAGTCTTGGCCCATCTGTGCCTGAGCTGTTGAGATCCTAGTTGAAAAGCAATGGCATCGAGAGTAACAGGTGTTTATAGCCCATCCTAAACTTAGTTGAAGGAGGAAATACTAAAAGGAAAAGCCTCTTTAGTCTGGGAAATGTGACTGTGGATGGGGGAATAATCAATACTTTCTAAAACACCTGAGCACTTCCAGAGAATTCCAGACTTTGTAATCTGACCAGATTTTCTCATTCAGTTTCAATTCAGTTGGAGTAAAACTCTGCTCCAAAGTGGTAGATCTCTGGGCTTGTGGAACTGTTACACTTTGCATCCCATGCAAGGATGGTCACATTTGTAACTGCACAGTAAACTGTGTGTACCCTAACTGGCATGTGACATTTTGGTGGAAACTCATTTTAAGAATAATGGGCAGACAAAAGTGCATAGCAAGTTTTCTCGCTTTTATTCAATGGCTAGTTAAAAATCCTTATTAATTATTTTCTGTCTGTCTTCTGCTACCAAGTTGGGAGTGCATATATACACCTTATATCTAGTTTATAATATCTACAGTTCTGATGGTAGGAGTTTAACACTTAAGTTCTTTTGGGCTGAAGTAAAAGGCTGTTGTAGTAGTAATCAAGGGCATAATGATTCATGTTCTCATAGTGTCTAATAATGCCATGTTTAAGTAAAACCAATCTTGAACTTCTTTTCAGAAAGTGAAACATCTTTGGGTCTGATGCATCAAATACTAAATCACTTTGATGGCTCTAAGTCTCTCCAATCTTCTGAATTCACTGGTGAGAACTTGCTATACAGTAGAAAATCTTTAACCAGCCAGTGTAAGCCAGATGACCTCTCTCATAAGATAGAGATTTTAAAATGTGATGTTCTGGATTATTTAGCATTGTGATTGATGTTTGCTTTGCATGCACTTTGGCATTAGTAACCACTAATTGTTGTCTTGTATAGCAGGGATGTAATGCTCTCATGTATTTCCCTTAAGAAGAAATTGTGACATGATCCATCACCTTTCCACACACATTAGCAGTTCTGTAGTTTATTGAATTTCTGAAAAATTTTGGAAGCTTTAGTTAAGTGATCTTTCTTCTATTACCTTTTAAAACTGCCTTTTTAATGGTTATCACCTCCACTGAAAGGATCAGGAAATCTAGTATTCTATAAACGGATTAGAGAGGTTGTTTCAACCTAATGTAGTCTTAATGCTTCAGTTTTCCCACTGAAATACCATTTCTACTCTTGAGAACAAATACTTAACTTGTTATGAAACAACTTTTAAGCTATTGTAGTTTAAATACCTGATTCTTAAGATTTAACAGGAGTGAAACACTTGCCGAAAGGTTTAATTATGCTGTTTGAGTCTCTCAGTATCGAATTTTTTTAAAACTTTATTAAAGAGAAAAAAAGCTTACCTAGGTAGGTCATTGTGTTTACTCCACAAAGCTTGCTCAGTTTGCCTGGCAAATCTAGTGAGCATCTTCCATTCAGGAAATGAAAAGGAATGCCAGTAGAGGGACCAGGAGCTTACAGTATACATTTTCTGCGGTATGCTACCTCATTTTTTTAGGAAACTGGTTAGTGTGTTCAACTTTTTTAAGTCTGTATTTTCTGACTTGAGGGAAACAGAATAACCAGAAGTGAGTGACCTCACAGTAAAACTTGGAGCAGTAGTTGGGAGGGGAGGCTGTGGCTGTTTATCAGAGACCCATCTGTTCTTACAGATTGCACAGCCAGACCCCCCACAGACACTCATCTGGCTACTTTTGGGAAGGACTTGAGTTTTCAGAGAAGCTGAATGTAAGCTACAGCATTGTAAGACTAGTACATGTTAAATGCTTCGGTACAACCAGTGAGCACTGTTAGAATAGTTTTATACTGCAGTATAAAACTGCAAACTGTGGATCTTTGAAAAGTCCATTGACAGTATCACTGTTACTCTGTGCTCCACAAAGCAATACCTGCTGAGTATCACCATCTCACAGAATTCGGTTGATATGTAAACAGAATCCTGCAATTGAAAAATGATACTCAGTGGCTTAGTTTGAGAAAAAAATAGATATATAATTATCCCAAAGAGTACAAATACTCATATAATTGAATGTAGGAAAACACATTCATAGTGTAGTGTGCAATAACTCGGTTTTTGATAAAACAAGATTTGTAGCTGTCACTAAGGAGATACTGAGCAGTCATTTATCCTGTCAGTCAGTATCAGTAGTGTACAGTGTTTCTTTCCTTGTACTCCTAGCTGAAAACTCTTGAAGTTTTTTCTTCTACCTTCCTTCCATTCCTTTTTGCAGTCCGTAAGCCAGAAAACATTTCCTTGCTGCCAAAGTATAGCACCAATACAGTTGCAGAATATTTGTGTGTTGTCTTGAGCTGTTAAATGAACAGGATAACAGCATAACACCATGTACTGACTTCAGATCTGAAGGTTGTCTCAACTGTTGGTACAACTTGATACAGTGTGCTGCAAAAACACAAGTAGCATTTGTATAGCCAAGTCTCTTGGTAAAGAGTTGCCCGTCTTCTGATAACCATCTTGAGATACAAATAACTCCAGGCAGAGTTGTGCCTTAAAGGTTCCTCATGTTTAAGGTTAGAAAAGGAATTGGGCTAGATTAACTTAGAGTCAGGTGACTTGCATAAATTACTGAAAGTGTCTTGGAAAGTATGTAGAAGTTTCGTGGCAAGGTACAGCTGTTAGCTGTGAAAGACAGTTGATATATTCTGATATGATAATGTTCTTATTTATTGTGTATTAATAGTGGTGGTTGAGATTACCCCCTTTACCCATCACTGTGTAATGAATGAAACTGAGTGTTTTGTCACTGTTTAATTTGGTAAATCCTGTACTATTAAATAGTCATTACTGTGTGACAGAACCATGACCACTGAGGTCTGAGCACGCTGTTTGAGAAGAGTCTGTAAGCACTGCATCCCTGTTTGGGGCTGCTGAAGCAAGGGCCTGTCTTAAAATCTCATGTGTCGTCTTTAACCATTGAATGTTATGTTTTGTCCCTTTTTCAAACTTCAACCTCTTGTTCAGCTTTTTGTTGCTTTACTAATGTTTTTTAAAGCCTTAAGGTCTCCAGTAATGTCAGGAATCTGTAACTTTGTGTAGTGTTGTGTAGCAATACTCTCCTGAGTTAACGTTACTGATTTGTGTTCAGAAAAGGTCTAGGCTTGCTGCTTGCCTGCTCATTTTTTTTCCAGGCAGATGAAGAGCAGTGTATGATGAAAAGGGAATGACGTTCATTTTTGCTGCTTCTTCTTCTACATGTACCATTTTTCTTTTGACACACGTGAAAAGTTTTCAGCTGTGTCCTTTCTCTTTTTTAGAACAAAAATGAGAAGAGAGAATAAAATTTTTGGAAGAAGGTTCTTAAGGACACTCACTGTTTTTTTAGATAAAGTGATGTTAGCAAGATGCTGAGTTTGGCACCCATCCAGTTGCATAACTTCTGCATTGCAGGCAAGCAGAAAGTATTCTCTGCGAGCCATATAACACATTAATAGCAGCTACGTTTTTATGCAGCAATGCATTCTGTTTGAATTGGTTCTTTAAAAAGACAGCTGAACTTAGCCTTGCTCTTTGAGAAGCCCGAGACTGTGCCTGCAGGTGTAGAGGCACAGTCAGTGAGGACACCCGCGACTTCGCTGTGCTGAGCATATGTGTGATTTCCCCAGTTCCAGTCACAGTTGGGTGCCACAGGAAATGAATATGTAAGATTAAATAGGTGTAAGTACTTTCATGTAAAGTACATACAAATGTTTTTTTTTCATGAATGGGAATGCTAGTTTTCAGAAGCAATTTATATCTCACGATCAATATGCTTATCTTTTCAACTGAAATGTAATATAAACTGTAGCCTGAGAGCAGGAGGGGAAGAAACCCAGAGGTCATGTTAACAAAATACATGGTGGCTTTTAACAGAAGAGGAATAAAGTATGCTGTCCTAGTTTACAGGTCTTCAGAAGAAATTTTGATTTGGATACTTCACAGTAGTAGTAATGTTTTCATTAAAACCTTCAATGTAGTGTTTCTTTAGCATGGAGAAGGAAGACCTGGCTTACGTAATTACAATCCATAACCTGTTCTGGTACATTAGTATGTCTGTCTATGGAATGGAAAAGGAATATCAATCAGATTATTTTAGGAGGTTGTAGCTTGCAGCAGCCCTTTATGAGCAGTGTTGTGTTTCTAACCTGGATGCAACTGATGCAGAATTTCACAGTAAATCTCCGATACTGTTGTAAGTAGTATTTTGAAATGTCTGTTAAACTTTTAATAAGGGAAACAGCAAAAATGTTGCTGAGTGTTTAACTTAAATTGAAAAAAACTGAAATTAGTTGTTCTTGATTGTGTTTTCCAGGTAGTATTTTTAAGTGGAGGAGAAGCAGTTGGAGTATAGATGAGGGTGATGATGGTAGTAAGGTTCTTCTCTCAGTTGTTTCCTTTGACAGCTGTGTAACTTTCCAGAGTGGTGGGAAGCATACAACTCTAAGGGTCACAGGCTCCTTAAAAAGAAATGAACTGATGTACAATTTCAAAAATACAGCTTTTCTAAATGTCACTTTTGGACAGAAGGGAGAGTGCCTCCAGCTGTTCATTATTTAGCATAGTCTTTCCTAAAGAAACATAGCTTGTCTCCCTCCGTAAGCTTCATTTGCTGTTGTTCCAAAAGAAAGCAGTCTTTTGGACGTGGTTAAACCAACATAGGTGACTGCGTTTACCTCGACTGTTTTATAGCTAGAATCTTAAATATACTTAGGACTTGAAAACTGAAATGAACTCTTAATAAATTTTACTTAAATAGGCCCAAGTAAGGTGATTATGATGGTGGAAGCTTTAATTATAGTGAAAGATGGTGGTATGATGACATCCTTTTTTGCCCTTTTTCTTCTTCATCATTCTGTGTGTTGTCTTTATTTACATCACTTATGCAATCTATTCCTAAGCAATATATTTACAGTGTTATACTACAGAATAAAATACCTTGTTCATAGAATCATAGAATATACTGAATTGGAAGGGAACTATCAGTTATCATCGAGTCCCTGCTGTGCCTGCACAGGTCACTCCAATAAATCACGCCATGAGTAAATAAATAGAACCTTCAATATCATTTGCAGTATGTTGGCTAAACATGTGTTGGTTGTAAATTTTAGGGTTTGAAAAAACAATAAATTATGTATGTCTCAGTACCAGAACAGTATATCCATTTTTCTCTGTGTTACTGCTACTCAGCTTTCTACATGTTAATCTTTGTGTGCTAAAGCTTTCTTGCTCTAACTTGTGTTGGATGGCAGCTTAAAAAAAAATCTAAAGGAGTTGTAAATTTTATTTTTTATATAAATTAAACAGTCATCTCCTTGAGTATTTGGTCAATGAATTCTAGTTTGTGTGGGGTTTTTTTTAGTAAGGACATTGATGAGTGAGGTTACTACTTTTAACCTATTCCCCTAGGAATAATTACAAAATGTTGGAATGATACTTAACTGTAGAAGTATTTGGAAGTCATTTGTTGCTTATGGCAATATAAATAAGTGCTGTGTCCTTACTTGTTCAAAGATGTTACTTTAAAAAAGATAACGTGCATGTAACAGTTGAGTAAAATTTTATAGCTTCAAGTGTTCAGATAGAAAAATGCTAGTAGTAATTTCATTGCAATTTCTAATACATACTAGAAGTAGTTTGAACAATATTTAAACACCAAAAAAAGACAAGTACAGCAGGAAAGTGCCTGCTCAGCAGTGTTTGCTCTGATGTTTCCAAATATTGCAGCCACTTATACTGACTTATTTTTCAAGTTTTACATAAGGTATAATTGGTCTTCAAAATCCTGCTATATCCAGAAGCAGGACATTATTGTAGTTTTGATGCAAACATATTTTCTGCAGGCAAGGAAGCCTGAAGGAGTAGATTAAAAAAAGATTATTAAAATTTCAATTTGTGAACAGGATTTAAGTGTGGTAGTGGTTTGTTGCCAAGCAGTAGTGAACTTCCCCAAAAGCATGACTTCCACTGCATTCTTGAAGTACGAGTACTATTTACAGCACATATTTGGGAACATTTGTACAGTCTGAACATAAAATTGAAGGAAAATCTGAAAGGTATATCCTTTGCAAGGGCATTCACACTCTAACCATGATTCGGTTTGTAAATTGTAAACTGAGGCTTCATTTTGTTTTGGAAATGTAAACTAAAAATCCTTGCACTAAAGTTAGTCAATGATTCTGCTGCACCATTGGGCATCCCCTTGTCAATCTGTACAATTAACGCTTTGTCAGTTTTATACCTGTGGGTTAAATGGGTAAAATTCTGCCTGACTTGTGATGCACTGACTACTGAGTCCCCTCTCAAAGATTTTAGAGAGAAGGATACAGTTTTGTGAAATTCGGTATTGGTGGAGTTACTTGTACATGTGTAGTTACAAACAAAAAAAAAAACTGTACAGCCATAGTATGCACAGTTCTGAGCATGCCCAACCTAATGTTTTCAACTGAAACATAAATGTTAATTGTAGGCCCTTGCTGCCTTCAGAATGCTGTCAGTCAGGTTGCATTGCAGTTGCCAAGTTTGGCATATAAACCGATTTCACTAATAATGCAGGTACTGTACTTTCACAAGGTGGAAACAGTGATGCCATTTCTACCTAATCATTCTTTTTAATTTAAAGAGTTTTATGAGGGCTTGATTGCGTTTTGGTTCCTTTCTCCCCCTCCCTTTTTAGTATCTTGAGCTAAATTCAGTTAAAGCCTATATACTAAACAAACAAAAAGAGAAGGTGTAGTTTGAACAAAAATTTCTAGGAAGATGTCAGCCTTTTTGACATGAAGGTGCATTAAGGCTCTTAGGAACTTGCTGTGGTAGTTTTTGGGGGGAGGTTAGGTTTATAAAGTAGATGTGTTTATATACACAACTCCTACATATTTTGATATAGTATTTTCTCGTTTTATATTTTGTTCAGCATTTACAGCCGAACAATACCAGCAACATCAACAGCAACTGGCACTAATGCAGAAACAGCAGCTTGCACAAATTCATCAACAGCAAGCAAATAGTAATTCCTCTGCCAACACATCACAGGTGAGGGATTTGTCTGTGCTATGATTTATCCCTCATTGTTTCCCACCAGGGTTCATCTCTAATTGTCAACTGTTGCCATAGAACCTTGAAACTAACCAACAGGAAAGTGGCTTTCGCCTGAATCTACATCATAGCCATTCTGTAAAGTGTTTAGAAGGGACACTGCAGGTGAGTGTGGCAGGCGTTGCCTCTGCTCCCTCTTAACAAAAAAAAAACCACGATGGGTCAGTCAATTAATGAAATTTTCAAAGCCTTAGAAATACGAATTGCAGAAATCTCCAGCCATATCATTATCCTCTTGTCAGTGGGGGATTTTCAGAGCAGAATTTTAATTAATTAAAGCTAACTCATACATATATCCTCCATACAGCTGTGAAAGTGTCTAATATTCATAAATATGTAGTGAGATAACAGTGGTGACGGACATGAAACATGAAAAGGTTCAGAAGATGTTTGCAATCTGAACCTCCAAGTCTCTGAATTGAGTTTGGAGTTTCACGAAAACAGGTTGATCTGTGAAACAGTGTTACATAGAACTTCGGAAGTCAGCTTCTTTGTGTTTTGAATAGTTGTGGGGAATATCATCTTGGTTGTTTTAACAGAGTTAAAAGCGCATGGTAATACAAAAAAATCACAGTTGAGATTTTTAACTAGCTTTACCGAATGCTGACAGTTTGATCTGAGAGAATGACTGGTCCACAGTTCTGATTTACATATATTGATGTTTGTTTTACTAGGTCTTGTGTAGCTTTAAAATGGGGAGAGTACTGACAGTTTGGAAGCCTCAATCACATATATTTGCCACCATTGTTCTTTTTAGGGTTTTGTTTCCAAGACACTGGATTCTGTTAGTGCTCAATT
>VZTE01005385.1:1279403-1314403 GCA_013397775.1 Eulacestoma nigropectus | reverse complement strand
AAGGACGAGGCGAGGAACAGAAGCCAGCCTGCCATTGCTCTGGGAGATTGCTCTGCAGTGGCACAGATAAAGCAGGTTATTTTAGAGTAAGTACTAAGCTTCAGTAATCAACAGGAATGAGGCTCTAGGATAAGAATGTCCTAAGCAATTAGTGAGTAAGGCCTGTTAGCACTGATCCAGATCACACAGTTCAATTCTGCAAAAAAATTAATTACCAAGTAGCCCTGCTGCCAGAAGTGCAGCAGTGATGCATGAGAGCATCTCTGCCTTAGCCTGTTAGTGCCATGCAGCTGGACCAAGAGCTGTCCCAAAGGTCAGTGGAAAGGGGAAGGGAAGGTTTGCTCCTGGCAGAAGCCTGCATGTCCCCCTGCTGAGCTGAGGATGTGAGCTCTGACTGTGGTGTTCCCCAGCGTACAGCAGCTGGGCGGGCCCAGCCTGAGCCTTGCCGTTAGGGGGTGGTCTAGAACAACGAGAAGAAAATGCTGGTTGAGATGCTTAGAGCAGCACTAGGAACTTGGCTGCAACTTGTCAGTATAATGGGGGCTATTTTTTCAGTAGGGATTAGGGAAAGCAAATATTTTAGCATTAACTGGTTTTTCTTCCCCATCTTGAGTTATTAGTTAGATGTGCCACATCCTCATGTGCATCATCTCTTGACACGTGCAACAGCAAAACCACCCACATCCCAAGTTCTGTTAAAAATTCATAGTCTTCTCCTCTTGTCCTGTTTTAACACATCTGCTGAAAGAACTACACCCTGAAGCTAAAAAATTGTAGAAGTGGTGCCCAAAGCCCTATGTTGCTGATTTACAACTAGTTTGGGTTTTTTTTTCCTGCTTCTTAGTATAAACATTTTCAAATACTTGGATAGAAGTCATTCTAATCATACACCAGTGATTTGTGACTTCCCTGCTGATGGTGACAGACAAGCAGTCTCCAATCTTGCTGGAGCCTGATTATAGCCATTTTTTTAAAAGGCATGTCCTCAAATCTAGACTAAGTGCAGATGAGAATGGTGTTTTCCTTACCTTTTTGGAACTGTGATTGCAGAGGTGTTTGTGGGCTGTAGTTGCTTGCCTTGTGGAGCCTGTGCTGTCAGTAGCTGAAGAGCACTGTCAGTGTTGCACAACTTGCAGCTGTTACTGATTTTGCACTAAGGGGCTGCAATGACTTAACTCGGGTAGACACGCACTTTTTCTCTAGGTTCCACTGTGATTCCCATTTTCCTAGTGTCTGTTCAAGCAATTCAGTCCTGTGTATTCAGTCTTACTCAGTGCTAACGGGCCTCTACTGATGACAGTGCTGGACAGTAAACACAAATAATTATTTCAGTACCATTCAGGCAGAGATGATGCTCAGTGTGTCAGATGTTCATTTTAAAGCCCCATCTCACTGTGTTAGACCTTGCAGCTCAGGATTTCTTATGGCAGAGTTGTGAGTGCTGTGACTAGCATTTTTTGGGTTCAGTAGAAGACAGGTTTGATGAGACATGAGGGGTTCACAACAATCCTCTTTCATCAATGCTGTTATCTCAGGTCTTCAAGGATTATCAACCACTGGCATTGATACAGATAAAATCCTTTTCACTGCAGTCTGTAGACTTCCTGTCCTTTCCTTTGTGGTTTTTCAGGGCATTGCCAGTCTAAATCAGTCTGTAGCTGTGAGAAATACTTGTCTAGTTGATGTTTTCAAGATAGTTTGAAGCAGGACCCGAAGGGAGACAAACCAGTTAGTTGGGGTGAACATCATCATCTGCTGATGGCTCTGGCACAAAGCTGCTGTTCGCTTCTCTTGCTTCTGGGAGATGGTACTTTAGGGATGTGCCAATAATTCTTACAATATTTGGGTTTTAATAGGGTCTAATTTTCTATATAGTGTGGTTTTTGTAAAAACGCTTGCAAAAAAAGCAAACCCATATTAATGTGATATTGTATCAAAATGCAATAAAGTATCAAAAGCCCATAAATCCTTTTGGAAGTGCTGGACCCGAAACTAAAAAAGCAGATTTTACGTACAGCAGGTCACAGTAAGGAAAGCAGTAGATTAAAAGCCTCTGGCTGAAACAGAACAAAAATACAGATTTTACAGATTCTTTACAGGTCAGGTGCCATTATACAGGAAGTCAATAATGTACTGAGATTTTGGCATCCCTTCCAGCAGTAACCTGTGACTAACTCGATGCTCAGCCACTGTTCTGTGAGCACTTTCTGCTTGTGGATACCTGCTCAGTAAACCTGCGCCATGCTTGAGGCACTTCCTCGAGACAATGGCCACCTTTAGCCTCAGAGGCATGGAGGGGCAGCAGTAACAATAGGTACAAATAATACAAAAGAAACTTCCACTGAATCAAGTCTCAGATAATGTTCCCATTTTCTTACAGCTTCCCAGAGAGATTCAGACTAATTGTGCTTCAGCAAGTTGCTGCTGTGCCCAGTTTGCCTGCCAGGCCAGCAGACAGACACTACCTTCAGGTTCCTGAAAAGCCCACAGCACACTCTGTACTGAGTGTTGTGGTTTAACCCCATCAGGCCCCTCAGCTCCACACAGCCAGTCACTCGCTCACCCCCCAGGGTGGGATGAGGGAGAGAACTGAAAAAGTAAAAGTGAGAAAACTCTTGGATCAAGGTAAAGACAATTTAACAGGTAAAGCAAAAGCTGCACACACAAGTAAAGCAAAACCAGGAATTCATTCACCACTTCTCCATGGGCCAGACAGCCATCTCTGGGACAGCAGGGCTCCATCACATGTAATGGTGACTTGGGAAGACAAACACCATCACTCAGAATGTTCCCCCTCCGTCCTTCTTCCCCCAGCTTTATGCACTGAGCATGACATCGTATGGCCTGGAATATCCCTTGGGTCAGGAGGGGTCAGCTGTCCCAGCTGTGTCTGCTCCCAGCTCCTGGTGCACCCCCAGTCTCCTCCCTGGCGAGATGCTGTGAGAAGCAGAAAAGGCCTTGACACTGTGTAAACCCTGCTCAGCAATAGCAGAAACACCCCTTGTTATCAACACCACTCTCAGCACAAAGCTGAAATACAGCCCTGCAGTGGCTACTGTGAAGAAAATTATCTCTACCCCAGCCAAAACCAGCACACTGAGACTCCAAAAGTTTCCTAGTGTGCCTTTGAATAATCCATTTGTTCCCCTCAGGAATAACATGAATAATGTGTATCAGTTTAGTCATGGTCAACTTTAATCGAGCTTTAAGATAAAGCAGTAGTTGCTTGGAATTTCAGGCTTGAAAAATGGAAAAAATGCTGACCAGAGAAAGCAGCAGCATACATCATTAGAAGTCTGTTTACAGTGCCTCTGGGGGCTGGGTCTGTCTTGGCTGAGTTGACATCATGAGCCAGTCCCACAGAAATCATCCTTGTACAGATTTGACCTGAAATCTTGCTGAGCTTGCACCTTTCCTGGCTCTGCTCCCTAAGCCTGACTGGTGGTGCCCCTCAGAGCAACCACCATGGTCAGGCCAGGCCTTCTCCCTTCTCATCTCCCTGCCCTTGCACTGAGGCATCACTAGATAAAGCAGGTGGCTGTATTTTCTCTCCTGCCCATTGCTGTTGTTTGTCTTGTGTTATTTCTTAGTGTGATCATGCTCTTGATTTCGGTTTAATTTGTAACTGGAAGTAGCTTGTATACAGCTCTATAGCTTGGCTGGCTGAACTAAATAAGGCAAGAAGTCAGAAGGACTAACAAGACAGCTAAAATCACTCCTCTGTGAGGATGTGAGGAAAGAGAGCTGTGAGCTCACAGTCCACAACAAACCAGTTTTTAGAAAGATTTCACTCCATACAGTCCAAGCACACCACCACCACCAAAGCAGGTGGCAGACGCAGGTCAGGAGCAGCCACAGCAGATCAGACACTGCCAGTTGGCCCAACCTGCACTGCAGTGATGGGACACACATTGGGATGGAGATCTGCACACTTTTTCTCTGAGTTTATTTATGAGTAAAAGCTTTAATGTGCTTTGTTCCCAGGTAGCCTGTAGGCTCTGGGGCAGTATTTGGCACTGGCTCAGCTTCTGCCAGAGCAAACAGTGTTCCAGTGGCCTGCACAGTGCAGCAGGTCCTGGTGCCCAGTGGCAGGACCAGAGGCACAAACTGAAACACAGAAGGCTCCCTCCGAACATCAGGGAACAATTTTTCACTGGGGGTGACTAAGCACTGGCACAGGGTCTATTTAATTTCTTATTTCTGTGAAATCAGCAGCTGTGCTGATTCCCAGCATGCCAGCAGCATAACAGAGCAGGATTTCATTCTGGATAGGTTCCAGTCCAGCTGCTGATTACCTTTCAAAAATCACTAATTCAGTCACATGCTGCTATTTGTTAAGGCTTGAACATCTAACTAACTGTTGGTGAATCCAGGGCACTTTGTGGACAAGTTAATATTATCTAATTATGGTTCTCATGCACACCTGGTGCATTCAAAACTATGGCTTCATTTTCTGTAAGCAATTCTTATATAGCTAATGTTGCACAGAATTAATCTGTGCCACCAAAAAAAATTGTGTAAGCTATACTAGAAAAGCAGAAGGAAATTATACCAGCGTGTTGCCTACATTGACATCATACGTGAATTTTGCTCACCATATATGACCAATTTCTTTGAAAATTAGCATATATGTCTGAAAAATAAACTGTGTCTTACAGTGAGTGAAGTTTAAGGTTAAAAACTAATTGCTGTGAAAGCAGCACTCAAAACTAGCTTATTTAGCATATATTTATTCAGAAATCAGAGGTCTTAAGATGTTTTTATGGATTCTTGTTGTGTTTTTAAAGTTAATCTGGCTACAAACCTCATAGCAAACCTGGTTAAAAGTTAAATATGGTTTGAGGCCAGCACAGAGTGTAAATATACAGTTGCTGATATCCTAATTTTGTCTCATTTCAGAAAGGTCTTTACAGCTTAAGGATTCCCTGTTTAAATACCTATTTTGCTAAACTCTGGGGGAGGAAGCTGATCCTGGTCCAAGGTCAATGGGAGCGGAGTCATGCTGAGGCAAAGGGACAGGAGCAGCTATTTGTCAAAGGAACAAGCCCATGTCCCTCAAGAAGGGATTTTTCTGCATTTGAATTCACTAAAAACCGAAGCCAGAAGGAGCTTTCAGAAGCAAGGGCTGATTTGTGGAAGGATCAGAAATTTCCTGGCCTTGGCCTGGGAGCTCTTGTTGGTCATGGAGACAAGCTGTAACTTCGAAGGAGTGACAAACTGTGCTAGATTGCAGCTCCCTCAACTCTGAGACTCACCTTTCAAATCAAATCACTTCATGTTGGAATATCTCAGCATACAGAGACCAAGGAGCCGTGGTTACCTGTGGAGAGTGTGCTCACAGCCTGGCTTCCAGAGGGTCTGAAGGCATCTCCCATGCAGCCCATGTGCTCCCCTCTGAGCCATGGATCTTGCCACATCCAGTTATGTTGTTTATAAACAAATAAAACAGGCAACTGTCACCCTTTCTCCACTTTTTAATATTGTGATTGGTCTATGCAGAACATACAGTTTGCATAAAGAAGGAACTGGATTGAAGTAAATGAGAGATATGAATGGCAGGCAGGATCTTCTGAGCTTCTGCTGGAGGTGTCACAAGATTTCTCTTTGTAGTGCTGGATTAGTTCCTCACCTGTGCTACATCTCTCAGTGAAATGAATGCAAGGGTATTGCTCACCTGAGAAAAATAACTGATGTTAAAACCTGGAAACTGGTGTCAAAACTTAGAAAGTGCTCTGGGTTTCAAGCACTAAAGATCTTAGAGATTTCACTATGTGAGTACACTGTAATGAAGTCAGTTTTGATTTGTAAGGGTGAATTATACTGTAAAAGTAGCATAGCAGTGAGATAGAAAATACTTTAATTGAAGCCATGCTCTGAGGAACACCAAACCCTTGGCTGGCCTTGGCAGCTGTCATCCCCGTGTCTCAGTGCATAATCACTACATCAGCAATGGAGAAACCTCATCATTTTGAACTTGAAGATGAAAGCAATCCTTATTTACAGTTACACCCAGTGACCATTGTGCACAGGAAGTGTGTGATTATAAAAATACTGTTAGGTCAAGTCTTACAAGTCTTCCCTACCTGACTGTAGCAGGACAAATACTGCCTTTGTTGGATTAGGTAAACTGCAGCAATGCCCCTGCAGCCATGCAGAGCAGACCATGGCTTTACAAAGTTTGTGCAGAGGTATCACTTCTAGGGGCAGAGCCAGGGGTCTGGGGGCTTTGAAGAGCCTCTCTAGCTTCTTGTAAAACCTGGAATCTCAGAGAATAATTTTCCTCTCAGTCAGGGCACTTTCAGCTGGAACACGAACAACATCTGTTTTTACACCAAATAGTTTTGACAGACAATATCTTACAGGATAAAAAGAAAGTGTTCTGTTAGCAACCATTATTCTTTGGGCCATAGGGCTTGGTTTGTTCAAGTGAACACATCTTGTACCCCGCCACACTCCTGGGTATTGCCAAGAAAAGCCACACCAGGCTGACAGATGTGACACACAATCTATGGGAGACCTGTGCAGTTCTGGAGTGGCAGCTGGAGGCCAGGCTGGCTGCCCTGGCACTTTTCTCTTGACCCTGTATTTATGTGGTGCCTGTCTGAGCATCCACTCCCCATCCTGTTCCCTCTGCCCTGTCCCCGGCTGATGCTGCCGGTGGCAATGGGTGGCTCAGGCATTGCTCCACCTGCGTGACCATGGAAGGACAGGGGCTGAGGAGAGGAGCCTACAAGTGCAAGGTAAGGGTGAAGAGGACGTGGCCTGAGTGAGTGTAATGCCTTCATCACAGATGGATGTTCAGCTGCAGCCTGATTTTATGTGCAGGTGATACATCTCACGAGCAATAGCTACTGGTAAGCAGCGTTCCTTCTCTCCACTGAGCAGTGGGGTCTGTCTTTGCACTGACAACATCTCGCACCAAATTCAAACTCCTCATTTTTGAAGCCTTAAGGCTACATTGCAGCAGACAGCTGGAAATTCAGAGCAAAAAGTACTCACTTCTTCTGTATGAAAACATTCCTACAGCCAGCAAAAGGGCAGCTCTGCGTAAGACAAAAGTAGATCCATCTTGGGAGGCAGGACAGTATTTAATCGTCAAAAGTAGAGCAGAAGACATAATTTCAGAGTTTTCCAATCAATCTGAGAAAGGCATTGAAGGAAAGGGCTGCAGTGAATTCCCCCATTTCTGGCCAGCACTTCTGTAGTGCATTCGGATTTTTCTAGTCCCTCCTGCAAAGGCAACATATAGTTCTGCAATTCTTTTAAGTAGCATCAAGGACATTGTGTTCCAGTTCCGCATCCCTGATGTATCAATTAACTTGAGTGACTTGGAACTCTTACCTTGAAGCTGTGCACATAATGTTGACATTAAAAAAGAAAATGCTGCCAACATTTGTTGAAGTGCCAAAAAGAAAGTGCTCTGTTCAGGCTCACACCAACCACCTCATTGTTCCCATCCTATCTCACAGGATAATCAGAAAGTGCCTAGGCGATTCTCCACCCTTTCCTCATTTTCTCTGCAGGGAAGCATGAGATCAGCAGCTTTCTCCTTTTGTTCATTTTTGTCCTTTGCATGACTGCTATTTGTTTTGATTTATTAAAATTTATTTTCTTAAATAGAAAAAAAGTCCTGGGGTATAATGCAGGGATACCTGCAGCCCAGGGAAGCTGTTTCTGGAGACCCCTTGTAGCCAAGTCTACTCCTCAGAATTGTTCAGAGCACTTGAATGTTGGGTTTCTGCTCCAAACTTTGCTATAGAAATTTCCTCCTGGCTGTAGAGGCAGCACAGGGAGATTAACCTGTCTGGGCTAAAGAAAGTCTTGGTGAATACCACTGAAGTGATTAGCAGGTTTGTAATTGCTAATTTGGTATTCCAGTATTTAGTGATGTCTCTGGAAATAGGAGGTGTTACTGATATAGAAATATTTACAAATAGCTCCCAGCTAGCCAGCAAACAAAGACACAAGTCTATTAGTGCCAGGAAATAAATTCCCTGCTCATAACATGTAAATATAAGAATCAAAAATAGCAACCAGAAGCAAGAAATCTACAAGATTTAAGAGATAATATATGAGAAAATAGGAAGCACACTTTGCGTAATTATGTCATTAATTACTGTAACTAGTGAGACTTACCTATTTTAGAGAGCTTGGTCACCATGCCAAGCCAATTTATTCTAATCTGTGAAGTTTTTGGCAATGTCAGATGACAAACTGTATTTAATTCCTCGTGTAAAATCAGGAATTACATCTGTACATTACAAACCCATAAGCACTAGCCATAAAAAAAACAACCTTTGTTGGTGCAGAATTCTTTTTGGTAAAAATTCCTGTCCTTTACTCATATAAACTCTGAGTCTCTGTTATGAATCCCTTCCTTTCCCAGCTGTATAGCAAATGCCTTAAACGAAATGGGATAAGAGCTGCTGGCCACAAGCTATTTTACACTGTTCAAGGCGAGACAGGCCAACAAGGAAAGTGCCTGAAGTGAGGCCTGAGTAGCCACTCTTTTGGCAGCACAATGTGTACTTTTAACTACTGGCAGAATAACAAAATGAAAGAACTTGAGGTCAAATCAATCCCCAGCTGTAAATGCCAGGCACTGACCTTGAGAACACTCCTTTGGTACATCTAGTAGCAAAATTACATAGAAGGTGATATTTCCTTTATGATTCATTTTCTCAGAGGTACCTGTCATTGCTACCCTGTATTGCCTAGTTCCATGGATTCCCATTATTTTTTATCTAACTCCAACCATTTTCTGGTGTTATTTTTATTACTCTGTCAAAATTGCAAAGGAATATAGCCAGCATATGCAGGGTAATCTGAAGAGATTATCAAAACTGACAAATTTCTAACTGTTGATCTTGGAACCTCATGGGGATTCGAGCAGAAAGGGAAGCAAGGCAAGCTTTCCATGTTTTGATCGCACCCAGGGTTCCTGTGATGAGCAGGGAAGTTGTGTTCTCCACAGCAGTGCCCAGGACTCTGTGGGTTTAGTGGATTTAATTTGCATGCTGTGAGGGATTACTCTAATCTTCAGGTGCACGAAGCAGAGGTAGTTCACCTTTTAATCCATATTTAGCAAAAGCCTTTCAGCACACCTCTGTAGTGCGGCTGACTGTCTTTAGCATTTGAGTACCAAATGCTATAGTGGATAAAGAATAGAAGTTCTGGAACTCTGGGAACACTGGAGTTTAGAGCCCAGGCATTGTGCATGGTACTGGTTTCTGTCTGTGTATTACTGCCCTGAGCTGGGAATGGTTCACAGAGCTGCAGATCAGCCCATTCTAGGCATAGACACAGTTGTAAATTAAGACAGTTTATTTAAAAAAAAAAAAAAAAAGAAGAAGAAGAAAGGGAGAATGAAAAGGAACAAACAACATAAGGCAAGGTGGGAGCAGGAGTCTGAAAGTAAAATGAGCTTCAAGCCCAAGAGGCTGAGGATTCATCTCCACCGGCCCAGCCTCAGCCCCAGGGAAAGGGGCAAAAAGAGGGGTTGGCACCCACATCCCCCTCTTGCTGAAGACAGGGGATGAGTGTGAATTGCTGGCAGGACCATGACAATATCAGCTCACACATGTGCAGGGTGGTGCTGAGGATGTTCTCCCTGCTCTGGAGCAGCCCACAATTAACAAGGCACAAGGGATGGTGCTTCCTGCTACAGCTCTCCTGACTTCTGCTGCACCTCCATGGCTAAAGATGCAAAGCCCTTTGCCACTTTTGGTGTAGGCAGGACTGGGTTTCTACACCTGAAAAACAACTGATGTGGCAGGGCTCACTGCAACTCTAGAAAAGGAACTGCATTGTACAATAAATTGAGGTAGTTGAAAAAAATAGGTATGACTTAAATGCTTCAGAGCTACACACATATAAATAATATAAATCTAATCATAGCAACATAAAAATGTTTAAGCTTGGGCTATTCTTTGTTTCTGTATTCACAAGTTAAGAGCTTCTTGTAATTCTTAGTAATATTTGTGGCCCACTTTGGGAAAAAAAAACTTTTCTGACCTACCTTGCCCCTTTAGCTGTTATAGTCTTCAAGCCCCCTGGAATTGTAAATGTTCTTAGTCCTGAAAATTGGTCCATCACTGCTTTTAATTTGGCCTCATCTCTTACTGTGTTGTGCTTGAATCACTGTTGAATAACTGGTCTCAGTACAGACCATGAAAAACAGAATCTTAGGGAAAGTAAATTAATGCATTCGCTACTGCAGGTACAGTCCACTAATAAAATTATGGACTAGAAGCTCATGTCCTTGTAGCTACCCTTAATCAGCAACATAAATGTTCATTGAGAACAGGGCATAATTCAGCTTTTTTATTCAGCAGAGTCTGTATCTTTGAACAAATCACTTCCAAAACTAATTTCTTTGGCTGCTAAAGTGAAAGATAACTGAAAAAGCATTCAGAAAAACAGATATATTTTAACTGTCAAATTGTGAAGACAATATTTAGTATTTTAAGCTTAGTGGGACATATATTGCTCTTATAGAAACCCATAAAGTTATTACATGAATTTGCTGAAGTTGAATCCACCCAGAAACCAGACATTTCTGTACCAGTTATGGAAATAATAAAAATATTTAATTTTTTTAAAAAGTATAATATTAATATTACAAATATTTGTAAAGTTATTAAATAAAATGAGAAAAGTGTACAATACCAAAGATGTAATAATTTCTGAGCTATTATAACAACAAGTATGCTTGGATGAAGACCATCTCTGTTATGCATCTGACAGTGCAACACATGAAAGAAATACTGACCTGGCAGCAGGGTTTGTTTTCATTTTAAGGGACAGCTGAGAAGGTCTCTTCAGTGGGTGACTATAGAACCCATTGAAAAACTCAGGGTCCCTTTTATTCTCTCTTAAACCCCTTACAACATAAACACACTGAGTTAGGAAATGCCGCATTTCCTAGGTCTCAGTGGGTGAGTACCAGCTGAGCAGGGAGCAGCCCTAGTACCACCAAAAAGAGAAGGATTGACTCAGGGGCACAGGTGGTTCAGGTTCAGGCTGCAGTGGGTGCAAAGAAATCAAAAGCTTCTTGGAGGCAAAAGAGAATTTCTCCACCACCAAATCAAAACTGCTCTGGCCACTGGCCCCAAAGCCAATTTCCTGTACTCCTCCAGTGCAGTGTGGCTCTTACTAGAAATTCAGATGTGAGTGCTAGCACTGATCTATCTGAGGAGCAGACCTTTGAAACTGTGGTTGTAAATAATTTTGGCAAGATTTTAAAGTGAGTTTCACTGAATGTGCGATCTAAAATCTTAACAGTCCAGCCCTGACTGATGTAATGGAAGTGAACAACTGTTCTTAGGTAAAACTATTGCTGTGCAGGACACAAACACAAGGTCTAGGAGCCAGAACAAAACTTGCTGCCCAAGAAAGCGTTTAGTCTCCATAAAAGCCTGAGGTGATGACATACACACAAATGGACCAAGATCATGGCTTTTTCATTGCAATAGAGCAAACTGGTTCACTAGGTTATCATTTTCTACAGACGCCAACAACCAGCCAGATCCCAGCTTTGCAACATAAACTATCATGGTCCAGTTTCTTGATAGTGTGTTGGAAATCATGCTTTCCAAATTGGCCTTTTGGTTTATTAAGTTTCTGGGATAAAGCAGCTTTTATCATCAAAGAATTCAAGTTTAAAAAAAGAGAATTTGTTTAATGTGTTTAATCACATAATTGAGGCTATGAATAAAATGGCATCAAATCACCTAAACAAATGCACTTCTATGTTCAATAGTATTCTCTAAGAACAAAGATGGCATCATCTTAAGATTAATATTAGTTTTAGAGTGAAAGTTTTCATTCTGTTTATAATTGCTCGGCTCAGTGTGATAAACCTTTCTCTCAAAGTATGCTTATGCACAAACAAAGGAAACCAGCTACATCAAAAATCTGGATAGAGATAATATAGCATAGATAAATCTGAAGTTTGGCATCTGCTGGGAGTTCAGAGCTTGTTTAATTCTTTAGATTAAGTAGTTTGTGGTCCACTGATGTCATCAGTAAAACAGGCACAACTTTCAGTTTCAAAAAATGCCTGATTTAAAGCTCAAAGCTTATGGCAATAGCTATTGCTTTAGCACAGGAGACTGCCACACAGAGTTGGAATCTGTGGTGTCTTTTAGTATTTTGTCAGCAATACGATCAAAATGAAGAATTTCAGAAGAAAAACCTTCTGAGTTTTGGTTGATTTAACATTTTGCTTGTGCTCCAGAGATAATCTGTATCATTTGTATCTTAGAAAGTAAGGCTCAGGAAGGGGAACAAAGTGTGTCCACCAAGAAATCATCTATTCCATTCTTCATTTCCATAACCATCCTCCTTGTTTGTAAGAGCTGTCAGCAGCCAATGCTTCTGCACGTTTGTGTAGGCATGCACCAGCATAGCCTTGATGTCCACGAGAATCACCTTCCCTCGGGGTCACAGCTGGCCAGAGGGCAGGGTCCTTTCTGCGGGAGGCTTGTGCCACTCTGTGTGGGTTGGGAAGAGGGGCGGGGGGACAAGATTGCCCAGGAAGAGGAGACGGATGTGGGTAAACACTGAACAAACCTGGAGAATAAAAATTAGCAGCCTCCTTTGCAGTTTCCTTGGCACCCGGGATTCCTGCTGGAGCTCAGCCTTTGGCCGCCACTGGGATAAGCAGTTTGTCAGACGCCTTGTCTTGGTGCTTTGGAGGAATGCCTGTGGCTGGAGACAGCAATCAGATGCCATCAGCCAAACCCACTTTCAGGCTTTTTTATGTCTCATATTTCCAACTGTTTGTCCTTGTTTCTTTCCTGGTGTATGGCTCACAGATCTGCCCTCCCAAGCTGCTCACCAACCACTGACTTTTCTCCTACTGTTCCTTTAGACTTGGCCAGTGCCCCGGGTTGTCTTGTCCTTCTGCTTTACCTTATTGTTTCTCTTGATACAGACAACGCTGATATAGTTAAGTTGTCTGGTTTAGAGACTTCAGAAGATTCAAAGGCATTGCACGAGGGTACAGGGGCTTGCCCTAAAGGCATTTGTCTGCTTGCAGCACAGGCCAGAGCTCATGAAAGGACATCTTTTAGCTCTTCAGTAGCATAAAAGTGCATAGTTTGTCTCAAGTCAGGTCCTGACAGACATAGATCATCATAATCATTAAACCAATCACCACAACTGCAATTAATTTGGACCCCTGTTAGCAGACGTGAGGTTTGGTGATACAATCTCAGTCCTAAAAATGTAACATAAATGTGCTTCAGTGCTCTGCATTGAAGATTCAGTTTTTAACAGAGCCAACACAGACATACCAGCTCCCTTTCCCTGGGATCTACATTTTCACTTCCCACCTCAGATTTAGTGGTACTAAAGTAATCCTGCACCTCTGCATGAGGCAGGTGTAGGAAACAAGAATTGTTTTATATAAGTAAAGGCACCAAAAAGATGGTTTAAATGATACACTGAGTCTAGCTATGTAATTATCTCCTTGCTGATGGTCTCAAAAAAAACTTCCCTCAGAGTACGTCAAGATGATAAACATTATTTCTCAGGGATTTACTGCCTTCTTTCATTCTTTGTAAATCAGGGTGACAAGATAATTATATGGAACACTCTATAGGGAAGAAGTTGTAGATTCAGCAAAGATCCACAGAAAGAGGCAAGCAACAAGGCAAAGCAGTAAGGAAGATAACATGCACAAATACTGTACTGAATATTGACATACCAGAAAACCAAATAATCTAATTGGAATTAGGACCCACTTTGAATAAAATGCAGTGCTGAAACTATAGCAAGAATAGGAGAAATCTTGCTGACATATGGGCACCTGACACTGTTACCAGTGATGATCCCAGAGCAGACATGAAAGAACTCTCAGCAGCAACAATTTGGTTTAAGGTGTTGAATGTCTTCAGACACTGCCTTTTCTAACTGGACTACTACATTTAAGCTGGAAGTTTGAGGGAGACATCTCATAATCTATCCTTCTCTAATACATCCAGCTCTGCCAGATCAGCTGAACAAACAATTTTCAGTGATGAGATTATTTGTATAAAAACACCATTAAAATTACACTTGCTGGAGTATGGAAACCTGTCAAGGCTTTGTGCATTTTTAGGTAGTGATTGTTTCAACAGAAAAAAAATGATGGGATATATGGCCTCCCTTTCAGTTGCTATGGAGTTCTGTGGATACTGGGAAAATTTGCCTTTCATTTATGCTTGGTCTAATAGGCACTATACTGAAAATACTCGATTGAATGAGATGCAGAAGATAACCCAGCTGGTGACTTTCCATCTTGTCAGGAACATTAAGCCCGTTCCTTGAAATAAATTGCTAGTTCAGTTTCATACGTCTGCTGAGGCTAAACACTCTGTTACTGTGGGATGGAAAAAAACAGATTCAGCAGCAACCACAGAAACCTGGCCCAAAATAATTTGGCAGAGATTAGGCCTTGGGTTGGCACAGTGCCTGTGAGCGAATTACATCCATGCCACTGGACTTAGTGGCCTTTCTCATATGGTCATTATTGTATGCTCCTACAGTGACTGAGCATCTACCTCCATTTACGTACTTATTTCCTCAAATATCTTCAAAATACCAATACCATAGCTATCAGAAGGTTTCTAGTGATGACGTGTTTGGCACCCATAAGTCTCATCTCTCTAACCTAGTTTGGCTTTTATGCCTCTCTTTGATAGTCATTTTGGATACATTTTGCTGTTCTCTGTCCTTCCCACTACATTTCCTGGTACAAATTTTTATCTATTCACTGTGAACATGGCTTTTTGGCCAGCTCTCAGGCTTGAGAAAGTTTCAGTGAAAGTACAGGAAAGGGAATTCTAGTCAGAAAAGTACAGAGATTAGGGCAAAAAATACTCAGAACAGAACTCTGACTTTCTGCCAGGAGACTGACTTTGCACTGGCTGGCAATGGAGCTGCACTGTCTGATAGCAGCTGTTGCTCTGTGGGAAGAAAAGGATGGGCCATCATCAAGGATGTGCAGCAGGCCTTCCTGGGTCACCATTCCCTGTGTAGGGAATATCACAAGGGATATCAGGACATTTTGAAGAGAGGAGCTGTCTCACCAGTCACAGCCAGCACTAAACTGGGTTGTTTTCAGTGCTGGTGAAGCATCACAAATACCTTTTTTTTTTAGTGTCATCTTGAAGACTTTTATTCAGGATATGGCAAATGGGATCATTGTGACCTCAGCTCAGCTCCATCTGCTGATAGAGACTTTATTTTTGGCCAAAATGTCACAATTGCTTTAAATAATTGAGACTGAAAACCTCCAGGATGACTCCTGCAACGGAAATCATAACGCTTCCTGTGGCATCCTGCTCTGGGACAACGTGTAGAAGGAAGATGAAAACCTGAGCTCAGCCTGCAGGTAGGGAAGGGCTGTGCATGGACACTCAGCTGCTGTCTGCAATGTGGGGCACGTTCCTGAGCTGGCCCTGGGTTAGCTGGCCAGGACCCCACTGTTTCTCAGGAGGCAGATTTGTCCTGGCACAGCAGCTGCTCTGTGCTGTGGTGTGAGACACAGAGCAGTGTCAAGCTCCTGAGGGCCTGTGCTCAGGGGAGAGAAAAGCAGTGAGAGGAGGCAGGGCAGCACAGAGGTGCAAAGCTTACAGGAACCAGATCAAGGATCTCTAAATTTGCCTCCTGTTTCAGTTAACTTGGAATCAACACCTTAATTTTTGAAGGATAGATCTGACCGCATACTTCTACTTCCTTAGGCTAAGCTCAAGTAAGTAAAAAAATTATGACTGGCTGAAAACAAATAAAACCCACACACATTGTGCCTTTTGGCTCTGATCCAGTGGGGCGTACACTCAGAAGTTTCGTCAAAGACTTGAGACATGCCTCTTAGCAAGAAAATCCCTGAAAGTGAAAATTCCCACATGACTGTCAGACCCCAGGAATGATGGGTTGGAGGAAAAAAACCTGATGTTGCAAATCTTGCTGTGGACTGGAGGCAGCTGAGAACACCCAACTGCAGAAACACAGGACCCTGTCAAGTCTGGATTGTTTTCTTTATTTGTGCTGTGGACAAGAACCACTACAGCCAATGTCTAGCCCATCTCAATCCGCACACAATACAACACGACTGCTGTTACACGTCAGTAATGGTGGCTTTCTGTGTCAGTTTATAGGCAGGTTTCTTGAAAGACAGCTGGTTTTGGCTTTGGAACAACAGCCAGCACTCACTGAAAGCGCTGTACAAAGTTTCTTAGTGGCTTAGGAGTTGCCCGTCCTGTTCCCAGTGCACGTTGCCCCTGCCACCGATGGCACAGCCACACGGCCACTATAACTGAGTTTCAACAGAAAAAGACTGAAGGGCCACAGACATTAAATTCACATCCCACCCTTGGAAATTATTTCTCCCTAGTGAAGCTGGAAATAATAGTTTTGAAGTGCATTGACAAAGAGGGCTTCAGAGATGCTACCCCTATTAAACATTTTGGTGGAGGAAACCTCTCTCTGGAAAAGCCACTTGTGCCCTAAGCAGCTTTTTCAATGAGGAACTCCCACTGAAACTGATGGAGAGGAAAGAACAGCTTTGGTTAAGGCAGGGGATATATTTCATTGGAAGTAATCCTAGATATATTGAAATTATTTGCAAATTTTGGTTTATTTCAACAGGATGGGACCATGGCCATTTTTGATGGAGTGGAGATGAATCATGTAATTTTCACGTGTTTTAGTGCAGAAATTCAAAGCAAGGCATCCCTCCTACCATGCATGTAATAAAGCATAGTCACTGTTCTACTTTTCCCAGCCTCTTTACAGCCACAAGTTAGGCAGAAATCAGCTGCTATCTGATCTCACATATTAACTTTGATGCCAAAGTTGTATTGCATGACTGAAGAATTCAAACTCATGAGCAATTATAAATTAATTAACACAGATAAAATTCAACACTAAGCAAATGGGGTATATGTCAGTCTACAAATATCTCAATGTTAAATTTCAAAAATCCCAGGTGACTCTCCACAGTAACACATCTGGAAAACTCAGTTTTTGCACTCTCTGGTGACAGCTCACAGAGCTGAATCCCAGTCCTTGGTCTAGTCACGCTTCCTAAGCAGGTGTCCTCACCTACCCCATGTCTTTCTGAAGCCAGCAGGCCTCTATACAAGAATCAGCAACTCTCTTCTCATCCTCAACAGCAGAACTGAGCCAAAGCAAGAAAGAATGAAAGAAAGAAGGGAAGAAAACACCTCATTTCTGATAATTCAAATAGGCTAATCAAATACAGTGAAGAAAGGCCCTGCAGAAATGTATTTATAGCACACAAGATGTCAAAAAAAGCAAGTCACTGACAGAGGGAGAATGACTTGAGCAAGTTAAGTGTCCAAATAATCCATCGGGCTTTGAGTTGGCAAGAATGCTACAGGACCAGATGTAGGCTGTGAATCAGCAGCTTTGGAATGTCAGCACAGAAAGAATGGCAAGAGTGATCCAAGGGGGGACAGAGGCACGCAGAAACTGCTCCAAGACCATTTTAGCAAAGCACGTGTTTCTAACACATATATATGTCCCTATGATGGCAAAGTAATGGCTCAAATGCTTACTAGCTTAGTTCCTCAAAGCATTAATTGAGGTCAAAAAGACTTCCTGATGTCTTGAACAGATTAAATCCACTGCTGACCAGGCACTAAGGCAAAATTTAAAATTTAAAATTAAAAACATGCTTTAGAAGGACCTAGTTGGTAGAGAGTGGAAATAAAATGCTGAATTACTGCTGCTTAATTTCCAAAATCTGCATTCCATAGACTGACTTCTGTTTTGGCTGGCACCAGAGCAGGCTGAAGAACAAGTGGAGGAGGGCGATCCCATGCTCCTGGCAATGGAGCCAGGATTCCTTTCAGCGGGTGGGGATAAGAGACATGCTGAGGGCATTTGTTCCCAGCTAACTTTGGCTGTTTGCTAAATACTCTTAGGATAGATGTGGGTCCAGCAGGAGAGCTTGGCGGGTGTCCCTACCCTCACCCTGCCCACTGCTCTCTTGCCTTGGCAATGGGGGATGCAGGATTATTGCACCACCCAGACTTCATTACTAAAGATCTTTTGCACTTTGTGAAAAGGTACTTCACAGGTCAGTGAGAGTCCTTGCACCATTTTCTTTTTGGCAGTATCACTCATTTCTTTACCCCTGTGAGAGCTGAGAGATACCAAAACACTTTTTGTCCTCTTTGGTCCATTTGAACTAATAGTCCCTATGCCCTTCTAGAGAAAAATCAGACTAGGTTCACTAGAGAAAGCAAATTATGTTTCTGTTTGTAGAAACAGGAAAAGAATGTGATACTGCTGGAAGAATTATCTTAATTTTCTTGAATTAAGTCATACTTCAGGGTATTTTGTGGGTGTTAAAACATATCTATTTAACTTCAAACATCTCCTACTGAATTTATGATTAATTTGTCTTTTCTTTCCTTTTTTATCTTGAATGGGGAAAAAGTAATTAATTTATAAAATTCTAACAATAGCTTTTTCTCCGACTTTCAACCCAGAAAAAAACTTTAAAATCATTTCTCTATCAGCTGACTGTGAGTATACCCTGGTCTGCTCAGCATACAAAGAGACTATTGTCAATAGCCAGAAAACACCTCAGCACTTCAAACAGAAATCACATGAGAGAACCTTCCTGATGCCCAGATGGGTCAGTTGGCAGGAGGAGGACTGATAGTGATGAGAAGCCTACTTTGCATGTGTTTATAATTACCACACAGGCTGCTTAGGATATTGTTACTTATTTATTCCTGTGACTCTGCTGTCAGCAAAGTCAAACATCTTTATGGCTTCCATAATGTACCCGGAGATGCATTTCCTTGAAACCCATTTCAGCATTACAAGGCAGGAATATTCCTGCCACCAAGGAAGCAGGAACTGTTTTCTTCTTTCAATTAGAAATTAGTTCTAGCTTTGACTAGTTCCTCAAACTACTTTGATCTAGTCCAGAATAGCAATGCTGAGTTCTTTTCAGAGAGCAGGATAGCAACGCTTCTTTTTCTATGCTAGTGAATTCTCTGGATGTAATTTGGATGAAGACAGGACAAGGAAAAAAAAACGAACAAGAAAATATTATAAGAATTTCTAGTGTTCTCTTCTGCTTCTCAGGCAAAAACATCCCATCCAAGATGGTAATGCACTGGCCATGGGCTGTGGGGAGGAGAACATTGTTTTCAGAGGACAATTGCAAAGCTCCATTCCTTAGATTGGAGCTGTGGTCTGGGGCATATGGATAAATGACATTCCTTTCAGTCCCACTGTGCCCAAACTAAGACCTAAGGGAAATTTAGTAACAGTCTCTGTGGGCCCTCTGCACTCGCTGCATTTGTAGCTGCAGCTGCCTGACCGAAGGGAGAAGCAGCAGAAGCATTTTCCCCCCCACTTCTAACGTATCTCAGACCTACCTTGAAAAGACCACAGGTAGGACGAGAAGTTTATGTCACTCTTGTGTTCAGGCTTCACTCGCTGCTGCCCAGGTTGCTGCCATGTATGACAGAAGTGGCAGTTTGGGTTCTGAGGACACCTTTGTGCTGGGAAATGGCCCATAGCTCCTTGCAGAACACCAAGAAAATACCTGGCAGAAATGTGCTGCTGCCAATGGGAGAATTGACCCAAACTGTTTGTTAGAAGCATAAATTATGCCTTCCATTGCAAAGCACCTGGGCATTTAGAAATTTGGAAGGGTTTTTTTTTTATTGTTTAAGCATGAAAGGAAGCTCCTCAAACAACTGCCAATTTTTTGTTCCAGTTACTGAATGCTGAAACTAATTCTGGCCTTGTAAAAACAAAAGCTGGCTCCTGTTCAACACCTCTCCTCTGATAAAAAACTTGAAATAATGTAAATAAAATTAAATAAATCAGAATAAAAAATTGCCATGTATATTTCACATGAAGTGAACCTGCTATGCCTTCTAAATACTTACAGGCAGTATATGATCTGCTTTTGATTCATCACTTGTTTAAGTAATACAAATATTTTGCTATCCCAAGTAATAGGCAGAAAAGACAAAGTAAAACAAAATGTAAAAAAACCCAACCAACTCTATGCCTAATGGTTTGTGTTTGCAGGTCAAATAAAGCAGAACTCTTTGCAACCCTTTCTGAAAAGCTTATGGGTTTGGATATTATCTCACCTAGCAGAAAATCACTGAGAAATAGAAAGACTTCATCAGCAAAAGTGTGACACCTCAACAAATGGATTAAAATAAGTTGATCTGCATCTTGAACTAGAGATCAGCAGTGTGGCTCCTTGTTTGATCCTATGCCAGTTGTGCCACTGGGAATTTGTCTTTACACTTGTAACCCAGGCAGAGAAATGGCATGCAAGGGAGAAAAGTGTTGGAAAGGCTCATTAATGCCTCTGTAAATA
Source organism: Eulacestoma nigropectus (assembly GCA_013397775.1). Classification (NCBI taxonomy): domain Eukaryota; kingdom Metazoa; phylum Chordata; class Aves; order Passeriformes; genus Eulacestoma; species Eulacestoma nigropectus. The sequence continues at coordinate 1,294,029 of VZTE01005385.1, read as the reverse complement.
GCAGTTCCTTCCTTGTAAAGGCACTGGGAATGCTTTTTTCTTGAAGATTGGGTGAATACCCAAGCAGTCTCAACATTGACAGGCCTTGTATTGCTTTACAAACTTTATACGGACATATAAAGGAAGAGGAAAACGCATCTGCAAAATATCTCTGACCTGCAGCTAGACTTATGCTATTAATTAACATTTTGTTATTGAAAGGTCTCTTTACATGCATCCCAAGGTAGCCACTAGCTGAAGTAAAAAGGCAACACTTGGTTTTGCTGATACAAAACAGAGTGGATGCAGAGCACACAGAATGATTATGAGTTTGACTGGGTCTACATATTCTTTCTGTTACATTTCCAGCCTGAATTGCAGTATCAGAGATGACAATGATAATTTCACCTTGAGAAGCTAAAATACATGCCCTAAGAAAATAAAACAAAACAGTTTGTACGTTCCAAACGGAATGAAAAGATTTCCTTCACTGACTCATGGTAGTTTGTGCAGAATTGCTCACGGTAGATTGCCAGACACCTGGCAATCAGCATATTGCCAAAACAATATAATACAGTCAGTTGTACAGACCTGATGTTTGTGACTTGAAATTATATGGCTTGCTAGAGCAAATGTTTCAAGTTTTGTCAATGATACATTTGGTCTTCTGACAAAATAATTAAGCATTCTGTCAAAAGGGATATTTTATTGTGGCAACCTCAGAAATAAAAAAACATCTATGACACACATCCACTGCATTCATTTGCGCAGTTGGAAGGCAAATCATCTGTCATCTGATTGATTATCTCTGTGACATGAAACTCCATTAACATTATTTGAAAATATAAGTTAGTGTAATGCAGTCAAAGAGTTTGAATTTTGGCAGTGTGTCATCATATGCACGAAATATTAAGAGATGATACTTATTAATCAATCATCAATTTGACTAATCTAAAAACACCATATGCCAAAGCAGAAAAAAACCAAAAGGAAATCCATCCAATCAAAATAATTCTTTTATATTTTGATTTCAGTAAATAAAACTTCCATAGTCTTATTCATCAACTTTCTTTGATTCTTTAGGAAATCAAAAGCATTGCTGCAGGGTTAAAACTGGGCAAAAAAAAATTGGTGGAGATGGTTTGAATGAGGACTATTGCATTTAGATAAATCAGACTGTGAGTGCTTGCTTAGGGAGTCTGGAATTAGAATACTAAACAATTTCCTGTCCTCAAATCCTACATCATGAATGATGTGGAATTCATTATTTTTACTTATAACTCTTATAACTTGTAAGTAGTGAAAACATCCTCTTACTGGGAAAAATGAACTTGAAAATACTTCAGAAATTTTAAAAATGTTGATACTGCTTTTCTATTTAAATTTAATTTTGATTGCACATGCTGAAAATTTTATGATTTGGTTCTAAATTACTGAAATACTGTAAATTATAGTAAGGACCATTTTATAAGCTCATTTTTATGAAAATGAACTGTGTATTTAAAGACGAAGAAAAGAGCAAAAATATCCTCTAACGTAACATGTGGTAGCTTATTTTTCATGCAATTATCTTTATTATCCCTTCCAAAAAAGGGATCACTTTGATAATCACATAAAACAATATATAAATTAAAAGGAAAAGTGCATGCTGTGCTCTGCCAGTGGAATGTCTGATTTTGATCATTGCAAAGGGTCAATTAAATACTTATAATACACTGGCAGATCAAATTTTTTAACGCTGTAGATGTGGGTAGATAACTTTACTACACTATTGTGTCCTTAGGGTTTGTTTCCACTCAATCTGACATGCATTCATTGATATTGATGTTTCTGTTCCCACCTGGTGGGGAAAGCACAGAGTAGCCCATTGCTGGCAGGCTGTTTGGTCACTCTTTAAAGGATTCCATTTTGAATCTGATTTCTCCTTACTTCTCTTTCAACTATACCACAGAGACCTGCCAAATTTGTCTCTTTGACATAAAAGTAAAAGATTTCTTTAAAATATTTAAAAATCTAGATTCAGATGGGCTTTCTTTTAGTAGAGAAAATGCTATAATAGGATGGGCAAAGCAATTGAGAACTCAGGCACAGGGAAGAGGGTCTGTAAGTACATGAATGCCAGAAGTGCAGTTATCCCAGAATCATGGAATAGCTGAGGCTGGAAGCAAGCTCTGGAGAGGATCTAGTCCTGCCCCTTGCTAATGCCCAGTGCCTTACACTATGCACACTAATACCATTTAGTAGCTTCTCTCTGCTCATAACTCATGTCAGAGTCTAATCAGCCCTTTCAGAGGGCTAATGGCAGAGCTCTCACAGACAGTACTTAAGCACAAAGTTTGAATCAATAATGTTTTAATGGATTCTATTTGATCTTTCCAAGATACAGGGAACCAATCCGATTCTATCTCATTTGAATGCTTTCCTTCAAGTGAGTGCCAAATACAGCCTCTGCTTTGGAAAAAACTGCTCTAAAGAGTGTACCAAATGTATGCAGCACATCTGAGACTCTCACGGAATTAAATATGTTGTTCTGATGCTGATGCATTGCTGTTATCAATATATTGTATATTGCAGCATATCTTATTGCAGTTTTCTGGAAGTCTACTTAAGGTGGACCCAAATTTACAGTTAAGGGTTCTGTGGGTAAATTTAAGCATCTAACTAAAATTCCCCCACGTAGGAGTCCAGCTCAGTCTTCATTCTGTCTAAGCTTTACTTATCTAGGGCTTGGCTGTCCAAAGCTAAGTTAGTTTACTTGGGCTCTTTTACAGTCAACAGAAGGTACATGGGCCTCTCCACAGAATAATTTACCTGACCTCCCTTACAATGACATAGATCTCCTTCTGGGCTATTTAAATTTGTTCATTGACTACAAGAGGAGACTAGGAACACTAGATGATGTGCTAGTTTATAGATGCTTATAACACATTAGGTGAAATCTGCTCTGTGTTTTAACAGTTCTGGTTGTTTGACACTCTAGGAAGCCTCTTGCCCCAGACAAGGTAAAAAGAAATTAACAAAACACCTCTCTGGCAGACAGAACTTCAGCTTTCCTCTGTCAAAATGCTGAACAGACTCTCCTGGACACTAACCAGACTACAGAACACGAATACCAAGTTTCCTATATACTATGGTACATGATGTTTCCTTAGACAATCTGTTTTCCCTTGCTATTTGTTTTAAAAGAAGTTCTTAGCAGAAGAACAGTGTTTCCACAGATAAAAGATTACTATTTTGGCTGTTTTTTCATTGCAGGAGCAAAGTAATCTCAAAAAAATTAATAATCAATTAACCAGTTGACAGCAACTTTAAAGTCTTGTTTATATGATTTTGCCTCTTTTAATGTTCAACCTGGAGGAGAGATCAAAGCAATAAATATTGGTAATCTCACAGGAAGCCTGTCTGAAGCAAACCAAACCTTTGCTCCTTTTTCAGTGTTCTCATTAAGTTACATAAATATCCTTGCTAGCAACGCAGTAAATTCTGTTGGCCACGTATAAAAAGGAACAGAATTCAGCTTATTACCTAATACATAATTACCCTGTCTAGCAGGAATAAAAAATAAAGAAAAATTACTTTTGTCACTTATGTGTGCAGATAAAATCCTTACAGAACAAAGAAATGGATTTGCTAAGTAAAAATCTGTCAGGTTCATGTAATTTTTTTCTCAGCAGAAATGCTGTTTAAAGTAAAAATCTTCTACGCTTCAGAACACACTGGTGTGAGCACTGTGCTGTACTTTCATTAACACATATGAGATTTTCTGAAAAGGTTTCCTCTACGATCTTGTATATTTCATAAAACCTTCAATGATCTTAATGAAGATTTATATCACATTGGACTTTTTAGTTAATTCTAACATGATGTGACCAACATGCTAGTACTTGTCTTTTTTAAAGACTGAGTCATGCTGTTGAGCTGAGAAGTACAAGAAAGGGAATGCCTATGTCTCGGGGAAAGAGCTGTGCCACTACCTGCATCTAGATACAAAGAAGTGAAAGGAAAAATGTACTTTGCACTCGCAGCAAAAACCAGCTCTTGTGACAAATTCAACGTCCACAAAATGCTCAGTAGGGATTTCTTGAGAAATCTTTAATTTGGTTTAGAAGAAGAGCCCTAAGCAGGTCAGAGGCACAGCCAACAGCCTTCCAAGCTTACAAGCACTGCTGTAAGTTCTCTGGGTTCATGTCTTAGCACAGTCTAGAACATAGTAACAGAGGACTGAAAAAGACTACTTAGGTCACTGAACGATGTCCCAGGCAATCCAAGAACCACTGCAACAGATATTTAGTCTTAAAAGATCTACACAACTCCTCCATGAACATCCCCATACATCAGCTTGAACATTTTTCCTGATTCTCTGTGGGCCTGAGATACAAAGAAAAAGGAGTAAAGCTGTACATCTTGGGTACCATGAGAAGAAAGCAGGAGTGGTCATTTCCCAACACCCTTACAGCAGTAAGAATTGGAAGTAAATTGACCAAAAGATCCTAAGAAGCTCCAAGAGCTCCTAACACCAGAAGCAAGAGCAGTGCCTCTCACTGAGCACTAAGCCTAGCACCTGCTTGACTGCCAGAGCTAAAAGAAGTCCTGTAATGGGAGGCTAAAGCTTTGCAAACACGCAGAATCTTCCCTCTAACAGTCACTTGGGTACCAGCCCTACCAATAAATTGGATACAAACGAGCAGTTATCTCAAGCTTTAATTCCAGCTCCACAGTCATTCTTATTTTGTTTTGTGATCCCCATCCATAAACTTATCAACATCCATCTTAAAACACTTTGAGTTTCTTATAACAATGTACCATTGTTGTCTACCTTTTCCCAGGGAAAACTAGCCTTGGGGAATACAACAGGAATGTGATGCATTTGTTTTCTATTTAAACAGTATGAACTTCTGTGTTAACCCTTACATCCTTCTGGTAAATATTGTACCTCTAAGACAATAGTGACCAGTGCTGTTTTCTGTAGACTACGCTGTACCTTCCAGTAATGGAAGTAGGGCTGATGTACCTGTAATCAGTGTGATCTGTAATCCTTACACAGAAAGGACAGCTGCTCCAGATAATCAATTCATGCATAAAACACTGACACAATTGAATTCACAAGTCCTAGATTAAATTCAAAACACATACAAGCGTAATCTTTTTCAAGCCATACTGTGTACCCACCTTTGCCACTGTGACCCTTGAGATGATGATAATGTTCAAGAGGGAGGATTTTCAGAAACAGTGACAGGATTAAAGAGGTATTCCTTCCTCTTCCATTTTTAAATGAGTTTGGGGAATTATATCTGCTCTGGATACTTGATCATCAATTTTATTAACAGTGAGAAATTTATATACGATTTTAACATCACACATAGAATACTGATAGTATGTTTACAAAGTAAGCAAACATAAATTCTTTTCTTTTCAATAATGACAAATACACATAACAATCGAAGTGGAAGTTTTCTGCACTAAAATTACTTCAGCATATTGTTAATGCGGTCGATGATATCTCTGAAAATAGGAGGAGTTAAACTGTTGAAAAGGGAAAACACCAATATTATTGACTCGTAAGTAGAAAGGGAGATTATGTTGATGAGGCTTAGAATTAACAGGTAAACAAAGATGGAATTTTGTAACAGAAACATAGAAGGGCCTGTTCCAGGAAAAACACTTGAAAAAAGACTCTGATATACATAAAGATATTTGTTCCAAGGCTGCTAACTCTGACCAGTGTTAGGTACAATGTAAACTGGGCCAAAATCATACAAGGACCACTGATGTTTCACACTACAAATTTGACATTAACTAAATTAATTTCAAATATATTTTCACGTAGAAAATATTCTGGAGAACATTCAAGTCTATGTATAAAATTATTTTACAAGTTATTCTAAAAGTACTTCACTGATTATGAGGTCCATGCACAGTAACCATTCTGTAGAGCCATGACTGGGTAGAGGTCTGGTGGATGAGGTAAAGAGAACTAAAGGACACAAACACTTCAAATCTACAGTGTCCTTAATGACCTTCTGCAGGCTGATCTGACAAATTACAATGACCAATGAACCACATGCTAAAGCTTCAGCTTCCTCACTCTAAGCTCCCAACCCTCTTCTTACATCCTAACCCTCACACACTCTTCAAGGTAAACCTTTAATCCCACATCACTGAACCGGATTCAGAGGAGTGCAGTGATCTATCACCCTTGTGTGCTGCCTGTTAAATGCTTGGCCAGAGCAAAGTGCACACAGAAAATTTTAATTTTACTCACACTATGCTATGTAAGTTCCAGCTATTGCAGGGTGCACTGTTTTCCATTTTAATGGACATAAACCTTACCGAAAGTTCATTATGTATTCTTCCCTTTTAGCTGGTGACAAGTCTAATGGTTTTTGGAGGCTCCAAAAATGAAGACTATACCAACTGAGGAATCCATTTCCTTATTTTTCCATCCAAGTACAAGCCCTGTCTTCAGAGCTGTAACCACGGAAGGAAGTATTCTTTGCCAGGAATGATGATACTATTGTTTCTGAAAGAGATGCATATGGACAAATCAGAATACAATTATTCAAGAGGCGTGGAAATCACAAAGGCAATTTCAGTTTCACTATTCCATTTTTTCTCTGTATTTCTGGCAATGCTTTAAAATTTTCTACAAACAATTAGGAAAACAACAAGGTCATTGATGTCTATGGAAAAACAAGAACTTAGAGTACCACAGTCAAAAGGATTAATGGCTTTTAAGACGAATCCATGTTTTCTTAATATCAGAAATAAAAGGGTTTCATAAATTGTTCTCACTGTTCTTTTGCCGTCGCCCGCATTATTCACCATTTTGGTAGGCATCATGGTAGAAGTCATTCTTTCAGGCTATTTAATAGCTAGGGTGATGCAGTAGAAAGCATTGCTGCAACTCTGGGAGACAAACTGTACTCTGTGCTCAACATCAGAACAGGAAATCATGAGCAGAAGCAAGGACAGATTTAAAAAGAGCAGCAAAGTCATACAAATCATGAAACAGAAAACCAATGATCTTTAATGTTGTGAAGGCACTTGAGAAAGAGAGAATTAAATATGTGGGGGCAAGAAAGGTTTTATTAGTAGCTATACTTTTTTTGAATTGTTTGAGTTGCCTGCTGGACATTGGGGAAGCAACAAATGTATAACAGAAAACCATTACAGGGCTGGATAGACAGGGCAGAGCTGTATTAAAGCTGAAAAGTGACCACCTTCATGAATGAATTAGGGATGAGACAGAAGTTTACTTAGGATGACAAAAGCTCTTTAGATGCTGCCAAAAACAGTTATTAGTACCTGTCTCATCCCTTACCTGATTTTCTTTTCTTTACTCAGCCACTCCTTAGTGTGCTAAATCAGCACTTTAGTACCAAAGCTCCTGTATAACCACTAAGAACTACTTTTTTCCCACACACCAACTCCATGTCGTAAGAGCTGGCAAACATGCAGAGTAGAAAGAAAAAAAAAATACAGAGATTTTACTAAACAGCTTGAAAATCTGGTGTAACCTCTCTACTGTTTCATGTGAACAGCATGGTAAATGAGCTTGATAAAAACGTGACTGAGATGGAGAAAACAGTATGAATTGCACTATGACAAATACATGTGCATGTGTACACTCCCCCACGCCCCCTCACTCCCTCCACCTAGGGCAGCACACATCCATTTATGGGAGGATTGGAAGTCAGGATGGTGAGTTTGTGTAAGGTCAGCAGGAACTTCACAGGAAAGGTTGATTTTTGAAGTGCAGTTGTTCCACCCTCTCACCCCTCATGAATGGTGCGTTTACCATTGTCAGATAAGTTTCTTCAGCATGCAACTTGAAAAAGCACTTTCAGCCTGGCAGTTTTAAACTGAACTCTGAAAGCCAGCTCTGATCTGCCTACCTCATGTACTGTCACCAATAATGAATGTCAGAATTGAGACATTTCTGTTGATAAAAGAACTAGAGAAAAGGTTAGATTCTTCTCTTCCAACATTATTTCTGCAAAGCTTTAAAGTAAAGATTCATAAAATATAATTTTGCCAAGAGATTTTTAGACATGAATTTGAGTATAAGCATATTTCGAACTTGCTGGGTAAAAAGCTGTGTATGGTCATCTTTTTAAACAGAATTAGCCCTACAAAATAAAAATGCATTTTACAGTCCCTGTGTCTGTGTGTGTGTGTGTGTGTGTGTAATGACTGTGAAAAACACAGTTTACTTCAACAGCCACAGCCTCTGATGTTTTTTGATGCATGAACTGGACAAAAAGATCCAGGTATAGTTTTTCAGAACAATATCAGTGGGAGGCAAACCCCATTTTATCTTAAACTGATTCCGACTTGAATTTTCACTGGCTGATAGAAGTGTGACAAGCTTGGCTGGTTAGCTGCAAGAATTAACAAACAGGAAGAAAGGCAAGATGGCACCCCTGTTCAAGAAGGCTTCTTAGCTTTTTTCTTAAGAATTCAGTAAGGCCTCCCCAGATATTACTGTCTTTTGACCTTAGATTTTAAAGAAACGTATGAAGAGATGGGGCTTTAACTGCTACATTTAGAGGCTTTTTATTCCTTTGACACTTCTAAATTCAAATTCAGAAAACATATGAAGTTAGATTTTTTTTTTGCGAGTGCCCAATAATATACCCTTAATGACAGTGGAGGCAAAAGTCCCAGAGAAGACTCCTGAAGCTCCATTTAAAGCCTTTTTTTCAATCACTGAAAATAAGATCTTACTGAATTACCTGCACAAACTCAAGACAGAAGCTTTCAAAGAAACCAAACAAAAAAAAGACCTAGGGGCCTTGGGGGATTTTTTCCACACTCAAGATGGGACATTGCATATCATTTTGGACACCCTTATAGCCAGCTACATAAGACCACTGAACAGACTCTGATGTGCTTCGAAGTACACAGGATATATGAGTAATGTCTTTTGATAGATAATACATGTCATATGGACATATGGTCATAAAATACATAGCTTGACATTTCCTCATCCTTCAACCTACTTTTTGTACTCTTCTTTCTCCAAGCCTGGGATCTGAAGGACTGCAAATTAGCTATGACCTAAGCCAGGTTATATTAGAATGGTGGGGTTTTTTGGCTCATAAAAGCACTTAGATTAATAAAGTAAGGTTATCTATACACCATACCAATGAGGATCTGTGACTGACACTTTAAAGGATGCACAGTCTTTGGATCTATTCTTGATTGTAAAGTTCACAATGTAACTTGTGTCCTCTAAATTTTTTTTGCCATTTAAAAGTTGAGAAAAAAGCATGGCTGCATTTTGAAGAAACAAGCAAGGCTGCAGTTTCAAATGTAGGTAGACCTTTTGTCCATAATTTTGCTGCTTCCAGACAAGGTTATCAGGATATGCTCCTTCAGAAGAACAACGCTGCAATGAAGAGAAAGAGAAAACAAAATTGAAAACAAATAGGGGGAAAAAAGAAGAGCAAATCCAAAATGGAGTCAAAGAAAACTGTTCCATTCAGAATACATTGGTGTTACATAGTTGAGGCTGACTTTCATTTCGCATTTCAAGTAAGGTTGTAGTACCTGCTTCTTGTGAAATGGTAGTTTCCCCACCAGCTAAGTATGTAACAGAATGATCATCTCAGTGGGATCTCTTGCCATTTCTGTATGCAACCTGAGGTGCAAAGCAATGATGTTCGTAGCCATCAGTGGTCTGAAATCAGGCTATTGTGAGATCACCACTCTTGTGTCAATACCAGATCTTTACAGGTGGATCGGCCAAGAATAATTTGGTGCTCTCTTGAACCCTTTGGATGCTAATTTTTGCAAAGCTTGTTCAGTGTACAATTTCTTCATCCCTTAAAAAGCTTGGAAATTTCTCTCTTTTTCTATATATTACTAAATTTTAGTACTGGCATGAATTTTGTTCTGCAGCACCTGAGCCACCTCTTTTCTGGAGTGCTTCAATAAACCATACAGATACTCTCACGATCACACTTTGCCCCTGCCCCTTCCACTAACAAAGCCTATGGCAGATATGGGATGGTGTCCCTTCGAGTGTACAAAGCTTCATTTGCTTGTTCCATGTCTCTTTGCTGATGGTAGAAAATGAGGGATCTTAAATCCCATTCCTGATGCTGAAAGAACTCCTGCAGAAATCACAGGCTTTTTTGCCTGGTTCTTCTATGTTCCCAAACTTCTCTCTTATGTTTTGCCTCTTCTATCTCTATTTTCTTGTTTCCTTCTGTAAATAAAGCACCTTCTTCTTGAATTCAAGACAGTCATGCTTCTTGCCTTCAGCTCTGGCTCACAGATCAAACAGACAGACTGAAAAAGCAAAGGCTGCAAAACCCCCATTGGAGAGACACGGAGCGAGATCATTTGTTCAGTGCTTCACACACATACTCCAAGCCCAGACAGCAGCGGACATGGGATGGGTGTTTTAATTCCAATAAAAGCTTCATCAGGACTCTAAAGTATATGTTCATATGAGGTTTTTCCCCCAGCGTCAGCCCTGAGTAATTTTAGATAATCAAAAGCAGAGGCCTACAGGAGTCTCTCCACCAAATTTCAGTCTTTAGGTTGTCTTTTATAACTCCCACATGAAAGGATTCTAAGAGTTTTCTTTTAGCAACAATGGAAAATAAGGCATATCTAATTTAATTTTTTAAATAAATAAATAAATTATTAATTTTTGCTACAACTATAAAATTTGCTTCAGGCAGGCACCCAGCAAGCTAAGACACAATCCAGTGGTCAGTTTAGTAAGGGTTATAAACAATGAAAAGCAACTGAGAATAGTGATTTATGATGGGATGTTTCAGACAACATATTCTGGATGCTTTTAATGGTTAAGAATATAAACAAGGTCCAAAAGTGTGTTTCTTCTTCAAAGAAAATTGGAGTCAATGCTTTGGGTAGTGAGCAGACAGATTTTTTTGCATGAATTTGCACAAATTAGCCGAAATAAACATCTAAAATGTGGCGTTATTCCCAGAGTTATTCCCTTGCTTTTGCTTTTAATTAGTCTATCACTATCAGAATATTAAATATGATCTTGGTGATTAGGAACAAATCAGAGGGTTTTCGGGTTTTATGTATTTCCAGCTAAAAAGTGAAATAAAGCTGATTTTTAGAATTACTTACATTTTTGCCAAGAAGAAGTTACTATGTATCAGCAGAAACACTCTCAACACACATTTCATCCTTCTAGTTCACATAAAATCCTAAACTTGATTTGGACAGGAGATACGTTCCATATCATATTGTTTGCTGGAATGAAAAGAAGCTTTAGTGTTTTGCAACCAGATAAGAGCTTCAAATAATCTAGTTGGACTCCAACAGTATCTTAGGCCATTGAACTCCATCCACCAACCTTCTAACCTCAATAAATCAGTTCGTGAGTTCCTCAAGCTGAGCTGACCAGACACAGTCTCTTGGTAAAGAGACTTGAAATATATTTATATTATTTAAAATGTATTTGCACAAGCTGTTTGAGCCATAAAATTTTGTTAATTTTAATTACACTTTTCCAGTGTCAGGCAATCTTGCTAGACCTCATAAGTCATCTTAATAGCCTTTATTTACAGAGTGCACTACAAGCAATTAAGAATTTTGTTTGAGGTACACTATATCTGGCAGATTAATCACTCTTTTGTCCTGCAAATTGACTTGCAAATTTGGAATAAATTTGACCTGGAATGCACCTCAAATTCTCAGAAGTCATGTCATATATTTTCCCAGCACACTGCAAATTAAAATGAGAAGAGTACTTGTGTTTGCGTTAGGCACACTGAATGTCAACAAGTGCTGTCAACTGATGAATCTCAGAATTTAATTCTTGAAAGGACAGGAGGAAGCAGCTTTAATTTGCTTCTCCACAAACACTTGGTTTAAAGATTTATTCAAATATGTAATGTTCTTTTAAGACCAAATCAAGATCACTTTTGCTCTGCTGGAACAATTTTGATGTTTAATTACATCATTATCCCAATATAACTTCCCTGTAAGGCTTAGGTTTGCCAATTCCCTTTGCTTAACATGTTTTTATTGCTGGGAAAGACTGAAGATCTAAAAGAGTTGTAAATTATAAAAGAATTTGTAGAGGCTTATAGCACAGACCATAAAGAGAAAGAAACATGGTTAGTGAACTAACAACACGAATTCCTTACATAAATTGCTTTAATAAAACACACTGGTCTTTACAGAGAAACTTTACCAAAATTATTTGCCAGCTACATGGGGCATACTAGGCTTAAAGAGCAAACAGAACGATTCACTTTTTATGACAACTGAGGTATAATTTACTCTTATTACAATATATTACTTTTAAACAGTCTTTTACCGCAAATGTCAAAAAATGTATGCTACAGACATTACATAACAACATAGAAGACGGAAAATATATTCTGAATTGGCAAAGAAAGCACATTCTGTAATTGTGACAAAATGGGAAAATTTCCAGGATGCTTGGTCTCTGCCCTGTTCTCGTGAGACCACATCTTTAAACACATCTTGGCGTCAGTAGAGATAACACAGTGCCCTTTTTGAGCACACAGCTTTGTTGTGTCAGCCTTTAAGTAGGTCATGTCAAGGAGCGGTTGCTATTTTGAACAACAGATCAGAGAAGAGAAACTTCATGACAGAGTCCCTGACAGGGATCTGAGAGCACGCGTGCAGTTCAGCAGAGCTCTTTTACCAAGGGCTCCCACAGCTGGGATGAGACACCATCAGCCAGTTCTCCTATGAGCTTGCACAGAACCAATCGCTTCAGAGTGGGCAGTTCCTTCTACAGAGTTCACAAATGCTGACATTTTTTGTTTCAACATAGTTAAAATGAGTAATTATCTACTCATGTGTCTGTGTTGTCTTTATGGAGTGTCTGCTCTGTCAAACATTCAACAGGTAAGCGAGGTCAAGCACCTGTTTTCTTGAGAATCATGTCATTATGAGGTTTCTTCCTTGACTGAGATGTTCTTACATTGGGCACGACATGTCAGCAAATGTAGCTAAAGATATATCCCCTTTGCTTATGGATAATAAGAATACATTAGTGTAAAGGATGTTCAGCAGCTGAAACATGTACTTCTGTGAGTAATAACCACAAAGTTGTTTATTATGCTGCTAACATTTCTTTTTCCTTATGTACGAAAGTAAACTAAATGAAAAAGTAGTAAATAATTCACACTCCTTTCATAAAAAAATAACCCTCTGTCATAGGAAATCTGAGGATCCAAATATAGCAGCTGCATAAGAATGTTCCTAGCCATAAACTCGTGAATAATCCCAGAAACAGATGAGATAGAAGCATTAATATATATCTTGCTGCTTGAGATACAACTGAATAATTTCTAAAATAGCAACCAACTAAAACAGGTTTTCTGACATGTAAAACCTAACAACAATTATGTTTAAAATATTAAATTGAAAACTGTAGACAGATATCTGTGTATATCTCATAAACTACATGTTGTGGACTAGCACTGCACCTTCTACAGACTGAGCCTGTATCTTGGCGTTTCCAGACAACGATTTCCGCATGTGCTCACAGGTGTGGACATGTAATTGTTGCTGCCCTGAATAAGACAGCACAGTCCTGCCTCATTTTTAATCACAGCGGAAAAATAAACTTGTTACAACATGAACTCAATTTAGAAGACTTAGTTTACCTCATAAGATAAACTAGGCACAGAAATATTTGTTGCATTACTCTGTGAAAAGAACCTATAAATGCAACTAGATTATTAGGCAATTCTTCTGTCATGTGGAGCAATTTTGGAGTGCTCGCCTTGCATACCTATCATAAGCAAAAGCACATCATTGAAATCCCTAAGCGGAGAAGTCTTAAAAATGGAGGATGTCTGATTACAAAAGATCCCTGTTAAAATTCACAGTATTTCCAGCGAGGCCTTATCCCTATAGCCCTGTGGGTGATAACCTGCCTGAGGGAGCTGGGGGTGTTTAGCCTGGAGAAAAGGAGGCTCAGGGCTGATTTTATCGCTCTCTACAACTGCCTGAAAGGAGGGTGCAGCCAGGTGGGGGTCAGTCTCTTCTCCCAGGCAACCAGTGACAGGCCAAGAGGACTTAGCATTAAGATGGCTCAAGGGAGGTTCAGGTTGGACAGTAGAAAGAATTTCTTCACAGAAATGGTTATTGGACATTGGAATGTGCTGCTCAGGGAGGCTTTGGTGGCTGTTCCTGGATGTGTTTAGAGAAAGACTGGATGTGGCACTTAGTTGACATGATGGTGTTTGTTCATAGGTTGTACTTGATGACCTCAGGTCTTTTCCAACCTAACTGATTCTGTGATTCTCTGTGGATGATGCCAGGTTGCCCAGGAACGTGGTGGAGTCACCATCCCTGGAGGTGTTTGAGAGGCGTCTGGATCTGCCGCTGGCTGATACGGTTCAGTGCTCTGAGGGTCACAGTGGTAGTGCTGGGTTGACGGTTGGACTCGATGATTTTAAGGGTCTCTTCCAACCTTGATGCTACTATGATTCTATAATTCTATGATTCTATAATTCTATGATACTATGACTCTATAACTCTGTAACTGTACGATGCTGCGGTTCCCTGATTCCAGGCGCGGCGGGACACGGCCGCGGGCGGTGCCATCGCAGCCCCCGCCCGCCTGAGGCAGCCCCGCCCCTGCCACCGCCCCCGGCGGCCCCGCGGGCAG
>VZTE01005385.1:1245893-1278814 GCA_013397775.1 Eulacestoma nigropectus | reverse complement strand
GGGGACCGGGCGGTGGGGGCAGGTCAGGAGACCTTTGACAAAGGCTCCAGCGAGCGGCCCGAGTGCCGAGGTGCGGAGTGAAGGCGAGTCCCGCAGTGTGTCCGCCGGCCCGGCGGTCCCCGGGCTGTCCGGCCGTGCCGTATGACCGCTAAATACGCGCTCAAAATGCACGCGTGAGAGCTGCCGCAGGGTAATTGTCTGCGGAGAGTTTTGGGAAAGAAATGCGGAACGACAGTGCAGGCTCCAGAGAATTAGTGCTCGAAAGCTGTACGTTAGTCTTCAGCTGACAACTTCTTTTTGTTGTTGTTAAATCAGACTAAACATACTATTTGCCTTACTGCACGTTTGTAAATGTCTTTTAACTGGAGTCTCCTTGCAAGGTATGAGGCCTGTTAGAAACAATATGGATGTTGCAGCGGAAAAGATAATCCTCTCCTTTTTGTTAAGTGGATCATATTTAGCTACAAAGTGGAACTGGAATATAAAAATAAAGTACAGTAGTTAATTGCCTGGTTTGGTTGGTGTTGTACAAACACACTTTAGTCCCAATGTTTGTTTTTGTTAACTTTTAATTTGTTTTCGTGTAAATATATTTCTTAAGAGAGACTGCTGATTCTGCTGAAAGTACCTTAGATGCCGGTTATCTCTGTTAAAATTTTGGGGATTTATGTTTTGTTTTTTGAGGCTACCGATAATAGCTTTTTTGCACAGTATCTGAAGATGCAGGAGGCAATTTAATAAAATACTTTTTTTTAAAATGAGTTACTAAATACTAGTGCTTTAGTCTGTTAATATTCAGCTGAATTTGTCTATAAAATATGGAATTCCATGAGTCTGGAGTGACAAGAACAATGGCATGCTTGTGAAATGAGGTAATTTGGATTTATTTCAGCTGGCAAGTTACTGTCTTGGAGTACATCACTTCTTCCTGAGGTTGTACAGGTAAACTCAGAGTAAGGAACCAAACCTGGAAAATCAAAACTTAACTAGAGTGAATAATCTCACTTTCATTACCCATGCATTGTGACACTGCATAATCTGTTTCTTATCCACAGTTTAGTTTAGAAACCTTGATGTGTTCTATCTTAAAAAATAAATTTACCACGTTTTCTTTCAGTAGTCCTAGTATAAATGAAAGCTTATATTTTTAAAATACTCTTAAAGTGCACTTTAAAATTATCCAAAATGTCGATTGTGCCGAGGTTGTTCTATATCTGAGTAGAACAGTTTGATGGTGTGCTCGTGAGGGATCGTGGGGCTTTCTGCTTAGGATTGATGTTCAGTGTTTCCAGCTGTACCTTGGTGATTTCTGCTTGGTAAAAATCAAAACAAATTTCCCAGTTGTCGTGGCTCCTGGACTTGCCATTTCTGACCTGGAGAAAAATGCCCCCAAAATTATTAGATTGGGTAGCAGTGACAGTATTTGTGTCTTGTTTCACAAAATTTGAATAAAGGTTTGATATTCTCTGATTTTGTCTTTGTAATGGTGGCTATAGGACAAGATTGGTATGCTCTAAATGATGACATGAATCTCTAAAACTGTTGGGACGATAACTTGTGTTTGGTGGTTTTGTTTTTAACATGTTGGCGGAGTTTTTACAAATTTAGGGACCCACTAACCTGAGCCTGTAGCCAGCCACCACTTGTATCTGTGTGTTGCAAATGCCCAAGGGAGGATAACAGAAGCAGTGCTCATGAAACAGTGTCTAAAAGGCTTCCTCCATAAGCTGTGTGTTTGCTTCAGCTCTTTGGTTTCTGTCCTTATTGTTACCTGTCAGGTTGGCTGCCTGTAGAGCAGTAATTGAGCCACTTTTGGTTTTTTATAGCTGCTTTGCTCAGCTGCCTGAAGGGCTTGCACCTCCTGTGGGTGCCTGAGTCGGTGCTGGAACAGTGGAGGCTGCTTTAATAATGCCTGGGAATTGCCTGTAATGGTCAATGGGAGGCGAAAAGTGGGAGGCAGCAGAAACAGAGCTGATCCCAGACTGCAGATTTGAATCCTCTGGAGGTGGGTGGGGAGGGAAATCAGTGGCTATAACCAAACCCTCCTCCTTCCTTGACTCCTCTGTCATCTCTGAGCTAGCTATATTCCCTTCTTTTCCTAGCTCCTATGTAATTAATGTCATCGTTGTCTTTCTGGACAAGTGAGTCATTTTGATTTGTGTTAGATAAAATAATAGTTTTAACTGTAGCTAGTGTGTAACAGCAGTTTGAGGGAACATATGGTGTTGGTCTGTATTAAAGAGCAGACTCTGAAACAATGTATTTTCTTTCCACAGGATGAAACTTTTTTGACTAGTAAAGGCTCTTAATTTATTGACTAAAGGTGGCTTCTTTCCATCTTAATATTCTATTAATTTTATTTTCCTAATGGCTTCTCCTGTTAATTAAATATAAGGATTTTGTTAAAACAGTTGGTAGGTTGACTCATTTTATGACTTTTATGTTAAACATTAGAAATGTACTTTTATGTTAAAATTGATAGCAATTTTCTCATGGATTTCAGGCTTTTGAGTAAGATGGAACAGGGAGGAAGAACAGTTTGATATAGGATTAGGTCCTTAGATTTTTCAAATATAAAACTATATGCAACTTGGTAGGTGTATAGTTCTTCATAACGTGTCTGTACGTCTTCTTTGAAAACCTTCCTATACCTAGTCTTGTTCATCTTGAAACTGCCCAAAAGATACATTACTGAATACCGTGACACTCAGGGATTTGGAACTGAAGCCTGAACTAAAACCAGTACTACCCAGTGGCTGAAGTTGTGAGGCCTTGTTGATGTGCACAAAAATGGGCAGTATGTCTCTGTCGTCCAAATGTTTTTTAGTAATAATCATAGTATATTCCTTATTTGTATGGCTTTTAGGAAAGAATCATGGCTACCTGTCTGTATTTTCATATTTGTTTAAGTACTATTTTTATTTAGTGTAAGATGTACCCCTGTAATCCTGGAAAGAGCTTGAGATACTTGGCTTTCTTTTTCGTTATCTTTTAAGCTAGTGTTGGATCGTAAATGAGGAGGCTAGGTTAGAAAGTTGCTAGGATCAGGTAATGAAGGTCCCTTACTACTACTGCAGCTTTCAGTAGTAGGTTTTTCAAAAGAAAAATGCTGAAGGCTGTACTGGACTGTATAAATTCAAGAAGTGAGATGCATTCTTAAAGTAACTTTATTATTATTATTAGCTAACGCAAAAGAAGCAGTGTTTAATTAGAGACAAAAAATGCGTCAGGTCTGCAGTGACCTTTATATATGAATCAGGAATTGCAATCTGTAGCTGAAATAATACTATTCTTCCAGTGTTACTCTCTAATTCTTTTTCTTACTCTATTCTGTTAAATGTTGAGTAACAAAGATGCTTTTCAGGTGACAGTGGTGTGATGATATAACAGAAAACAAATACTCTGGAATACAGGAATCTGTAAAGGGAGAGCTTTTCTTCCTGGCTGCTGTGCCCCTTGCCTAGAAACACCTCGTTCATATTTGCTGGGGTTTTTTGTTCTGAAATTCAATGACTGTTTTTATAACAGCAGTCCTTGTTTTTCTCTTCAGAAGAACCTTTTTACTAAAATAAAGTGTGGCTGAAACATTTATTCAAAAATTATTCTGTTTCCATTCTGGAAAAAATCACATGTTGTAGTCATTTCTAGCAATAAATAACTGCTGTAAAACTTAATACTTGAGTTGCAGTATTTGCACAGAAATAAGAAAGAGGACAAAAAGAGCTGAGATTCACTGGCTGTTCTGTATTGGCCGCACTTTTGTGTGCATGGGACTAAGACAAGAAGAAAATTCTCTTTCCTTATCCTAAAATGAAAATATAAATTGGTAGCTGTGCCTTTTCACCCATTGGCAGTGTCAAACTCGAATAGGTGTGTCAAAGCAGCAATACCTTAGCTTAGTAAAAGGAAGAACTGAGTCAGGTATCTGACATCATACTTTCCAGAAATTATTCCATGTTGGGTTATTCTTTTAACATATTTTGTGCTGATGGGAAGAACATTCTTTAGTATGGATGCAGAACTTAAAGGCAAAGTAAGCCCATTTTGTACTACTTTAGCCTTCCACCAAGAACAGGCTAAGCATGGGTAGGTATTGTAGCACTGTTTTAACTGTTCTAGCAAAAAGCCACTAAAGAGCTTCTGGATGTGTTGTAGAAAAATATGCTACTGATTTTTCAAATGAATTTTCACTGCTGACTTTGCTTCAGAGATCAGTGCATAAAAAGTAAGGTGAACTCAGGTGATCTTATGAATAACCGATTCTGTGCTTTATGGAAAGTTGCGATAGTAATAAGGGTTTTTAAAAAATTATTTCTGTGGAGATAACTTTAAGTATTCCTCGGACTTTTGATGTAAGCTTTCAGTGTAGTTGTGATTGCAGATTTTTCTATAGTCCTCATTGAACATATTGGCAAAAAAACTTTGCCCGAGAAACTCACGTGTACTCCAAATTTTGTATAGTTTAAATTGGCTGAGCATCCTTTTATATAATGGGTAGCTAGTCTGCAAGTTATTTGTGGAATTGTGTACTTCAGCATCATCCCTTTATTAAGATTCAATTTAACTACTGCTAAATTATGTTGGCAGCTGCACTTTTCTGAAGGCTGCGAGAGCACTTGGAAAGTTTTTGCTGTGAGACCACATCCCTTCAAGTACAAGGCAACCGTGGGAGCTGAAGGTGTCTTATGGTTAACTACAGACAAAAGAAATGCTAGGCAAGGAGCTAAAAGATTCTGAGAGGGAGTCAGTAGCTCTGCTTGTTTGCTTGGTATTTTATGTCTTGCTTATAAGGCCATATGTATTAAATTTTTATTAGAATTTGAGCACCGGTTTTCAAAAATTTCTGGAGTATGTCAAAGCAGCCTCATGCTGTGTTAGTGATGCTGCTACTACCCCTGTTATGGACACCGTGTGGTGATGCTGCTTGGGCCTTGTGTGTCTTCAGTTCATCATTAGATCTGATTGTTTACTACTTGGGAAGAAAAGGCATCTGGTGTACAAAAAATATCTGACACTTTAATCTTTCTTGATTAATCTCTTAAAGATAATGAGGCTTTCTAGGGCATGGTAATCTGTGTAATACTGTTTTAGCTTTGTTTACTGCAGAAAGTAGACTGTAAAGAGAAGTGATAAGACTTAGCATTGTAGATGTCAAAGATGTGAAACCATACCGAGTGGGAGTAATTTGCATTCTTAAAGCATAATTATCCTGGAACCTGCTTGTCTAAACCTACTTGATTAGATAGATACTGAAACGATGATGGAGCAGGGACATGCCACTAATATGGATTTTCATAGGTGTCATAAAAAAATGAGGACATGTAAGCAAATATTCCACTTTCCACCTGCAAAGGATGGGGAAGTGACAAGTGACAACAGGACCCCTTGTGAAGATTATTTAGGCCAAGATTATTAAATTATATATATTGGTAGTGGTTGTTAACTTGAGGGAAATGGGAATTGGTCATGTGCTTAGCAGCTTTCACTGTATAAATAAACAAAATCGATTAAAGGCAATACTGCCCAAGTGAAGGCTTTGCAGCTTGATTTTCTGTGCTTATTAGTCCATGACATTCATCGTATGTGCTGTTTTTTATATTAAGCTTGTGTTAAACAAAAGTGACTAATTACATGAGATACAGTAATTTGGCTCTGTTCTCTTCTGGAGGCATTTAAAAGGCAATTGGAGAGTAGATAATCTAAAAGTATTCTGTGTTTACAGATTACTTTCAAATTAGTAATATTTTTCTTAACACAGATAAAAATAGTTCAATTCAGTCAAACTTTGCTTGGCAGGAGAATTAAAAACAAACTAAACCCCTCTAAATGTTGTTTAAAAATGTAGAGAAGAGAAGCCTTTTTAGAACCTTCTGCAAATACCTGAAGACTGCAATATGATTGCAGATGAGTGCAGGTTATGCCTACAGTTCTTTTTTAAACAAGGGATCTTTCTGTGATTTGGCATCAGAAATACTCTTTAGTAATATATAAATACATGATGATGTGTTTGTATACATTCAAACAAATATACTGTACAAAATAATGTTTACATGCTAATGTACTTTTCCATTCTCATCAATGTCATATTCTGTTGGTAATAGTTTGCTATTACCAAATCAGATTACCAAAGATCACATAGGTTGTGATCTGTGAGAAATACTTAGTATTGTTAACAGTTGCTGCCTAGACTGTCAGAAGATTGTATCTAGGACCTTTCCCTAGTGCTTTTAAAATCATTTAATTGGAATGATTGTCATCTATGTACTTTCTGGAGCAATAATTTGAAGGATGGTTTAAATCTTAAAAGTACAAACATACAGATTTCTAGTGTTGCATGGATTGTTTACAATGACATTGGACACTATCACTTTTCTCACTGTATTTTTCCAGTGTACAGAGGTAAATAGGATGCTCCACAGTGGAATTATTGCAGTGCATATAAATACGAACTTGAGCATGAAACAGATCTGATTCATGTTTTGTGATGTAGCTGACTTGCAGTGTATAGTGTAGCTGATTGATAAGTGTGGAATTGGAGGCTTTTTGAAATTACAGCTGCTAGTGAGAAATATGGTATCATCTTTTCTACAGGATCTTCCTTTTTGTGTAATGTGTTCTCAGCCTTCATTTTTTTACCTCAGGGTTACTTGAACTTGTTAGGTGTCTCCCTCCTGGTGTATCTAATGGCCTCAATTCTACCTGTAGAACATAGGGATTTGAGGTGTCTTTGAAGCTGAAATGAGTAATGGAGAAAGGTGTGTTTTCCCTGCTGTGAAACAAGTGTTCTGACAAACTTCAGCGCCTTAGGGACAGTTTCTGCCTACTGAGTCTTGTGGTTTCTTGAACATATTTATACAGTGAACACGTAATTATTTTTCCAAGAGGGTGCTCATCCACCTGAACTCAAGGCTTCAGATAAATGTGTTTAGTCTAAAAAAGCTTTGTTTGGTATGGTACTAGATGTTATTAAAAGACAAATGGAAGGTCAGGCCAGGGAGGGGGAGTGTGGTCGTGGGTGGATGAAAGATGGAAGCCATACATGTTTCTTTGCCAGAGAGCCAGTTCCAGAATGTCCTTGTGGGAGGATGATTATGAATTACATTTAGGCAGAATGGAACACTTAACAGTTGTAGGGAGTTTAACAATGTTAGCTGACCTACATTCTTTGTAAACTTTGCCCATCTGCTTGGCTACCTACAAAATCAAGCTCTGAAAGTGCTACAAAAATTTGAGCTTTGTAAGAGGAGCATAATTGTTTATATCCTAATGGATTGTCAGCTGCTTAGAACTGTTATGAAAATGTCTTCTCTAAAACAAAGCAGTACCCAGCATTCCTCTCAAAATTCCGTCAGATCTTCCTCATATAGTCTTTTCCAAAATGAATCTTGTGAAAGGTTCTCTTCCCCAGTATAGCCTTTTCTTCTGCTTGGGAAGCTTTATTTTAAGGATATCTTATATGGCACAATAGTTTGCATTGAATGTTTCGTTCTGGTTTGATTTTTTATTTTTAACAAATACTACCAAGACAGATGCTCTGTGTCATGGGGTATACACTGTTTTTAATAATTTGTGTTTACCAGAGTAAGCCTACTACCAGAGTAGAAGAGAATAAGGAGTTCTCAGATGTACAGACCTTGGTTTACCTTGTAAATCAAGTAACTTGAAGTCATGTGGCAGAGTAGTTTTGCAGAACTGTTTAGATAACACTTTAAAACCAAATATATTTAATTCAAGGCCTTACTCATAAGCAAGCGTGTGAAGATTTAGGCAACACTATATAAGCTGATTTCCTCGCTACAGTCTTCAAGTGCTTAAAATAGAAGATTGGGCTGAGACAGTGTAGGATACTTCTAAACTATTAACAAACACCTTTCAGTTCCGCTTCCAGCGTTTTTTGATAACTCTTCTCTGTTT
This sequence comes from Eulacestoma nigropectus, assembly GCA_013397775.1. Classification (NCBI taxonomy): domain Eukaryota; kingdom Metazoa; phylum Chordata; class Aves; order Passeriformes; genus Eulacestoma; species Eulacestoma nigropectus. The sequence goes on along the minus strand of VZTE01005385.1, from coordinate 1,270,900 downwards.
TGTTTTTCTTTTTTTTGTAGTCCAAGCCATATATATTTGACCGTGTGTTCCAGTCAAACACATCACAAGAACAAGTATACAATGACTGTGCTAAAAAGATTGTCAAAGGTAAGGTGGAAGAGCAACTTTACCATAAGAAAATCTCATATTCCTATGGATTTCAGTGTTCAAAACTAATGCTTCTATTGCTGTCTTTTATCTTCGGAGTATTTAATGAGTGCCAACATGGACTGTAGCACTATACAGTCATTGTGTAGTTGAGCTGTTAAATTATGTCAGTGCTTAACCTGCTGTTTCAGTTGACTGCAACTTTTGATAATATTTACCTGTTACGTTTTAGGGGTTTTTTTATAGTTCTCTGCAATGATAGTTTAAAACAATTTGTCAGAAATTCATAATAACTGCTATTAATAGGTTTGAGGTGTGTCATCTGCTCTCCCCATGTCCCCCCTGTCCCCCCAAATTTACTGGTGAAAAACATCTTACAGAAGTTTGTTTGGAGGAATGTAAGAGGAAATGAAAATTGTGAAATATGAGTTATTGCTGTGCATGTCAGGGTGTACAGTTTCTCCAAAACTGAATTGTCAGAATTGGCCCAGTAACGTCAGAAAATCAACTCTTGTCACAAAGAACGATATGCCACAGTAAGTTTTTGTAGTAAGCAATTAACTAGTTTCCTGAAAATAAAATTGATTAATTTCTTGAGGGCATCAGTAGGTTCTAATTGACCCAACTTTAAAAACAGCTTTACAAAGCCTTGTCAGAAACCCCTGAAATATCAGCTATTAGTGACAAGAGAATATTGGGTAAACATGTGGGGGTCTTCATCATTAGAAGAGTGAATTGCTTTGAGAAATCCATGCTGCTGCAAGTATTTAACCGTTTAATGAGTTAAATAGTAATCGGGCTCAGATCAGAAGTTTTCTTATTAAAAACTGAATTTAGCTAAGAATTGTAATGCTGCCCCTTTTCTCCATTAAAACTCTGAGCTCTGTGTGGCATTTCTCTGCTGTCCTGCATCAAGTGGCAAGTGAGTTCTAGTGGTGAGACAAACGGCTTTATGGGTATGACGGAGTGTCAAAGACCTCCCCATTTGGAGTATCTCCTTGAGCTTGTTTTTGGAAAATAAAGGTTTGCTTGCAGGATGTGATTCTACAGTAACTTACATGTAAACAAGCCAACCCACTAGCCACTCACCCCTCAATCCAAAACTTTGGCTTGGTTCATTCGTAATTTGAAATAGAAGCTTATGGCCTAAGAGCAAGATGTTTATAACGTAGGGCATTGCTCATTCTCATGACAATTAAACTTACCTGAAGGCAGAAAATATGATGGTGTTCTTACATTTGGTTTCTTCTGAGATGTCAAAGACCGTCTGTTCAGCCTGGCCATTGTACCGATTTTCTTTTTGTTCCTGACTGTTAAGTCCTGATTTTTCTGTTGAAGAAACATATTCTTCTGGTTCAGGCAACCTCTAAGACACAGTCAGTGATGGCAAAATGCATTAAAAGATGTCGGGAGGAACACTCTCCCTCTCCCTAACTCTAGCACAAGGTTCCCAAACATTCAGCGATTTAACCTGCTGGACATTTTAGGACCTGCCTGCTTGCATTCTATTTAATTCAACTTATGTTTAGAAGAAGGAAATGAATGCTAATGAAAATATTCTTTCCCTTTAGATGTACTTGAGGGATACAATGGTACAATATTTGCTTATGGGCAAACATCATCTGGAAAGACACACACTATGGAAGTAAGAAATGTTAAAATAATTCTCTCTTACTGTCACTGTCATGTCTTTTCATCACAATAGTCTTTGCTTTGTAGAAATAAGATGTCTGCTTGTTTTCTTCTTGAAGCATTTTCTTGCAACCCCATTATTTTTTTTAGGACTGAGAATGGCAATTAGTGTGGGGTTTTTTCAGCCCTCAGTAGCAGTATGAGAAACACAAGAATAATATCAATAGCATATTTTCACTTGTAGTAGTTTGGGAGAGTTCTGAGCCTGTTCTTTTCACTTCTGGGAAGTGCTGGGTCTAAATGGATGGTTGACTGTACTTCATAGAGTGAGTGCACCATACTTGTCAGCATTTTGTCTGTTAACCTGAACCAGATGTTTTGTGTTTGAATACTGTTTGTAATGCTGGATTGAGTATGAATATTTGTTGTATTGTATCTTTTTCTCTTAAGGGGAAGCTTCATGACCCAGATGGAATGGGCATTATTCCAAGAATAGTGCAAGATATTTTTAATTATATTTACTCCATGGATGAGAATCTTGAGTTTCATATTAAGGTAAACTTTTCTTCTTTTTTACTTATTTAATCTGTATTAAAACTGGAAGGTAGTCTGTGGGTAAATGGATATTCTGTATCTGTTTCAAATGCCTGTAACTTGCAAACCTGATAACCTGAGTAATTTCTGAAGTAACTGATTCTTCTTAAAGAAGAATTATGTTAACACTCTAATTTTGTTCCGTTGGACATTGATGGAAACTATGCTGATAACCTGTGGCAGTGCTGATAGTGATTGAAACTTCTGATCAAAACAGTTTCTTCTTAAAGGTGTATTTTAGTTCAGCCTTAAGAACTTGAGCTGGATGTAGTGTTATGTGGGAGGTCATAGTAATCATGCTGGATCCTTGTGATCAAGAAGCAAAGCATTTTTGCTTTCTGATATATCTCTCTTCCTCTTCTTGCTTCTAGGTGTCATATTTTGAAATATACTTGGATAAAATAAGGGACCTTTTGGATGGTAAGACTTTCATTGGTATTGAACATATAAAATAAATTATTCTGGAAGAACATATTAAAAAAAACCCCTTATGTTACTTAGGTATTCTTTATGCTAATAACCTTTGCATGATAAAGGTACATCATGGGAAAGCATGGAGCCTATCTATATAATATTACTGAAGCTGCAGTGGTGGTGGTTTCTTGTATGTTAAGTTTTTGTAAAGTGTTGCTGAGAGGTAGCACTGGTGGCTTGGGCATGCATTGTACACAGTGTTTTCATTCAGTTTTGCCTTAGCTCTGGAATGTTTTCTCTTCCAGTTTCGAAGACCAATCTTTCTGTTCATGAGGACAAAAATAGAGTTCCCTATGTAAAGGTGAGCATTAGTCTGATGTATTTTCATCTTGCACTCCTCTAGTGTGCACCATTTACTTCTGCCTTGTTGGTTATTTTTCACAACCTCCTTTTTTTTTTTTCCAAAGGGTTGCACAGAGCGTTTTGTATGTAGTCCAGAGGAAGTTATGGATACTATAGATGAAGGAAAATCAAATCGACACGTAGCAGTTACAAGTAAGTATCATCTTCTGTTTCCTTTTAGTGATTAATCTGTTTGCTTCTGGTATACCTCAAAAAAGTAGGGAAGGCAAAAATAGTGAGCTAAATAATTCAGGTTTTTAAAAGGGTCTGGCATAAGCAGTTTCAGTACATCTTTCAGAAACAAATATTTCAGTTCATTTCTGATGAGATGATGTTGCTTACACTGGGATTGAAAGGAGAAAGTAAGTCATCAGCGAAGGAACTATGAATCACTGGAGAAAAAGGTGTAGTTCTCCTTTAGGAATAGTGCAAAATCCCAGTTTGTGGAATTTGTTTCAATTAACCTAGAAATCTGTAAGCGTGGCTTGTCCACAGTTTGATCATTCTGTTGCATATTCTAAGAGCAGCTGATCAGAATTCAGACCTGCTGCAGATTTAAGCAGCATCCCAAGATTTTTGACTGTAGCGTGCAGCTGAATTGCAAGGAACCATGTCATAGGTCTCCAGATTCGCACAAGAAGCAGGATTTGGAATTGCCAGAGGGGTTAGAGAAGACAAGGGAAGATGTAGGCACATGCAAAATAAGACTTGAGTTCTTAGCAGCTGAGGTGACTGTCAGAAGTCTCAGAGCTAATTTGGGGATGTTTCACAATCTTCCTGTGTCTAGTTCTTTATTCAGGAAGAGAGAATATACAGTCATAAAGAAAATATAAGGGTTTTCTTCTCATTTCTTCAGTTAAGGATCAAAAATAAAAATACGGTGTTCTTTTTAAGGAATGATTCAGTCTTACAGTTTTGCTTCATTGCTCCTAAGTGAGAAGGTTCTGAAGTGGGGACCGCACTAAGAAAATTTGGATAGAATATTGTTTTGTGTTCTTTGTTTCTTTAACATCCATAAGCTGGTACTTTTAAAACTGTGAGAGATTTGTATTTAAAAGGAAGAAGAAATAGGCAGATGTTCTCATTCAGATTGCAGTCTACTTAAATTTTGTTAATAGATTAAAATAATACTTTAAATTTAACAAGTCTTGTTTTCTCTTAATGTATCACAGCAGAGGGGGCAGTACAAGACAGGGATGAAAAGCTGTGGCCAGTTACCATTTTCACAGAAGGATAAAATGTGGTACACTGGAGGTCTACAAAAGACTCTCCTATCAAAACCTAAATATACTTTCTGTTCTAATAAAGTAAATTAATGTGTGAAATCCATAGTTGACAAGCTAGCAAACCTGATGAGTGAACTTACGTGATATTAACAGGGGAGCCCAAGGGAATCTGGATCTTTCTTACTCAATTTGATGATACCATTTATTTTGCTGCCTTTAGTTCTACTGTCATTGAGAGATTACACTATACAGCTTCAGTAGCTTTGGATCTCTTGCTGCACTGTGGGAAGTTGTTGTTTTAAGTGAGATTGGTTGTACAAATCTTCTTGACAATGTGTTTGTTTTGAATTATAGATATGAATGAACACAGCTCCCGAAGTCATAGTATTTTTCTTATTAATGTAAAACAAGAGAATACTCAAACAGAACAGAAACTAAGTGGAAAACTTTACCTTGTGGACTTGGCAGGTAGTGAGAAGGTAATTATAAGTTTCTTTTTCTGTTCTGAACAACTCGGTGTTTTTTTTATACAGTCAAGTATTTTATGTTAGTGTAGTACTGATTGTTCAGTTGTCATCTCTGAGGTGTGTTAATTTTGACTTTGAAACATGGTTTCTGAATCCTAGGCTGGCTTGGCTATTAGATACTACTACCACTTTAAGCTGATCTGCATTTCTGCAGTGACTGTAAATCTGGACTAGGGTGGGGAAAGAGGGTAGAGTTCAGTTTCAGTATCTGAGTGCAAAAAAAAGGGTGTACAGGTGTGTGGGTTAGCCAGGTACAGGATAAAGTTTTATGGTTGCAGAATATCTGGGTTTTCTTATGTAGTGATACCAAGTTTCTTAATTTGAAATTCTAATTAACACTGCTTAAAATGACAGCTTGCTTTCCTATGTCAGTGGCTTAAAGCAGAGAAGGAAATATGTACTGTAATTGGTCTTTTAAGAGCTGAGTTTTTGGCATTCTTTTAATCTTTGCTTCTGGGTTTATCCCTGTCTTTGTCTCCATTTTCTTCAGTCTTTTCTGCTTGCTGTTGTTTTTCCTTACATCATTGTTCTGTGACCTTATTGTTGTCTCTGATCCTGTGTTTATTCTGAAATGTGTTTCTTTAGTCAGAGTCTTTTTTTCTTTTAAAGAAAAGGGCTGGGTTGCAGGTCTCCTTTCTGTGTAGTTCCTTTTGCTATTTGTTTCAAACTTCACTTTTGTGCATTTCCCCAGTCCCTTTGAAATACATGGAGTTTTCTAGTGCTGTGTGTCGATTTAAACACGGGGAAGTAGAATTGTTTAACTGTAGTCTTGATCACAGCTTGTTGGAAATGGTAAAAGGAGGGTTATAACACTGTAAGTCAAATTCAGCCCTTGAGGCAGAAGAGGTAAATAGAATGGCATCAGGTCAGTTTTTTTCACATTTCTTCTGATACCTACTGAAGTTCCTAAAGCACTCATGTAGGTCAGATTCAGCCTCTAAAATCTGTTCTGACAAATTTCTGCTCATGAAGACTCTGCTGTATTTTCCAGGGGTAGTAGTGGTATGTGGTTTCGGTTTTATGGTTTGGTTTGCGTTTTATAGTTTGTTTTGTTAGGGTTTTTAGAGGGGAGAGGTAGTTTGGTTTTAAGGATGATTTCTGGACAAACTATTCATAATACATATTTACTTTTAAGGAATTCGATCTTTTTGACAAACTTCAAAAAACATTTGAAGTTGTTAATTTGACAGAAGTTTTAAACTATATATTTATCTTCTATGAAAAGGTGTATTTTGCAGGGAGAATATTCACTTCAGTTAAAAACATGAGAAACATCTTCAGACACTCGAATTTTGAATGAGAAATGGATAATGAATCAGGGAGAGTCTGAGGAAGATTTTGCTTATGTGTACCTCATAAAGTTAGGGAGACTGACTTTTAAGTGGAGAAATCACATATGTTTTATCTTAAATGTTGAAGGTGGTTTTTGAAGATGCATTTATTAATGTCCTGAAATATTGTATAGGTTAGTAAAACTGGAGCAGAAGGTGCTGTGCTGGATGAGGCCAAGAATATCAACAAGTCTTTGTCTGCTCTTGGAAATGTCATCTCAGCACTGGCTGAAAGCAGTGTAAGTGTTCTCTTTTGTCTTTTTATACTTAAAGGTTAAAAGTTTGGGTCTCTGAACATATTATGCAGAAATTCTTACCAATCTCAGTGATATGAGCCAGTGCATTGCAGGTGGCCATTACTCTTGTACTGTATTGACAGTAAAGATTAATAAGTTACATTTAATGCTGAGGGACCCGAGCATCATACTGAAAGTTTCCTTGTGCTCCAAAGGTTACCAAACATAGAAGTACAGTTTTGTCATCCTGTGCATCTTCAGTTTTATGATTAATGAATTGAAGTAGAATTTAATGTCTTTCTAATAAGGTCATACCTAGCAAAAGTGTAGCTCATATTTCAACAAATTAAATGTGTCTGAAAACCCGTGAGTGATCATTTAACCATTTTCTTGGTAGACATATGTTCCATATCGTGATAGCAAAATGACCAGAATCCTTCAAGATTCACTAGGGGGTAATTGCAGAACCACTATTGTTATTTGCTGTTCTCCATCATCTTACAATGAATCTGAAACTAAATCTACTCTTCTGTTCGGCCAAAGGTGAGTAAATGACTTAATAGGAATAAATGCAGAATGAGAAATAAGTAAGTTGCTCTATTAAGATTCCTGAACTAAATTAATTAGAATGTTTACTTTCTTTCTGTAATTCTTCAGTGTTTGTATGGCTAAGTGTTGTGATCTATCTTATAATATATAAAAATCCTTAAACCAGTCAGGATCCTGAAGACTATATTTTCAGGAGGAGCATATAATTTGGTTCAAAATGTGGTTTAATGTATAGTCTTGGAGGGTACTTCCCTGTCCCCTGCCCTCCTTAAACTGGAAGAAGGTAGGAAGGAGTAATCCCCTGGTAAGCTGAGTCCTTATTTGCCAGGAGAGCCTGTCCTCTGGTCTGTATCTAACAGTCCAGTAAACTTTGAGACGATACTTGTAAATTCCTGTGTCATTTGTAACTGAATTTATATGCATTCATTTCAAATTAGGTATTTGGTTAGGTAGCTCTTCTTTACTATTTTATTATTGATGCTTTGTTGTTATACTGTAGTTCCTGACCACTAGATTGAATCACATCATTTACTGGAGCACATTACAAAAGCAGTGAATGTTTTTCTAGTCTGTCTGGTCTTTGCTGTTAGTGTATCTCTCCTAATTCAGTCCAACAAGATAGTTTCCTACTGGTCTTCTCTGAGAAGTTTTGTATTATGGAAAACAGACCAGATTAGTGATCTGGCAGAATATGAGTAGTTAGTGAGTGTGGAGTAATGACTGCATTCTGCAACAGTGGAGATTTTTGCTTTCCTTTTAGAAGGTAGGAGGTCTTTTCCTTTTATTATTTAGTGATTGAGCTACTGGAAAGTCTCTTCCAGCTGCAGCTGTGTAGTTTCACTGCCTTGTGCTCTTGATGTCTTCAGGAGTTAACAGAGTGCACTTCTGTTTCAGCCACCACAGTTAGTCCAGTATATTAATTGAACTTTCTAGGGATGTCAAATTTATGCTGAAGCCCTCAGCTGTAGTAACTGAAGGTTATGTAATAATCATACAATGTAGCAGAAAATCATGTCTCTTTAGTAGTAATGTCTCACTAAGATTTTGCAGAAAGATACTTATAGGAGTCAATGCAGGGCAATGCAGGAGATGTTTAACTGCCATTAAGCTTTTTTCCTATTCTGATTCTTGGGGTGGGATATTCAGTAGTAGAAGACCAAACAGGAAAAGTACTGAGATAAGTGAGGTGTGGCACTATGGTGAAAAACATACATTACTTCATAATATATTATCAGTGCCTGTTGCAGTGCCTGTAGTTTTGTCCCCAAACCTAATTTAATGGGCTTCACCTGACTGAATGTAGAAAATCACATCTGCAGTTATCTAAGTAGCTTGTAACACCTTTTGGTTAGTGGAGACATAGTAACTGGACTTCTTGGTTGAAACGAGCTGTTTCTTAGATAAGCCAGATGGTTTGCATCCTAAGAGTGTTATGCTCGCCATTGGACAGTGTTTGCTATGTGGAATACTATCTTTTGTTCAAAACTGTGTGCAACTGTCCTGACCTGAATTCTTTCAGGTGAAGGTATGCAGCTGAATTTGTCCAATTCAATCAGCTTGAGATTTCTCAGTTTTCCAAAGTTACGTTGCTCTGTCCATTGACAGTTTTATCAATCCAATTGAAAGAATAGTAACTTGTCAGGGAATAGAAATAAGGTTTTGGAAGACGTGGGAATGTTTATGCTTTCACCAGTGATATGTGGACATATTATTTAATAACTTTTAATTCCTTTCTTTAAAAATGAAGTCTCAGAGCTTTTTGCTTTTTCTGTGTAGAGCAAAGACCATTAAGAACACAGTCTGTGTCAACGTGGAGCTCACTGCAGAACAGTGGAAGAAAAAGTATGAGAAGGAAAAAGAGAAAAACAAGACTCTGCGTAACACTATACAGTGGCTGGAAAATGAGCTCAACAGATGGAGGAACGGTGAGAAGCAGTTATATTATTATTCTGCAGACTTTAGGCTAGACAACAGACACTGAATTAGTCTTCAGGCTACCAGAAATAGCTAAGAGCACTATGCAAGACAGTAATAAGGATATTAAAGCTATAGTATTAAGTCAACTTTGGAACATGATATTTTTCACTTTATTGCAACTGAAACAACTTCTAATAATCATGTAATGACAAAAATGTCTGAAAGTGTATTCGTGTTGATTGTTCAACACTTGGTTTTCTAGCAGGACTAGAGTTACATACATTGTAAGAATTTTATTTTGGGCGACAAAAAACTGATACTATTTGTAAGTGCAGAAACTGAGTAAAATGTTTCCTCTGCTTTGGTTTTCTGATTCAAAACAATATCACAAGATCTTGCCCTCATTTAAAACTCAAATGTGAATAGGCAAAAATCCCATCTCAGAGTTGGTGACAGTACCAAATGTGTGCCTGTTCATTCTTCCTGAATGATTAACTTCTTATCAGTTCAAGTTGCTGGTGAAATGCAAGTTAATAGCAAAGCCATAAATTCAGGAAAAGAGGAACATAGGTCACACAGATATATTCTGGAGTTTGTCAGCTGTAGAAGATGATTTTGCAATCTTATAGACAACTGCACCACATACTGATATAAATCTGAAAAAAAATGGGTTTGCTGAAATAGGTTTGGTAGGATGTGGGGGTTTTTGTTGGGCTTTTTTATTGTTTTATAGAGCTGGTATGAGGCCACACCTGAAATGTCAATATTCTGAAAGAGCTATACTTAACATGAGATACTGGAATGTTGGAAAGAGCCTGTACCTTCCAAGGACTGCATAAAATGTTTTGAGTAAAGCACTAAGGAATTTAGTTCAATTTAGCAGAGAAGTGCCTTGGCATGTGGTTTCTTTCTGTGAAGTTAAAATGTTCTCATCAGAAAAAGCTTTATGAACATAAAAGGATAAAAGTGTAACTGAAAATATTTTAAACTAGAAGCAAAGCAATGTAAAAGTAAATACGGCTACCTAGCAAAACAGAATGCCAAGGGAAAGAGAATTTTCTGTCTTCTGGGGAAGTTAGGTGACTCTCTAGAAGATAAGGTTTGCTGTGTAATTTGGAGCTCATAGTAGAGTAACAGGGTGAAATACAATGTTTTGTGGTAAGCAGGAAATAGTTTGGATGATCTAGTGGTCATTTTTTTTGCCAAGTAATCAGCTGAACTCAGTTGCTTGTTAGCTGTGCAATACTGTTAGTAGGAAATATGTAATACTTCTTAAGGGTATTTTTGTGGGAAATATGTCATGGCTAACTGTACTAAAATTAAGTGTATTTTTAAGGGGAGACTGTACCAGTTGATGAACAGTTTGACAAGGAGAAGGCAAACTTAGAAGCTTTTGCAGTGGACAAGGATATTACTGTTATTAATGATAAACCAGCTACCACAATTGGAGTAACTGGCAATTTCACTGATGCTGAGAGAAGGAAATGTGAGGAAGAAATTGCCAAACTTTACAAACAACTGGATGACAAGGTATGCCATTCTTACTTAATGTAAGATCCTTCAAACTATATCTTGAACTATATTATTGTGTAATGTGTCTTCAGCATTCTCAGGAGGAGAAGTCAAGGGGCAGGTACAAATCTTTTCACTCTTGTGACCTGAGGGAATGGCCTGAAGTTGTGTCAGGGGAGATTTAGGTTGGATATTAGAAAAGATTCTTCATCCAGAGGGTGGTTGAGCACTGTAACAGGCTCCCTGGGAAGTGGTCACAGCACCAAACCTGGCAGAGTTCCAGAAGCCTTTGGACAATGCTCTCAGGCACAGGGTATGACTCTTGGGGTGTTCTGCACAGGGCTGAGAGTTGCACTTGATGATCCTTGTGTGTTCCTTCCAACTCAGGATTTTCAATGATTCTGTGTTTAACTTGCCAGTGTTCATTCGTTAGCTCAACTTGTTATTTGCTGAGAGTGCTTACTCTTAATTCTGATTAAAAGAAATCAAAGTTGCCTTATCTAGTGCTAAGGGCGTATCCTTTCTTAATTGGAAAATAATGGAAGTGGGAAAATGAGTAATTTGAAGACAAAACTTCTTTCTTTCCATATTTTGGATATTTTATTTGAATATAATCTCAAATTGAAGTGGTAGTACTATGTTTGAATAGAATAAAAGTCTTTTTATTAAATATTAATAGTTTCTTGGAAGTAAGAAAACCTTGGAGAAGACTTGCAAAAGCACAGGTATAAGACTTTTTTGTCTCTGAAGCATAGTGTGTTACACTTACATGGGTAAGAGCCTAATGATCAGCCAGTGAAATGTAATGAATTGGTTTTTACTTTTATTGCTTTGTTGTATAATTACCTCAGAATAGGGAAAAGTTAGATACCTAGCATCTGGCGTCTCTTAGATTATTTTTTTCTCAGTGGTATTTGTCAGTGTAATGAACACAGTCTTATTTCAACTGCAGGATGAAGAAATTAATCAGCAGAGCCAACTAGTAGAAAAACTGAAGACACAGATGTTGGATCAGGAAGAGGTGAGTTTTGCTTTTGCATCTTTATTTTCATTTGTCTTTCCTTTAAAGAAATTGGAGGTATTTGGAATAGCTCACAGTTTATGACCAGAGAGTAGAATGGCACCTTGCTACAGCACAATAGTTCTCTTCTGTGCCTTATCTAAGTGCTCTGCCTATTCATTCCTGCCACTTACACTGTGCTGATGGCTAAACTTAAACCACTTTGCTTAGGTCTTAAGTATCCATGAAGATTGAAAGAATTGAAGTATTTTATGCAAAGACAGCAGCAGTTGTCTTCCCTATGCGAAGGTAGCAGGTTGTCAAAACTTAAAGTAACTTGATTTAATGTAAGAAATCTGTTTTAAGGTTTACTTCTTGTCAGTTGCTGTACAGAGAGAGAAGAGAGAGAAGGGAAATGTATTGGCCCGTAATGGAAAAAGAGGTATCTATGTGTTCATTCAGACCATACTTGCTAGAATATTCAAATTATTTGTATGCACATGTTGCCAGGGATATAACTTAATTAATGGGGGCAAATGCCTATTAATAGTGAAAATTTCATTTAGCCAAAATATTAGAAAAATTATATCTCTGTAGCACAAAGATTTTAAAAAATGGTAATCCTTGTGTACACGTTCAGAAGAAAATGGGCCAAGGACTAGGGAAGCTGGAGCTACTGTTGAATCTAATTTAAATAAGTGAATCTGCTTCTTTAGCAATTGTACCCTCTGTCTAGTTATTCTTCAGCAGCTAACAGTGTTAAAATGCTGGAAGTTTAGTCCCTAGACTGTTGACACTTTCAGACTCATGAGTATTGTTCAGTAGCTTTTCTGAGAACTTGCAATATTCCATGTACATTTCTAGTTGCTATCCCTGTATGTCTTCATTTGTAATCACTTCCATTTTTAAGATATTTAAAAACTTAAAGAACCGTGAATATAGATGGTAAGTTGTTCATTATATTCTGTTCTTGGGATCCTTATTACATGAAGCTAGTCACTAGGAATGTAGATATAAGCTACTTCAGTAGCTAAAAGCATTAATAAAATTCAAGACATGTGGAATTTTCTTCATGATTATTTATTGTTGTAATTTTATTAAATCTCTATCAATATTGCAGCTTCTGGCATCAACCAGACGGGACCAAGACAACCTGCAAGCAGAGTTGAATCGCCTTCAGGCTGAAAATGATGCTTCTAAAGAGGAAGTGAAAGAGGTGTTGCAAGCCCTTGAAGAGTTAGCTGTCAACTATGATCAGAAGTCTCAGGAAGTAGAAGATAAGGCAAAGGAATATGAACTGCTTAGTGATGAACTCAATCAAAAATCGGTATGAAATTGGGATAAGAAATTACTGGCAATCTTCAGTGTGACTTTGCTTGCATTACCTGTATTTCTTAAAGTTATTTGAAAGTATTTCACAAGGGAAAATGAGAGCCTAAGTCTAAAACTTAGTTTTTGCAGGCAATGATTTTCTAAAACCTGTAAGCTTCAGAAAAAATGTATGGTGATTATTGACCTTGATAGCGCTTGTGGCATTTTACTGTCTAAAGGTGTTCAGAAATATCTTAGGTGTCAAAACTTAACACTTTCATTACATGCTGGTTTTGTTTGTCTTTCTGGTGCAGTTGGGGAAATCCTGACTTAAGAATCTGCTTCTTCCAGTCTTGAAGTTGCAGTGAGCATGCTACAGCTTTTCTTGAAAAGAGTGTGTATTTGCCTGCTGTGTGTATGGAATGTGAAATAACTTACCTTGATGCTTTCAAAAATAAGCAGTTTGGTTTACTTTCTGAAAGGAGTAGTTGAGGACGTATTCCAAAAGATAACTCTGGTTAAAATACAGATGCAGCATCAGTCTCATAGAATACTGTGCACCTCCTTACATGCCTGCAAAGTTGCTGAACTGACTGACAGTTTTGGTAGCCAGTTATTTGGCAGACCTCTATCAGTTTTAAGCAGTTAACAATCTACTTGCTATCCTAAAATTCTAAGTATTGGAAAGGATCACCATGTTTGCTGGTATTGCAGACAATATTAATGGCACAAGTCTCACTCTTCTCTGTTCTTGAAGCTGATAATAAGAGGGTCTGGGTCTTCTAGTGACTGTGGCTTTCAATTTTCAGTTAGTAAGATTTGACTTGGTAGAACACTAATGATGTAATTGAAGTTCACAAGATCATGAAACTTCTCTTTAAACTTCTAAGTATTCTGAGCTGAATAATCTTTACTGGTAGCTTATATCACTTGAAAGTTGGCCAAAAGTCAGAGAATCTATGGTCTTGTAAGCAGCATTTAAAATGTGTTGGAATAGGCTTGCCATGTATGTGTATGATTCTGAAGTGTATGGTTTGTTTTTTGCAGGTTTTTTTTTTTGTTTGCTTTATTGATGTAGTTTTTAATTAGTTTATAGGTAGTGATTCTAGATATTATAACTAGCATCCATTGAGTAGTGTCATGAATAACTCTGTCTGCAAGAAAGCAACTGTTCAGAGATGTCATAAAATTAAGACATCCCAATCTGGCACAGCTAACCCATGCAGGAACCATTCTTTGGCATCTCTGCCTGAAACTTCCCTGCTGTAAAACTTCAGGTGTTTTTTTAAAACTGGGCATCAAATAGTAGACTCTTGAGCATGCAAGCTGCTGAGATGCAGCCACTACGACTACAGCAGCTCAAACCAGCTGAAAAAGTACTCGAGAGTAAGTGGTGTGCTTATGAAATCTCAGTACTGGGAGAGTACTCTCATTTTTTGATTTGCAAGAGCTCTGCAGATGAAGCCGAAATTGTTTTCATTTACCAAAATATGGCGAAAAGTGTTGGACTTGCTGTCCATTTACACTTTTTCTATAAATGTGATTCCCTGCAATATTTAATCATATATAACTCTGCATGCTGTTTAACAATGTTAACACTAATCTTTCTGCAGTTTTAAGATTGTATTTTGTGAGTTGAAGGTCTCTGTCTCCAGTACTTTTTTAGTTCTTTCAGAAGAAATGCTGGTACTCTGTAAATACTATGAAACTAGTTCCAAGAGCAAGAGTGTGTTTTGTTTAATTAAGGGTAACTTCTTTAACTGTAGGTCACTTTAGCCAGTATAGATGCAGAGCTTCAGAAACTTAAAGAAATGACCAACCATCAAAAGAAACGAGCAACAGAAATGATGGCCTCCTTACTAAAAGATCTTGCAGAGATTGGAATTGCAGTAGGAAATAACGATGTCAAGGTAAGAGTTGATCACTACTGTCTTTAGTGCCATGTATTAAACACACACATTGTGGATAGGTGGGGGCATTTTCTTAGTATGGTGAAAGTTACCACCATAGGAAGCTTCATGTATGTTAATAATTCGGACATAAGCTTCTCCATTGCTTATACTGTGACTTAATCAGGTCCCAGACAGTATTTAATTATGGCAAGGAGGAGCAGGCATGATTATTTTCTGAAGCAGTGTTCTCATTCATGTTGTCAAACTGCTATATGAACTGGTCTTAACAGCATTGTCTTGGTAATCTAATATTGACCTACATTGACGATCAGGATGATACTTGTATTAAAAACAGAATGAGGGCATGAAATAAGAGATAAATTTAGAAGATGACTATAGGGCAAGAATGTAAGCAGTATTAGAAATCAATAGTGGATTGTATTTCCTTCTTCAAGCAGCTCGTTGTCTTTGTGCAAACTTCTAAGTAATCAATCAGAAAACTTAAATACAGTGTAAGGGGTTTTTTTAAGTTCTGTGGTTATCAGTTGAGGCTGGGGATGTGTCCTAGGCATTAAGCTGATCCAGTGCACCTTTAGTTCACTTTCGTTATCTGAGCTTCCTAAATGTGCTGTTCCACTCTTTTCAGCAGCCTGAGGGAACTGGCATGATAGATGAAGAATTCACAGTCGCAAGACTGTACATTAGCAAAATGAAATCAGAAGTAAAAACAATGGTGAAGCGTTGCAAACAGTTAGAAGGCACACAAGCTGAAAGCAATAAGAAAATGGAAGAAAATGAAAAGGAGTTGGCTGCCTGCCAGCTCCGGATCTCACAGGTAAATGTTTTTCTACAGTATTCTTTATAAATTCAATTCATTAACCTGTCAGGGAGAAAAACGTTGCAGTTTTTTTGGCACCTAACAAAGCACACTGTGAGTGAACAGCCATAAGACTCAGCTGTTTTCTTAGTACTTTCTTTGGTTTAGATGCTTCTAAGAAATCAGTGTGACAAGATGTCAGAATTTCTGCAAAATATCTGTAGCCTGCTAATGCTTTTGTAGCACTTGTATTAAATACTGGAGTCTGTGTGTTTTCCATCACAGGATTCTTTACAAATACGAGTCTTACTAAGCAGTGGCTAGTGGGCACTGCCTGCTAATGCCCCAAGCTGTAAGTGGGAGAGGTAATAGCACAGTAAAATTTATTTCTAATGTGAGAGAGGCCATTTAAATGTGATTGTTAGAAAAGATAAGTAATGTGACTTCTAATACTTCTGGTAACTGTAATCTACATGGGGAGTTTAATATTTCTGTATTTTGTTTTACATACAGATAATCATCTTTTTTTAAAAAAAATCAGGAGATGAACATTTCACGGCAATCATCTAAGTACAGTGGGCCTCTCTTGCCTCTGTTAGTATTTAACATTCAAAATATCTCTTCTCCCAGCCAAAAATGTATTTCATTCCAGTCCAGAACAGACACTGTCTTACAGGCTACATTACAGATCTACTTGAGTAGTCATATTCTTCTAAGAGTCTAGTTGGCACCATTTTTGTTTTGAGATGAGGTTACTTGTTGTGTAAAAAATAAGTATGAACCATTTACGCAGATGTAATTCCATGGTACCTAGCTCCAAAGTAAATCAGTCTTTTCATTCCACAAGCATGAAGCCAAGATCAAGTCACTGACTGAATATCTTCAGAATGTGGAACAGAAAAAGAGGCAGCTGGAAGAATCTGTGGATTCCCTTAATGAAGAATTAGTTCAACTCCGAGCACAGGGTAGGACGTGCCTCCCTGCACCCCATCCACCACCACCATTTTAAGAATATAGTGATAGATAAGGAATTGCTCTGTTCTGTTTAAGTTGAAAGGTGGAGCTATAGAAAGGCTTTTTGCTACTGAAGATGTAGAATTAATCCATGGTAAAATATGTTTGCTATTTGAAAGAACTGTTATTGATAGGATTAAAGATGTTACTAACTTAATAGATTTTTGTGGTGGGAGGGAACTTTTTCCAAATTGTAAGGTGTTGGCAAGAGAAGGGGAAATTAGTGCCATCATCCCTGTGATTGCCTAGATACCTGGCTGAAATGTGTTTTTTCTTCTCTATCCCTACTAGAAAAGGTCCATGAGATGGAGAAAGAGCACTTAAATAAGGTTCAAACTGCAAATGAAGTCAAGGTAAGCCAGTTTCATTGTTTAGAAAAGAAAACCCCAACAACCCAAATCTCCACAGAGTGAAGTCCAGTGGTAACTCAGAGCATTTCATATGTCCTGGTTTTTTCTGATAGCAAGCTGTGGAGCAGCAAATTCAGAGCCATCGTGAGACGCATCAGAAACAAATCAGTAGCCTGAGAGATGAAGTTGATGCAAAGGAGAAGCTCATTACTGAGCTTCAAGAGTAAGTAACTGTCATTATTTTCATGGTGCCAAGTGTCTTTGGACTGTGCAAGTACAGAAGAGTTTCCTCCAGACCTGTCCTTCTGTCTTCCATTTTGTTACTGAATGTGGTGTCTGAGAGTTTCAGCTCATAAAATATTTACTTTGTGTTCAGCCAAAACCAGAAGATGATGCTTGAACAGGAACGTCTGAGAGTTGAGCATGAGAAGCTGAAAGCGACTGATCAGGAAAAAAGCAGAAAACTTCATGAGCTTACGTAAGTGATAATGACGCATAAAACAAATGTGTGTGGGGACACTTACTCTATAAACTAGTGACCTAATATGATGAAGTGCCTTTCACTTTATAGTATGCTTATTAAAGAGAGGCCTTCTTGAACCTTTTTTAAAACCTTCGCACTGCCTGAATACTTGAAATTGGAAGTAAAATTTTGAAAGAGATGAAGGCCACAACTGTTTCTTTGTTAATACGCTATGGATTGGAGTAATTAACTTTTCAGTTTGCAGCTACGTATTGCATTCTGTAAGACTGCAAGAGTCTTTTAACAATTCCTCTTACTTTTTTTCTGGTTCTTGTGTTCCGTTATTCTTTTTATGGTTCTTATGTGATTTAACTTGTTAGGTGGCTCTAATTGGTTTATTCTTAAACAGTTGCATGCTTCATTGATGAACTGCATACAATGTGTTAGTGAATTAGAGACTCAAAAGTTAGTGCAAAAATTGGAATTAAATTCTGCTTGCAGGTAAGTATCCAGGAGTCAAGTTGGAAAACAGTTCTCAGCTTCTAGAAATCTGACCTTAATCTCCTGGGAATCTTTCTAGGTGTATCAGTTGCAACTCCTTTCTGGCACATACATGTTTATCTTTACAGAAGCTAAAAGTACATTATACTTAATGTAAAGTTCTTTTTGAAAAGTGCTTTTTGGCTATGTTTAAAACACACACAGTGGTTTTCAGGGGTTTTTATAATGGAAT
Organism: Eulacestoma nigropectus; assembly: GCA_013397775.1. NCBI lineage: Eukaryota > Metazoa > Chordata > Aves > Passeriformes > Eulacestoma > Eulacestoma nigropectus. The sequence goes on along the minus strand of VZTE01005385.1, from coordinate 1,252,872 downwards.
TTGAAGTAATCCGAGGGACCTGATTGATCTGTGCTGGTAATCAAGAAGCAACGCTTGCTTTTTTTTAAATATTTTTTTCATTTATCCTGTTTAACTGACTAAAATTTTAACAGTACTCTGGTCTTGTGAATCCATCTTATTTTGATTTATTTATATGCCACAATGATTACAAAACTTACATTAACTACAATAGGTTTTCTTGTCTTTTAAGATTTGCTATACATACCACCTTATTGCTTCCTATTTCAGTTTGCAGGCTCAGCTACATCTACTATTGACCACTTTAAAGCCCTTGCTGTATAGAAACATTCCTCTTCAAAAGATTTGCGAAGAAGCTTTAAAAATCAGTTTTCTCTTCTGTGTCCTGCCCCAGCCTTTTTGAATCCAGTTATTTTCCATTGTATATCATATATGTGCAGGGCAAATGACAGACCAGGAACAATGCAGATTATTGACTTTAATTTTTTCAATTTGGAGTTGTATAAGTTGTATTTGCCTGAAACTACTTACCTAGAGAGGTCTGGAAAATGGATAGGATACTGACACTATTTAGAATGTTTTATTATATCAAATATTTACTCATTTAACTGTGAACTAGTAGTGAAACTGACTGAGTGAGGAGAAATTTCAAGACAAAAAGAAGCTTTTTTAACTACTTAACAGGAACGCTTCATTTTCATGCAGTCATTGGCCTTTCTATTATAAACTCAAGTCATAAAAAGAAAAGTCCATGTTCCTTTCCTGTATTCTATCATCTTGATAACTGCACTGACTTAAAGTTCTGAGAAAGAACATATCCTGTGCAGAAAATGCTTTCATGTTAAATGGCAAGACAGCGGCTCTGTACACTGATAATCATCAGATTATATTCCCGTACACTGACATTGTTGTTTGTGATGCCGGTTTTGCCAATGTGCTGAGGGTGAGGTGTTACAGAAACAAAGAGAAAATTTTTAATCTGTTACATGATACTTACCATCTCAGCTGGTCAGAGCTAAGAACATTTGTAGGATAAGATCTCCCCAAATATTCACTCTGAAGCTGACTCTGAGAGTCTTGTCTTTGATTATTCTAGAAACTTTTATAGTTTATGCATCTGAATGTACTTGTTTATATTCAATATTAAAAGTACATCCCTCTTTCCTTCTGCAGCTCCCCCAGTCTGACCTCCCCCATGCCATACAGATTTCTGAGTGTGGTGTTATCTGTTGGTTACATGTTTAATTAAAGACTTCAACCAAAAGACTTTTTTCATTTGTACAATACAGTGTTTAGTTCTCTAAAACATTAAAATTTCTAATTTTTCTAGGATATTTCAGGAATGATTTATTCTCTTTTAGGGTTATGCAAGACAGACGGGAACAAGCAAGGCAAGATTTAAAGGGTTTGGAAGAGACTGTGGTAAGATAGAATATATTCCAAAGCAAATGTCAATATTTGTCTTCTCTTTTTTTTTTTTCTTTCAGAGTTTGTTTGGGTTGTTTTGTTAATTTCTTGTCCTTAACTGTAGGCAAAAGAACTTCAGACTCTTCACAATCTTCGGAAGCTGTTTGTTCAAGATCTGGCTACTAGAGTGAAAAAGGTAATGTGCTACAGTGAAGCTTGTTTCTGAGAATGCTACATAAATTTTAGTTTAGACCTAAATTAGGAACTGATGTTTATTTGGTGTAATTTTTCTGGCTTGATCCTAATATGCAAGTTCAGATTTATACTCGGCCTCCTGTCTCCCTCCCCATGCCTTTGTTACTGCAGAGTGCTGAGATCGACTCAGATGATACAGGAGGCAGTGCTGCACAAAAACAGAAGATTTCCTTCCTTGAGAATAATCTTGAACAGCTTACAAAGGTTCACAAGCAGGTACAATGAGACTTCATTTCAAATTTTAACAAAACTACTCCAGGTTCATTATTACAGAAGCAACTGCCTATTGGTCATAAAGTAACTTTTATAAGTAAATACTTCTACATCTTAAGTGTGTCTCTTGATATAGGAAAACTTTAGTCTATTGTTTTGTAACATAAACTAATTAGCTATTTTAAGTACATGTGGGTGTATAACAAAATAGCTGCATTTAAACTGAAAGAGGTCCAAGTTCGTGTTTAGGCTTCATACATCAGTCTAGAGGCTGCTTGCCTGTCTCTGATGGAAGAGGTGCCTCTGTTGGGTAGCAGGTTCTTCCGCAGTAACTGATTTTTCAAATGACTGTCACTGAATGTCACTGAACTGTATAGATTTTCTAAAAGCTTAAGCAAAGTTAATATAGTAACCCTACTGCTTTGCCTCTTCAGGGGTGGGATGGGTATTTGGTTAGCTCCCCCTATGAAGAGAGATACCAAGGAAATAATCAATTCTGGTTTTGTAGCTGGTACGTGATAATGCTGATCTTCGCTGCGAACTTCCTAAACTGGAGAAGCGACTTAGAGCTACAGCTGAAAGAGTTAAAGCTTTGGAATCTGCACTGAAGGAAGCCAAAGAGAATGCTTCTCGTGATCGCAAGCGGTATCAGCAAGAAGTAGATCGTATAAAGGAAGCTGTAAGATCCAAGAATATGGCCAGAAGAGGACATTCGGCACAAATTGGTGAGTAAAGAATCCCTTGTCCCGTAAAGCTTTATCTGTCTCTTACATTTTTTTTTATCTCTGTGTGTATGTGCATCTTTCAGCCCTCATTGAAACTGTACATGTGAATGTGATCTATTTTCTACTGTGAGTTACATTTTGGTTAACAGACTGTGCGTGCAGGTGGTACATTATGGTTGTTTGGCTTTTTTTTTACTTTAAATGGCTTTGGGAAAGGCTTACCGACCTAGAATTCTAGCCTGAATAGGTTACATTTCCTAGAAGAAACAGTACACTGCATGTGAGTCTTAATCTCTTAGATCATTACAATTTCATTCCAGTTTCTAAAACTAAATAGGTATTTCAAGGCAATGAGAAAGATTAAGCCATCACCTTCAACAACAACAAAATTGACTTGATCTTATGAGGGAGAGGGGCAGACAGAAACCCACAACATCCAAACAGCCTTAATTACCTTTTCAGTTCTTTGTTCCTAAACATACAATATCCACAGTCCTCTCTAGGGGAAAGTAATGGAAAAACAGAAAGGGCTGGGAAGGTGGAAGCAAGATAGTCATACTCCTTTGCTCCTCCACCTGCCATTACTCTGTCGAGTGCTGAGGACCAAGAAAGTGTGTTACCTGTGGAGAACTTAACTGTGCACATTACACTACAACTGTAGAACTAAAGTCATTAATATGCTTCTCTTAAATGTTAATGCAACTGAAATGAGCGTTGCAGTTAAATTTTGCTCATATTCTATAGGTCTGCAAAGAGCTGTTGCAAAATAGTTAGAATTTTTTGGTCACGTGAAGTCGCAGCTTGCAGACAGGTGCTTTTCTGTCTTAATTTTCTCTCAAGTGGTCTCCAAGAAAACAAACAATTCTCTAGTGAGCTCACCTGAGGTATATAGCCTCTTGTGCTTAAATGTCTAGATGAACTAGTCATGTCTTACTGGAGATCAGCATCCTATAAGGCAGTAATTGAGAAGTGTTTCTCTGCTGCTGCCTGTAGGTTCTTTATATCCACTTTTGCCTGCTGAAACTTTAGGTGCTTCTCTTTAATATTAGAGAACTTCGTGAAGTTCTACACATACATTATGCATGTTCTGTTAAGAGCTAAGTGCAAAAGTGATTGAAAAGTGTATGCAGCTTGTGAATGAAACTGTCGAAACTGCCAGGTTTTTACTTTGGCTATAGAGCAAGTTTTATTTTTATGTGATGGTAGGTTGATGAAGCACTGTTATCTGTGGAGTATTGGTATACAAAACCACCTGCAGAGAGAGTAAGTAACTAGTGACTTATCAACCAAGTAGATGTGGGAAGGACAGCAGCTATAATGATTCCTTACTGATACATAACTCTCATGAAACTGTCTAGTGTTGTGTCTTATTTGAATTCCTATTGGCAAATAATAGGATTCATAGAAGGTAATACATTAGGTGGGACAGATAATTCATGTGAAGATAATCTTTATCAGAAGCTTTGCGAGCTTTAACAGGGAACAATAAAAGCAAAACCTTGTCTATTTTCCAGGGTTTGTTGTAGCTGACACTAATCAGTTACATTTTCAGAATGCCATCCTCTAAACTTGTTTTCTTATTCAAAGTGCATTCAATTGTGATTATTGCATTTGGCTAATAATATCAGTAAATTTGAATAATCCAAGGTACAGTTGTTGTGTATATATTTGTAAGTCACATTTCTTGCCATGCAGCTAAGCCTATCCGTCCTGGCCAGCATCCAGCAGCTTCTCCAACTCATCCAAGTGCAATTCGTGGTGGAGGTGTGTTCACTCAGAACAGCCAGCCAGTTGTGCTGCGCGGAGGTGGACGGCAAGACAAAGTGTAAGTTTGTCTTGTAGCGTTTTCTAAAATGTGTGAGCATACTACTTTGTATTAGGTTTATTACAGTTCATTCTGTGGCATAAAGTCACTTGAATAGTCAGATTAACTCCTCTTTTTACAGAATTTTATAGCCAGTGGAACAGTGTAATGTACATCTGAATAAAGATGCTGCTGCCTTTCTTCTAAAACATGTTTGCTGTAAAATGGTAATTCTGATGGTGTTTTGCTGGGGTAGAACAAAATGTGGAAACAATCAATTGGAGATAATTACCAGTCAAAGACAGTAGCCACTGTTTGGGAAAGGAGTGGACACTTTAAATTCTTTTGTCTTGCTAGTATCTTTTTAAATACGGTTTTCTTCAGGAAAACGTTCAGTGATTACATAAATTTTACCATATTTTTACATGTTATTTATTTGCTTCTCTTACTGTGTTTGCATTTTAACAGAAGAATTCATATCATCATCCAGTAAACTTAAAATGTTAGCCTAGCTCAAATGCAGTTACAACAATTGAAATTAAATGTGCACTTACTTGAAGACATCTCTAATCTCCCAAGTAATTACACATAGTATGGCATTTGATGTGTTTAAGTTGCTTTACGGAATCATATATCTTTTTTAATTAATATTTGCTGTATAGTCTGTTGCTCACCTAACAGTAAAGCTTTACTTTATATTCTCTGTTGTCATCTTCACTTTTGAATGTGTCTTTAAATGTCTTCTAGACATTCCTTTAGTTAAGGTTATCTGCATCTTCAGTTAGAAATACATCTAAAATGGGGTGATATGCTTGAAACTTGGGTGCTCCTCTTCTGAAGGGCTCCAGAACAGCTTATGTGAATCTTATTTCTATTCATTCCTTTTCATTAGCTGACTGACTTATCCAAGCTTTCTCTCCAATTTAGAGAAAACTGGGCTGTAGTACTAGGCACAGTACCTGGTTCTGTTCAGTAATGTCTCTTAGTGAGGTTGAACTGATGGGTACTTTAACCTTGAATAACATTTAGCTTGAATGACCAAGAAGTTGCCACTAGCCAGGAAAAGCAGCAACAGTCAGGGGAAATGGAGCTGAGCTATAAGTGGTTTCTGTTTGTAATGTTTACTCCATTACTGCAATCAAGATTGCATACCCCGTCAGTTTGTCGTGCTGTGAATTCATTGGTAGCAGACAGCATTGCTTAAATGCTTTGTGTTGTGTGATTTCTTATTCTAAAGTGGATGTTTTATTAGCACTTATCTGAGTTGTTTAAGAACTGGACTCTTAAAGGCCATGTAAATAGTGATATGGTCTACTGTAAATGTAAATAACTTTGCTCTTTTGACTTAACTCTCTGATTTTTTCTCATTTACAGTTGCTGAAAAGTAAATGCAGCATGAGGAGGATTGGATATTGTGTAGAGGGAGTCATTCCATGACAATAATCTCTCCTTTTGGGGACTGTAGGATTATTTTTTGAAAATTGTATAAATTATACCTGGCCTGTACAGCTCTTCCCCCTTCTACAAATTCTGCTAACTGATTCCCAAAAAAAACCCAACTAGAGTGCAATTTTGGCGTCTTGAAAAATGACATGTTACTTAAAGTGTAGCTCAGCTTATTACACAGTTTGTCTTTCATGTCTTAAATTTAGTCTGCACTGTGCCAAGCTGAATGTACGTTGAGAAAATCTTAGTTCAAATTTTCTAGCTTAATTTGTGTACATCTTATTGTCTTAGGGAATGTGCAACAGTGTTTAAGTATACTTTCATTTTTATCACTTCACGTAACACTACATGTCCCACTGAATTAGGGCAGCACTGTACATTGCAGTTTTCTTTTGGAATGCTGCATAGAGCATTGGAACTAACTGTGTTTGTACAGTGTGAGGATCCTGAAGTGCTTACGACAGCTGCCACGAGGCACCGCGAGCGCGACACCACTGACCTAAAGAGTTCAGTACAAACAAGGCTGTGTAACTGTTATCTCATTGAATGCCCGGAGGCCGGGTGACTTAGAATTAAATATTGTACAGTAATAAGAGTAAACCTGAGTTTACAAAAAAGACCTTGGCAATGGATTATCCCATCTGTCCTGTTCCTGGTTCTGCACACAGTACAGTCTGGTGGAGTGAAAACATTCTGCTTCATTCTGATGAGCCTGTCTGTCCATTTGTCTGTACCTGTGGCGGTTCACTTTTGCTATTTTGTGATAGTGAAATGAGGGCAATCTAAAACGTAACTTCATATTCCACTACATACAGTACTGGAATTTTTGGCTAAAATTTTGATTTTCAATTTAAAAAAGCCTTTTTCAGCAACAGGCCAATGAATTCAGATACGTAAATAAAGGACACAACTTTTTAAAACTGATGTATCTGGAAATGCCAGAGGCATGTGTTTAAAATAACAATAAAGTAAATAAAAGTGCTACCCTGAATTGTATTTGTAATCCATTTGTAAGTAGGTATATGAAATGTCCAAAGTAGTAGTTGTTGAATATTTTTCTTCTCTTTGCAATAAAGTCCTGTAAAGTGGCTAACAAAACGAAACATGGGGTTTTGATTTTTTTTTTTTTTTTTTTTTTTTTTTTTTTTTT
>VZTE01005385.1:1216281-1245883 GCA_013397775.1 Eulacestoma nigropectus | reverse complement strand
GGGGTAAAAAAAACAAAAATTGGGTTTTTGTTTTTTTTTTTTTTTTTTTTTTTTTTTTTTGTTTGTTTGCTTTGGGCTCCAGTACTCTCACTGAGCTGAATCTGGGGTTTAAAGTTTTATGGTGTAGCTTACTTAACTTATTGACAGGGTTTAGCCACTATAATTTTTAGAACAGCCTTCTGTATAGAAACTAGTTACCAGGTCTTTAAGAAAGAAGGAACTTAGTATTGCTGGAAGAATTCAATGGGTTTTTCCAACCTGGTTGATACAACTTTTTGTTCTGGCTTGAGTTTTTTGCTGGGTATTCAGTTATTGTGGAAACAGTAGAAACTCTATGACTGTTCAGACAGCAAATCACTTTCAATTTTTATATTTTAAAATAGGCAAAATATTTATATTATGATGGAGTATAGTCAAATTTTAGACCTTGAACCACTTTTTTTCTATATCTACAGTAGTCTGAATTTTTAATAGTTTGATTTTTAAAGGTTGAGTGTATCAGTTGGAAATCCCACTATTTTGGAGTTTTCAGCTTTTAAGATGGTTTTCTTCACTAAGGCCGCTAAACACTCCAAACTTGCAGTTGTTTTAGAGCACAGTTGAAGGCAGCATACTGAGGAAAAAAACTATAGAAACAAAAAATATTTTGGATTAAATTTCTCATCATGGAATCAGCACTGTCCATTATCTTTCTCAATGTTAACTACAGGTTTTCAGGCCTTCATTTGTCAATGTGCAATCATAAAAACAAAACAACATACTCAAATGAAGCAGGATTTTTTTCTCATGCCTGTGAATGGGGGTTTCATTCCTGTAGGTAATTGTCATGGGTTTTGGTGCTGAAAGTTGCTGTGTTTAAAAAATTAGATTAAATAGTAACTAGTGTGTAGCTCAATGTACATCACCTTTTTATATTTAAACTTTTTTTTATTTTAAACCTTTTATGAAGTTTACCAAGAACTGCCTCTTAAAATGTAAAAAAAGAGAAAAAACAAACACACTTTGCTTTCTGGTTTGGCTGTCATAGGTCAGCCAGACAGGACAATTACTGTATTTTGTAAATTTAAATATTCAGTCTATACGGGGAATGTTCAACACTGCTATTTCAACTTGCAGTCTTTGAATGGTTCTTATTTTTATGTTCCTCTAGATCATATTTTTAAAAGATGGTTTAGGATAGGAACTTTGTGAAATAATATTTATTTCTCATGAACAACTAAATTATTTACATAACTTAAATGCTGACTCACTACTGTGTGTAACTCTAAATTTGACATGAGGACAAGTCTACCTGTGGAATCTGATTTAACTTCAGTACACTTAAGATGCATTAAAACAATTGGTTTGGGGAAGACGCCATATAGTTTTAACTTTACCTGCATGCTGTAAATGTATTTGTGTTTAAATAAAGAGGAGAAAAATCTTTGAACTTCTTTGTGCATTTTTTCCATTTATTATCTCTACATGTGGTTTTTAAACTTAAATAGTCTCCGTATACTGTTTTTCATTTGATTGGCTTCATGACTGGTTTTCTCCTTCTAAATTGTGATCACTTGATGTCTCCACCCTCTTGAGCCTGTGTTAGTTAGTAAAAGTAAGCTTTCCTACACACAAATCTGGATATTTAAGTCTTAGTCTTCAGAAGACTGTTCATGACAGAAAAAAATGCACCCACACCAAAATCTCAAACCAAACAAAACAGAAACACACCCACCCACCCCCCCCCAGCTGATGCTTATGGAAATTGGTTGCAGCCATGGTGTATCAGACTTTGAACCCCTGCAGTCTGGGATTACTTTGACTTCTCTCTAGTTCATGAATGTGCTAGTAGCCATGGCTTCTCTTAGCTGTATATGGTTTGGTTTGTGTTTTTGTTTTGTTTTTAACATCAACTTCCACCCTATCCATCTTGGATACAGTAAGTGGTGCACTTGAAAGAATTCTCTCATGACAAGACACAGACATTCTTTCTCTGAGAGTTCCTCTTTTACTCCAAGTAGCTATTTTGTTTCCAGGGTACTGATTGCTGTGGAGTATTCACCTGCTTTTCAAAAAAAAAGACCTGAAAAATGCCCAGATCCTCACCAACAAACCCAACCATCCTGTCCTTAAGGTGTGTCTATGTTTTACTTAGCTGTGATGGGTAGTTAGATATGTAAGATTATTGCTGCATCCTCTTCGTCAAAGTTTGGGGTTTTAATGGGTGCATTGTAGAGTAAGCTGAAGTGAGGTTAGAGGCAGCTATACTTTTTTTCTTTCCAAGGGCAGAAGGAGATTTAAGAACTAGAGGAGATTGCTGTAATTCAGGCCTGCTCACAGTCAAGGAAGCAGAGATGCATTTGCATTCCCCACTTGTCCTTTGAAATGAAAGCTTTGAAATGAAGCAGTATAGAATCTGATCAAGGGTCTGGGTACACAGTGTGCATTTTATTTAGTTCCTGAGCAACTTAAAGTCCTCTAAAGACTTTCTGAGGTGACACTGCATTGATCTGTTTGGGATGCATGAAGAGTGTGACACAGGTGCCATATCTCTGGGCTGCCCAGAAACAGTCATATGTGATGATGCAGCAACCTTCTCCAGGAGTGTTGTGTTGTGCTTGGGGCTCTCCTGAGTGTGATGTCAGTTGTCTGTATGGTGATGCTCAAAGTTCTCCTTTTATCCACATGCTTGGACAGTTGTTTCCAGAGTCCGTGTAAACTTGGTTGGAAAGGAATTACTGTGAGTTACCACTTGCTTTGTGAACCTCTCTTTTTTTAACTTGATGTCTGCTGATTTGGTGACCCCTCATTCTAGTTGAGACAGATTCATCCATTTCCAGTATTTCTGTGCTGTCTGGACTTTTGTAGGCTTCTTTTCCTTTCCAGGGACTCATTTTCCTTTACCAGTATCCATAATAGTTGATTCTACTTTTTCGGAGTGCTATTGAACTGATGTTTTTTATGGAGCAGTTACGCAAGGCTGCACTCAACTTCTGGATAATTGCCACAGAAAAAGATTTAGCTAGAAGTATAGAGCTTTGATATAGAAATATATACATATATATAAAAAGCATAAAGGAGGTCATGATTTATGGCTGCCAGTACAGTTATGTAAAAGCAAAGATCTCAGGAGGGAGAAATTGCATCTGTAAAACTGTTCAGCGCTGAGCTGATCTATACTGTAAAATATTCCCTAGTGTGCCCTGTTAACAGAAGATGGCTCAGTCACAGTGCTCCCTTTTGAATAGATCTCTGTATCTGCTAGGGGATGATCAACTTAGACTTAATTGCAGGAAACCACTAAGGGATGCTCAGAAAGGAAAGTAAATCTTCCACTGTGAAGTTTTTTGTGAGCAATGGAATGGTCCAAAATGACTTTCAAAAGTGAGCAAAAAATATTACTGCATCTCTGTATCTGCCAGGAAAAAGCTGTGGTTACCTGCACTGTCAAGCTGATAAGGAATTGATTGGCTGGCCTAGGTGACTTCCCCCTTGAATGCGCCCAGTTGTTGTAACACCCATTTAGGAAGTGTCAAAATGAATCATTATTTAACACGTGCTATGTGCAAAACTGCCATTTAAGTACGTATTAAGGACGTAATATAACCTCAGTAAATGACACAGAAAACACCTCTGGAAGATGATTACTGAGGACTGATGGGTACGTCAGAATTTTTGCCTGGGGAGTTTTGAGTCTTCCTGAACTCCCTGCAGGGCTGTTCATTGTTTTATCTTCAACCAGCCCTTGCTGGGGGGAATGAAGGGAGAGCAATTTGAGCCACCGACTCCTTTGGGTGTTTCACTGCGAAAGCTGAAGGGACACCAGGCAAGAGGGTACCAGTTAGTCAGCTCTGCTGTCCAGTGTAATGGGCAGATGAAGAGTTACGTGAAGGAGGAAAATACAATACAAAAGAAAAGAGCCTATTTAGCCTATTTGCATTTGAAAAGGAAAGAGGCTAATGAATATAAAGGGAAAGCTGAGGTGTTGCGTAGCAAGGTGTGGCATATCTGCACCCTGGGATGTCTTGCAGGCTGGGCTCTGCACGGTGTGGGCACGCCGGTGTTGTGGAACGAAGCTAAGTTCATCGACTGTCTCCACCTCCAGTGCCAAGGGAAGAGCTGACATGTACCTGCAGCAAGGAGAGCAGCATAACCCACATTCTCCACGTTCCAGAATCCACAAAACTGGGCGTGGAAATGACTCGGAGGTGCCCCCAGGTGTGTGTTAAAGAGGACTCTTTCCACAGCTCCTTTTGTGAGGAACAAATGCCTGGGAGCCCCTGTCCTCTAAGCTGTCTCCTACAGTTGGAGACAAATACACTTCACAGCTGATAACAGCGTTTTGAAGATACCTGTGAAGCCACTTGCTGTTTCAGTGGATTCTTGATTTGGCTTTTGTCAGGCGCAGCCTTAAAAAGTAAAGGTAAATTAGCTTAGCAAAGTGTAAATGTCGGCGTTATCCCGTCTGCTCATCACCTCCATCAACAGGCCCAGTTCCGATCAGCCTGGGGCGTGTTGTGCTGCCAGGACAGATGTTTTAAGTGATCACTCAGCATCCTATAAAAAAGCGAGTATTTGGAGGGCATTTCGTGAGGATCTTCCCTGAGAGGGTGTAAACGACTCTTTAAATACTTTTACTGCAGGAAATACCCTTCAGCAGAAACCGGGACAGAGCTGAGTCTGCTGCCCAGGAAAGCTCATTTCAGCCACAGCCCACTGCGAGGCCTCTCTGTGCCTGCAGCAGCCTGGTGACCGTGGTGCCCGGGGCTGGTTTGCAGGGGGGCGGCAGCAGGGTGACCCTCTTTCCGGCGGCTGAGGGAAGAGGGAAGCTCCGGTAGGAGAGGCTGTCCTCTCACACTGGCCTGGTGGATTGTCTTGCAGAGGCAGCGCAGCTCCCGCTGCTCACACGCGGTCAGAGCGAGCCCTGGCCCTGTCACCACCAGGCTCAGCCCCTGCCGCCTTGCCTTTCAGGCTGCAGAGCTCCCCTTTGCCCACCTGGGGTGTGCGGGGGGAAGGGACGAGCTCCCGCTTTTCCTGAAAGATACCGGTACTGCTGCTCCTACAGGTCTGCTTTCCTCTCTAATGTGAGGCCGTGTGCTCAGGGTTACACAACGGGAGAGGAGCTGAGCCACGGGTCATGGCGAGGCAGGAATAGAGGCCGGGCTGTGGTGGAATAATAAAGGTTTGGAGTTTGGTGTGTGACACTTTCTAGGTCTGAGGTTCAGCTCGACCTCAGGCCAAATGAATGTTGAGTTCCTCCCCTGCCAGGGTTCCTCCCTGCCCAGCAAAGGACTGTTTTGTTGATGAGCCTACAAGGTCGTGATGAAGTGTAAGCCACGCTTGTTATCGGGGCACTAAAAACAGAATTGTCCAGCCGGGGCTGACGTTCCAGCGGTGCTGAGCTAGCGAGGGACAGCCAGCACTAACCTGGCCCGTGCAGGAATCTCTCCCGGCCATGAGAGAGCACGGGGGGCGATGGGCACCGCCGGGCCAGTGATCCGGGGATCCCCGCTCCCTCCCTTGGCCTGGGCCTCTGTTCCGCCGCCAGCCCGGAATCGCGGGGGCCGGCCGGGCCCCGGCTCCGGTCGGGAGGTGACCCCGGTCGGCGCCAGGGGGCGCGCGGGGCTCCCCGCTGCATTCCCGCGGGATCGCGCTCGGTTCGGCAGCGGCGCGGGGGGGGCTCGGACCGGCCGTGCTCACGGCCCGGGGCTCCCGGCACCGCTGCCCACCCGCCTGTGCTGCTGGGTCCCTCTGCCCCGCCGGGAGCCGCGGCCCTGCTGCTCCTTCCCACTGAGCTGCGCAGGATTGAATCCTGGCGGTAAAACACTGGGAAAAGCCGCACGTTATGTTTCTGGATAAGTACCAGAATATTCTCCTAGGCATTTCCCACCCTTTGTTTAAACCACATTTTTTTTACAGGAAGATACTTGAAAATGTCGCAAAATTTGGTTTCTTTATTTGAACTGCAAAATGAATGGTATGAATTAATGGCAGGAAGTCAGAACTGTGCAGTGGGTGAATCATTATCAAATCCACTCATAGGTGAAGCTTGAGATATTTTTGTATTTTTCTCTCATTTCCAGCTGACTTGTCTCCATTGATCCACAGACACTTGAGCAGCACGAGAGAAGTGGGAAGAATCATTCCTGATGAGAAATGGATTTTTTCCCCCCACGCTCATTATTGTAGAGGACTGTCAGTTTCCCTTGGCAGCCTGTACAATGGGCTTGCTCTCTAATAAATGCATATAGCATTAAATTAATGTTTCATTCCCACGGTGACAAACGGTGGCATCCAGTTCCAGCACAGGTTAATTCAATGACAATATGGCAGCAGACATGTACCTTGCCTGTTGTGGGCTAATCAGAGATGCAGTGTTCAAATTGGACTCCAGGCATCCACGTAACTTGGAGTGAGTTTATTCACCTTTATTAGCTGGTGAAAACGAGCTGGGAAGTGGGAAATGAGAGAATATGAATAAAAAAAAAAAAAAGCCAAAATGCATAAAAATAAGCATAAAAGCTTGAATCAAATCTAATAAAAATTTTCGTTCTACTCTTCATCTAACTCTATGTGGAACCTGTGCAGGAGCTGTCAGGGGAGGAGAACTGTATCCACAACCGACTGCAGGAGTGTAAGCACATGTGGAGATGAAGAAAATGATCATTGGTTTGTATGCTTGGCTGATAAAGCTGGTATAAATTACGCTGCCAGCCTGGGAAAGGATGGAGTTTGGCTTTGTCATGTTCACGGTCAAAATCTGGAAACCTAGGACAAAGCAAGGCTGGGGAGAAGAAGACCCAGAGGTATTTGGAAACTGTTGGACGAAAGAGCTTCAGTAGAGAAGAGCAGATACCCACCGCAGGGAGACTCCAAGGGCCAGTGAAGGGTGAGCAGAGCCCCTCAGCACCCTGCCATGGTGCTGGGAAGGGAGCTCAGGCAAGACCTGGCTCTGAGGCTCCTCTCTGCTTCTCCTCTGCTGCCTTTGTTCCTGTGCCTGCTGATGTGCTGGTGCATGGCTGGTGGGCCTTCGTTGGACCCGATCGTGAATGCATCTTTCTTTTGGAGTTACAGTACGTGTGGGAAAACTCTCCGGAGGGAAGTGGATACTGAGGTTTTTGAGATAACTTGCAAAGAAGAAGAGATTTTGCAAGGACAGGAAATTCAGCCTTCACTTTTACAACATGCCCCGGGGTTTTGTTCTGCACATCAGCAGTTCTGCAGGAGGGAAAGGACCAGTGGCAGCCTCAGAAAACATGGGGTTCCCCTTTCACTTGTGCTCAGCTTTCTTGGCTGTGTGTTTCTGAAGGGCTATTTTGGTGCATGTGTTCTCGGTGAGAGCAGTGCTTCAATTAGTGCTTGGTATAAAATCTTTCGGGTGCTAGTTGCTTTTTACTTTTCATCAGATTAGATATTTAAAAGCATCTCATTTGTGTCCCCTAGAATTAGTCGGAAGATTCTCATCACACTTGGTTTTTTATTAATGAAAGCTCTTGGAGACACAGCTGGCATATTTTTATTGATCATAATCTCATGACTGGAAGCTCATCTTGGTAGCTATAGCAACAGAACTTTTTTTTTCAAACGTCAACATAGCTCCACAAAAAGTGGAGTAAGGGGGAGCAGATCATTTAAATTACTAGACAGCTAATAACTCATTCTTCTATAATAACTCCTTCTTCTGTAACCAGTTCTGAGATGTCTGGTTTCATACAGTAAATAATGGATAGGAACTAAATCTTTTGATGACTACATCTGCTGTGGAAGCTTGTGAAAGCAGAATAGCATGGATGGATGTGGTGTCTCAAGAGTCCTTTTTTGCTGGTTGTCCACTGCTGCCATCCTCTTCCGGGCTGCAGGGATCATGAGCAGGCTGAGGGCACAAACCATGGAGGAACAGCAGTACAGAGCATGTATTTGCAGCCCTCCCTCTGCTACCCAGTCAGGCAGGGGTCCCAAACACTGCCCACAGCAGCCGGGCTTGCTCCTGCTCTCAGGGACAAGAGGCACTCCCAAAATGTGCCTGGGGGTTAAGATGAAATGGTACAGACTGAAATTCTAAGCTTCTGTAAGTGTGCTCTGATGCCTAAAGACCCCTGTGAGGTTGGCACCACCAAGCTGTTCTTATCAGAGACTTTCTGAGGTGTGTCTACTCAGGCACAAGTGGGACCTGCAGGTAACCAGGCCTGCACTGGGGGATGGCTCTTCCCTCTGCTTGCAGCTCCAATGTTTGGCTCTGAGAGCATTCCCAGCAGTGTTTCTTCATCCTGCCTTACAGCAGCATCCTGCTAGCACTTGAAAATGATGGTGCTGGAACAGCCAAATAAAGCAGTGGGTGGATGCTGTTGCCTCCCTTGCTTTCCCTTAGGGCTTTCCAGCAAGGCAAGTGGAGAACCACCCTCAGCCTCCAGCCAGAACAGAAAGTCAGATCCAGCTGTGGCTGCCTGACTTCTTCAGGTCTGCAAGAAGCTACGTATGGGTATAACCAGTACTTCTAAAACATTTTTAGACATTCAAACCTTCACATCATCATTTCAGCAACTGAAAAAAATAGGCCTTTGGAAGTGCTGGAGAGCACAACCCTGGGAGAACTGCAGAGGGTGAAGGGCAGACTCCTTCCCTGGGGGTTGCAAATGCTGCTGGGTAGGGGCTGGCAACTGTTCCCACCAGCTCTGTGGCTGGTGAGCAGGGCAAAGTACTTTGGTGTCCTTAACTTGTTCCCCCAATTGGTGATTGCATTCCCCAAGTTCCGCTCCGGGTGTGGGAAATTTCCCTGGGCCACACAGCCTCAGGCAGGACTGAGGTTCTTGGCAGCAGCCTACAAAGGGCCTAGATGATGATGATGATAATGATGATGGAAATCAAACTCACAGCTGGCAGGTAAGTCATGCAGGGGCTCTGCTGCTCTAAATATCACCTATTTGACCCCCCCCGTTCTGTACAGTCCTCTCCTCAGCCCCACCAGCAGCTCAGTGTGAGGCTGTCTGTGCAGACACCCTTTCCACCCAAGACACTGCATAGATCACCCTCTCAAAACCCAGGGTGGGTTGGGTTTGGGGGAGGGGGGTTTGCATCATCTCTTCTGGATTATGTTAAACCTCCACGCACCCCAGAGCTGCGGGTGGGTGCAGATGCAGTGCACTGCACTGCACCCGGTGGCACTGATGCCCCAGCACCTCCCTCTGTGCAGACGACGCAGCCGCTCATGCGTGTTAATCCCAGCGCCAGGTCACCGAGCGGGAACAAGGCGAGGATTGTTCCTCTGGAGCTGGGGAAAAGCAGGAACGCCAGGCATGGGGAGGGGAGAGGAGAGACACGCCGCCCCATCGCGGACACGGCAGAGGGTGAGCTGTGTTTCCGTGTTGCCGTGGGGAATGCCAAGGGCTGGTCGCTGCAAGGGATGCCGGAATCGATGCTGAGACCTCGTTGCTGCTGAAAGAAAGGGTGACTTGGCGCGGGTTGGCGCTGACTTGGTGAAACGCGTTACCCCTGAGCTGCACCCACGGAGCGCCCAGGGAGAGGAGATAACCATCGGGAAAATATGCAGCTACGGTGCTGCCAGGGATTTGACACAGCAAAATACTTGTGCCGTTATGGGTTTCTGCTGGTTGGAGTGCACCTCCCTGCTGGGATAGGTCCCTCACTGCTTTAACACTTGGAAATTGGGGAGGTGATGCCAGAGGGAAGCACCAGTCTGCCACATGGTTAAGGGTGGGCCCCGTGAGGTTTTGCTTACAGTTCAGTCAGTCAAGTGCACCACTCTGAAGAGTCTGCACTTTTTTATGGTGAGAGCAAACATGGAAGAATAAAGTGTCCATAAGAGCAGACAAAACCAATGTGCCTGAAGAGAATTTCAAAGACAAAATGGCTCATATGGTTGGGGAGAGTCAAGGGGACTTATTCAGAAAACGAGTGTGGTGTTGTACTTGAAAGGAATAAAGATGTATAGAGTGTTTCTTTGCTCAATTTAATTTCTTCCCCTGCCATTACGTTTCCTAAGTTCTATCCCAGGAAAAGTCTTTCACCTTAAGCAAAGGTTTTGTTGCATTAGCACAGCTGATGGCCTCTGAGAGAGCAGAGCTGGCATACTTTGCCTGGTGCTGCTACTAGCAGTGGGCAGCATCACTGACAGGATCATCAACTCATAATGACCTCGGATATTTTAGAAAATATTAATGAGGCCACCTTTTGTTTTAATTCCTCTTGTGTCTTTATAGCTGTGCAGATTGCACACCACCCACTCCTATGTAAGAGGAGCCTCAGACAAAATCGTAACCCAAAATTTAGGTGTATCACAGCAACCTGCCCTGACCCTGTAGGGATCTAGTTCTGTTATCTCCTGCTTTTCTGCACTTGCAGGCATCAAAGTCCCTACATGTCTGTCACCAGCCAGGACACCACAGCTGGGGAGAGGGAGGTACTGACCACTCACGCAGCCAGATTAGGGTTTGGTGGCCGGGAATGTGCTGCAGGCTACATTACAGGTTACAGGATTTGGTATTCATCATTTTCAGAAGTGAGGATGGGAAAGGGCTTTTCAGCCTCTGCTCATAAGTGGTGACCTCTAGGCCAGAGACTCACACTGACTTGACCCAAGAAATATTTATGCACTCCATACAAAATAGGAGAATTTCCACTGGTGGAACTGAGAAGGCAACAAGAACTTGCAACTGCCCTTGGGCAGAGGAAGGGCCGGGTCAGGGGTTCCCATGTCTTGGCTATTTTAACCACAAAAAACGACTAAACCAGTGGATGAATGTAGCAGCAATGAAAACCAAACCCAGAAGCTAAATCAACTGAAACAGAAAGTCATGACTCATGTATGGTGTATGGGTCTACACAGAATTTCCTACTCCCACTTCCCATATACCTTCAAAGAGCTGAAAAACCTCCCCTTTGTTTTTTCTTTTCTTTGTTTTTTTTTAATTTTTGTATATTTTAAAGTTTATTTTATAAAGAATATTTGCAAAAAACTATTGTTTAAGCTCTGATGAGGAGCAGGGCTGGGCTCTACCCTCCTCAGCAGCTATTCCAGCCCCTGCCTGGGGTACACTGCACTCCCTGCACTGGCTTTTCATCCTGTGGGTATGTACCTACCTCTTCTGCATCCCCTGTGCAGTTGGGATATTATGATTGCTAGTCAAAAAGTTAAATATCACAGCGTGCTATTACAGCCTAAATCATCGCTGTGACTCTGGTCTGTGCCTGTAGCTAGTTGTATGTGATGATTGCTGCAGGATTGTTTTCCAGGCTTGGAGCCTGTAAATGCCAGCTAGAGAAGGAGAGCAGGGAAATAAATTTAGCTGAGGAGTTAGGTTTATCTTCTGTATGTGTTACTGATATGATCATTTGTGTTTGACTCAGTCAGCATTCATTTAGTCACAGGCATCAACAAACACTCATTAAAGTCAGGTAGAAGCTGACTGCTGCCTAATACACCAAACACCTCAGGCTACTCGTAGCACTACGAAATGATTGCACTATTCAGGTATATATATATACATGTATATATATATATAAACACACATATATATGTACACACTAAGATCTGTGTAGATGCATGCATGTGCGTGTATGTTTGGATTGCTCATTCCTTGAGACTGTTACGTTCTGATGATCCTTCAATACAGAGACATCTCTGTGGATGCTCTCCAGTTGAAATGACCTCACTCAGTTTACACCACGAGTGTGGGGTGAGGCAGGGCTGTTCTCACTGTCAGTGCAGCCCCGGCCCACGCAGCCTGAAGTCAGCAGCAGCCCCACCAGTGCCTGGGTGAACGTGGCCGGAGTTCCACCCACTCCAGGGAGCAGAGCAGCTGTGGATGAGCATCCCTCTGAAAGGCAGGAAAGGAGCAGCTACTCTGCCCCAGCAGGGCATTAGCTGCATAAACCAACTTGGTGCAGACTGGGCCTGCTACCAAGTGTCAGAAGAGCTCACATTTTATTTAGTGTGTCTGTTTCCAAGGCAGAGCCTGAGCTGGCTGCAGTCCTGCATTGAGAGCTCTTTGCTGCCCACTCCACGGGGCACAGTGAGTGTTCCCCAAGGAGCAAAACTGCCCTGAAATTGCAGTGTGTCTCCTAAAACCGTGGTCACACCACCAGTGCTGGCAGCAGCAACCCACCAGCTGCTCCTGCCAGGGCAGACTGAGGGGGCACCTTGCTGTCAGGGCCCAGCGGTGGCTGCTTCACTTCTGCACTGGGGCATGGGGTAGGCAGCTGCTTTGTGCCACCTCTCTTTCTGCACAAGCACCCCCAGAGCATCAGTAAAGTGGAAGATCCTATCCTGCACTCTGATTTACTTGGAAAAAGATATGTCACTTAATATTGACTCATTCTGCAAAGAGACTAATACTTTCCAAACAGCTGCAGGTCTCTCCTGCCCTCTGAAATATTCTTGTGGGGGAGTGACGTGGAATATGTTCCCCTCTGAAATGTTATTTTCATTTGATGTGTGTTCTAATGCGTGTGCAATACTGTCAGTGAGATTACCCCAGACTGCCACGTGCTGAAGACTGTGCAATTTGTTTCTATAATGGCACTTCTTACTGCTGAACATTTTAAACTATTTTTTAAAGCAGACAAATAAATATTGGGAAAGTCTTGCTTGAAACAGAGAAAACAGCTCCTGGGGGAAATCCATTTTTATTGGTTTTGCTTTATGAAACACTTCATAGAGGTCAGACTGCTTTTCTGTGTAAAGATTGCACATGGAGGTACAGAATGATTTTTTGAGTCTCACAGTATGTTAGTAGCAGAGGTAGAATGTCATTAATTAGGCGTTAAATAATGTTAATAACTAAGATGCTGATGGAATGGATGCGGTGGTAGGGCTGTGTTCAGACTAAAGCTCCTTGTTCTTTGCTCCTCTCAAACTGCTCCAAAGCGGACGCACACAACACCTCTGCCTGTGCACTTCTGCTGCCCTGACTGAGCTCCGCCCTGACCTTCCCTTGCAAAGCAGGGCAGGCTTTTGCCCACAGGGAAAGGAATATTAAATGAAAACAAAACAAAACAAAAACAAAACCAACCCCCAAACCTCAGGACAGGGCACTGTGCTTTGAAGGGAAGCAGGCTTGCTCCCCCGCTGCCCGGTGACTCACATCCTTGGTGGCTCTGAGCAGCAGCCGCGGCATGACCCGGAACCAGGATGTTGATGGATGCCACGGGCAGCCACGGACACGTTTAGAGGGAATGGGAAGTTGGGGTAGCACGGCGGTGGCACACATGGCCCTTCCTGTCTCAAACAGGCACACCCCAGGCCGGCACAGGCAGAGGCACTGCCTGTGCTTTGCAGGCGCTTGTTGAGTGCCTCTGGCTGTTTGCCACCGTGTCCAGAGTGTCACCTGTGCTGGAGCCATGACCTCAAAGGCTGGATGGCTCAGAAGGTCCAGAGGTGCAGGAGGGGTGAGCGGGAGGTGTCCAGCAGGCAGGGCCTGGATGCCCTGAGGCGCAGTGACTCCATGGAGGGTCCTGCAGCTCCCAGGTGCCAAGGAGCTGCCCCAGGCAGGTGTGAGCGCCCCAGCTGCCACAGTCCTGCCTGGAAGAAGCCTCTGCTGCTGCTCCTCCCTAAAAATCAGGAAATTAGCTTGTGTGAAGAAGTAGTATTTATAGTCATATTTCACTAGATACACCTCCAAGCTGGCTGTGATGCCAGGAAAGATGTGAGGTTAACAAGTCAGGGAGTCAAAAATCTTCTTTCCTATTTGATGAGAGAGTGTATGAATTTCACCCTCACACTGACATGGGGATGGACCTCCAGCTGACCCTCACCCTTTTGCTGGCACTACTTGCCTAAGATCCATTACAATTTTATACTTCTAGCACGACTGGCTTGGGTAGAGCAAATCTCTGATGTGCTCCCACCAACCCTGTGTGTGTGAACCGGATGAAGTACAGAAGCACTCACCAGGACAACAATAATTAGCTGCAACTTCTGAATCAAAATGCATAATTAATGCTGTGTCACATACTGAGTATCAGTCATGCAAAGAGAGGGTTGTGATGGCAATTAGAAATTCCTGAGTTTTCGGGCCATTGCTGTGTCAAAAATCCTGCTCAACTTGTACAGATTGTCTGGGCAGTATCAAGCCCTTGTGCAGCATCAGGCTGAGGGACTGCTTGCACCTCACAGGCACCCTGTTGCAAGTCCATCTCCAAAGAAATGGCAGTTCCTCTGTCCTGGAGCACATCTCTGGGTGATAGAGTAACCCTGAGAGAGCCAGCTCTCTCCCTGCAGAAAGGAATATTGAAGGTCCTCCTGCTTACTTTTTCTTTTCTTGAAGTCTCCTCCTACACAAACACAAAGAGCTCCCTCCCTCTCCCATTCCACGGAGCGTGGGGAATGGTCACGCTGTGGCCCAGGGCTTCAATCTGATATGTGAACAAAACTGCTCTGTGCCT
The DNA here is from genome assembly GCA_013397775.1 of Eulacestoma nigropectus. Taxonomy (NCBI): domain Eukaryota; kingdom Metazoa; phylum Chordata; class Aves; order Passeriformes; genus Eulacestoma; species Eulacestoma nigropectus. Next base: position 1,231,504 of record VZTE01005385.1, on the reverse strand, counting down.
GCCTCAGCGCCCGTGGCACGGCAGTGCTGGGCTCTGAAACCACCGGGTGATGCAGCTTGTCCATGGGTATCCTACCTTCAGTGTTACACATCCAAAATATCTGTCCAAGGTCTGAGGCACCTTTGCAATGACTCAGCTCACGTGTCAGAAATATTTGCCGTTGCAAAAGACATCCTGGGCTGATGTCACCCTGTTTTGTCCTCTGGTCCTGTCAAATGCTTCCAGCATCACAGAGGCACCGTCAGATGTGTTTGGTTTGGGGACCCAAACTAGTATTTCCCAGTATTTGGGTTTTCTCAGTGATGGTGAATGTTGGGGCATTTTCCTGGTCACATCTGAATGCAGGGGAAGGATGGACTACCTGCCAGCAGGGGGACAAAGAAGTGATGTCCCCACTGAGGCTGAAATTTAAAATCACACTGCTTGTAATACCCTAAGGCACTTAACTAAAAGAGGGAGGCTGGTGCCTGTGCAGACAGAGCAGTGTCCTGTGCCTGCCAGAGGGAGGAGAGGAATGGTGATCTCTCCAGTTTCCCCATTAGCACCACTCCCACTCTTTCTTATTGATTTTTAGGAAGAAAACTTCATTTTGCATCAAACGCCTCTGCCTCTATATCCCACACCCTTCATGGCCTGTTACCGTTTTTTCTGCAGCATTTGGAACTAAATGCTCCTTTCAAACACGTCCCCAAGCTCTCCTGGTACTGCTGGATCATCTTTTTTAGCTGTCCACCCCTTAATGGTCCTCTTACAATATTAATGGTTCACACTTCTAATAATATGAGATTAATCTAACTCTGCATTTTTTTACATAGTAATTGTTATTGAATGTCTGAATCCTGATGAAATATTATCAAGTGCCTTCTACCAGCTGCTATAGTGGTAAGGCCAGACCCACAGACCACTAATTTCTTTTGTTCTGTGGAAGCTGTACAGGACTGAAGAAGAACCACATATTATTTTTCCTGCAGACTTTCCACAGGTCACTAAACTGACACCTACCCTAAGCAGACCACCATTATTATTCTGAACAGGGAGGCAGCTCCATCCCAGCATTATGAACTGGTTTGAGAAAATTACTGATTTTTTTTTCAGTTCAGCAGCTGAACCAAAATGCTAATAAAAGAAACAAAGAAGCAATTACCAGAGTGAGCAGTATGTAAAATTTGCAGGTGTTTCTTTTAACTAAAAAAAGCCTTGTCCACAAAAACCATTCCATCTGACCCACATTAAAACATTTTTTTTTCCTTGCAGTTATTAAAAAAAAAAAAAAAAAAAAAAAAAGAAGAAAAGGAGAGGCTCCATACACAGATCTGTTCCTACACATTCGAGATGCCAGCCAGCACCACGCTGAGAAACTCCCTCAGAAAGCAGCTGTGCCCCCACTGCACTGGGTGAATGACAAGGATCTCACACTGACCCAAAACGCTGCTGCTGTGTCCAATTGACCAATAAATAATGTCTTGAATAGCCAGGCAATCGCTGTTCCTTGGCTAAATGCTCCCTAATGGGTGGAGATTCCTTTGGAGTGGATGTGAGTCTCCGATGCTTTGTTGAGTGGGGGTTTTTCAGTGCAAACTGAAAGGGCCTCCAAGGGAGTGGGGCCAGGAGCATCCTGTAGTATCCTCTCTCTGTAGTGGGGAGAACTGTCACCAACAATTAATCATGTTTTTGTTTGCTTGTTTGTTATTTTTCCCCACAAATTTGGGTCAAATTTATGAACAGTTTTGGGATAACTGAATTACTTTTTAGGGAGAATTTGTAGTTTCCTTCTAAGAAACTGCTGAGATCTACCTCAGCAGATTATTGCTATTAGCAGCTCTGAGGATCCTTTGGACAGCTGGAGACCATGTAGAAGAGACAGAAGTGAGACTAAACATTTTCCAAGCAAAGATATAATTAGGGATTAGAGAGGCTGATCCTACTGCATAGTGTAATTAGGAGATTATGGTGTGGCATTGGCTGGGATTAGATTTGACAGAAAAATCTGTGCCCTGCTATATGAAACCTTCCAGGTTTTGAAATGGAAACCTAATAACAAAAAAATCTGTCTTAAACCCGTGTTCTGCAGCAGCCTGGCTGCATGTTGAGGAGTGAGGGGAAACTTGTGGGATCTCCTGGGCAGAAGTGAAGAAACCCCTGACAGGAGGTGACCATAGTCCTGCCTGCTGCTTCCCCTTCCCTGCACAGACACTGGTCCCAGCCGAGCCTCCTCTGGTGTGCCCAGCATCCCCTCAGCTGAGTCGTTCTTTGACCACCTCCTGGGTGGCAGCACCATGGGGCAGTGACTTGAGGGCCCCCTGCTTCTCCTCTGGCTTCTGGGCAGATTCGTGCTGGGTTCTCCCCTAGGGTTTGGGAAGAGGCTTGAAGTGCACCTGCCACCTCCCCAGACCTGCGTGTTGCATGGGGGGACAGAACCACTCCTTTGCTTAGTAAGTGGGGCCAGTGAAGGCGCTCTGTGGGCTGGTGGGCAGGGAGAGAGGGAGAAACTCACCTGAGCACAGCCCTGGTGTTGCAGCGCTCTGCGTCAGCCAAGCCAGCCCCTAAATCAAATAAGCACAAAGAAAGTTGTGAGAACCAGCTATATGGATCACATTCTCTTATTTCCCCCCCTAAAGCAGTTCTAAAATCAGTAACTCAAAAAAATCCCTAAGTTATACCTCTAAATGAACCACCAGCAGGATAGGCTTGGTGTGCTCTCAGTAAATTAATTCTTGCTAGAAGTCAATAAAACACTCCAGTGAAGCATCCCCAAAACAAGCAGTAAGACCAATTCTGCCATTCTGCCACGTTATTTTTTGTGTTGCCCAGAGACACAGAGTCCCTGGGGAGAAGAGGGAAACTGGGAACCATAGTGCCCCCCTGCAGCTCCAAGCACTTTGCCGCGGGTTTCTTTGTCACACACTACAGCTGTGGCACTAAGGCTGTCCAGTTCTCACAGCATCTTCTCTCTTTTATTTAGTATTAATTCTTCAGCACAGGAGCCACCTTTTTGCTCTGTTATATCTATTACTAGCTATTCTTGGCAGTGTGGATTGTAAATGTGAACAACTCTGAGTACTCCACTTCCCTCATTATATTCTCCAGCACAGGAGTTGGATAATGAAATAATAACTTCATGCTATGGTCAATTAAGAGTAATAAATCTGAGCATGAAATACACGTGACAAACCCCCAGTGTGAGAAGGCCCTGCAGCCTCTGCAGATCCATTTTTTAGTTTATCAAAAATCAATGTATTGTAAAGTGTCAACAGCATTCACAAGAATATCTTGACCAAATCAAAGGCTTCTTTTACTTTGGGGAGCATTGATTTTAGCAAGGTCAGTTGCCTTTCTCTTGCTGTGCAATCACAGAATGAAAAATTGCAGAATTTACAGAAAACGGAGAGTCATCAGCACATCATCTTGTCAGAGTATGATTTGTCTGGAGACAAGTGACTGTCAGATTTCCTCAGCCTAAGAAGTTAATCTGAACACTATCTGTCATCTACTAATTGTGCTAAACTTCCCAGCACTCACATCAAGCCAAATATTCAGGATACTAAAATGAAGATTAAACATGTGATTTTAAGTAAAAATTATTCCAGAGCAAGTGCTTGGATTTTCAAGTATTTTAAGTTACTATTTTGAATTGTTTTGCAATTTTATCTCTCATATGAACGAAATATTTTTGATACACCATAGGCTTGTCTAGTAAATATAGTTGTTTCTCCTCTGCATTGTACTTTCCTTGGTCGGGATTATTACCCACTGGAGTACCTTGCTTAGCCTTTTTGCTGTCTAACAAGCTAATTGAAAAGTTACTTGAAGTTGCAAATAAAGAAGTAAAAGATTTAGAACTATAAAAAGTAATCTGTATGCTTCTATAAAGGCATGTCTCTGGGGGATATAAAATGGCTGCAATGTACAGTCAGGAATAAATGGTAACACAGCAAATCAGAGCTGCAATTTCATCTCCCATTAAGAGATTAATTAATTTTCCTTTGACAGTGATTGCAGCTGAGCTTTAGCATAGTTGTAGCTGCGCTTCACACCTGAAGGACGGGATGTCATCCAGAGGGACCTGTACAGGCTCAAGAAGGGGGGACATGGGAACCTCATGAGGTTTAGTAAGATGAAGCTGGGTTGGGGCAACCCCAGGTATCAGCACGGGCTGGGGGCTGGACAGATCGGGAGCAGCCCTGCTGAGAAGAGCTTGGGGTGAATGAGAGTCTGGACATGCCCCAGCCATGTGCCCTTGCAGCCCAGAAAGCCAAACGTGCCCTGGACTGCATCCAAAGAACTGTGGGCAGCAGGGGAGGGAAGGGATTCTGCTCCTCTACTCTGCTCTGCTCTGGTGAGACCCGTCTGGAGTGCTGGATCAGCTCTGGGTTTCCAGCACAGGAAGGACATTGACCTGTTGGAGCAAGTCCAGAGGAGGCCATCAAGATGATTACATGGATGGAGCACCTCTTGCATGAAGAAAGGCTGGGAGAATTTGATTTGTTCAGTCTAGAAAAGAGAAGGCTTCGGGGTGACCTAATTGCAGCCTTCCAGTACCTGAAGGGAACGCATGAGAAAGATGGAGAGGGACTTTTTATAGGAACATGTAGTGACAGGACAAGGGGGAATGGATTCAAACCGAAAGATATTTCAGTTTAGATTAGATATTAGGAAGAAATTCTTTACTGTGAGACTGGTGAGGCACTGGAGCAAGTTTCCCAGAAAAGTTGTGGATGCCCCATCCCTGGAAGTGTTCCAGGCCAGGCTAGATGGAACTCTGAGCCAGCTGGTCTAGTGGAAAGTATCCCTGCCCATGGCAGTGGTTTGGAACTGGATGATCTTTAAGGTCCCTTATAAGGACATATAATATAAAAGCATGAAAGCTTGTTCTAAAAGTGTTCGTTGACAGTCTGTACAAACTACAGTAGACTTTTCCTCCCCACATTTGACCCAGCAGGACCATTAGGTCATTTGCCAGAATCTGCAGAAATGGTCAGGAGCCCCTGAAATGGGAATTTCCCTCTTTCCAGAGTAGGATTTTTTGTCTTTCGCAAGGTGTTGAAGATCTTACTGTTCCTAAAATACCTGCTTGCTTAGGGGAATTTTAAATGTAAGTCTTCTCACTTGTGTTTATTTATTGAACCCTTGGGAGACAGAAGTCTTCTTGTATATCTAACAAAATACCTTGAAAAGATCTGTATTTAAACCAGGCCTACTCATCTGCCTGACAGCCCAGTTCTGTGGAATAATCTTGTTGCCTGGGGTCCACCCAGAGCCCCGAGGGCAATTTGTTCCCCCAACACCCCCAAAGATGCCACTTGTACTGCAGTGAGCCCCAAGTCATCCACCCAATTTAAGGGGCCTGACCTTACTTCCTGAAACTGGGATGAGTTTCCCTGGCAGTCCCCCCTGGTTTTCCAGCAGATGGCAATAACCCATAATGGGTGAGTGGGAGGAGCGGGGTCTGTGCAGGGCCGGGGCAGGAGTCCTCCCAGCAGCCCTGCAAATCCCTGCAGTGTGAAGAGAGGGAAAAGCAGGGAAGAGAGAGCAAGGCAATGAATAATAGATTACTAAAATCTAGCCAGCGAGAAAGTGCATACACAGGAGAGGGAAAGAGTGCATAATTCATCTATAATTGCTTGGGGGGGGATTTTAAATAAAGAAGAGAGCTGGGTTGTACATTCCCTTTGTTTCTCTTTCGAGTTTTCCAATGGAGTAAATGTGTTTTTATTCACTTGTCTTGGCCTTAGGGCTCAAAGGTGACCCAGCTACCATCCTGCCATCTGTCAGGTGATGGGGCCGGTCACACATGAGATGCCAAGGTGTGACTGAAGCATGACCTAAAAATGACTGTAGCCTGTAATACTGCAGGCCCGAAGTGGTGAGCATTGAGGATACACCTTTAAAAAGACAGGGACAAAATACTGATACCATCTTGTCAATGGCTATTTCACAGCTCCTGAAAATACCCTGAAGGAATTTCTATCTTGTGATTCATGGTTAATCATCCTGCTCACTTTGCAAGCCATAAAATTTAGTGAGGCTGACTTTTGTCACAGTAAATGAAAACCTGTTTAACTTTCTGCAGAATGAACAATGGAGCACAGGTTGGCTAACTTGGAGTCTGTAAAGGATGTTTCCTTGGGAATTGAGTGTGTTTGTGTCTGAAAGTGATGATTCTATGTGATAACTTACACCCTGCATTTGTCAAGATTAAACACCACAAAATTCTTATTTGTGTTACAGAAGTCACATAAATATAGGCTCATGGTCTCAACTCAGAGTTCTGTATGTGCTGATATCCTGCCTCTGAAAGTCAAAAAAATTAAGCTCTTCTGGAGGAATAGCAGATGAGACAACATGCCCTGGTTTCCTAATCACTGGGGGAAGGGATAAAAGGCTGGTGTCTGCTGTAGAACCTGAGCATTTGTGACTGCTGCTGTTCCAGGGCTACCTGCGTAAAGTGCCTTTTGTTTTCTCATCTTGCTACACTCTTGGCCTCGGTGAAAGACTTTGGCAGTAAGTTCCGTGTTCTAGTTTGTGTGAAAACCTTTCTCAGTTTCTGCTTTGTAGCATTTCAGTATCACTGGATGTTCCCTTCTTTTTTCTTTTCTTTTTGTGAAAAAATGCACTTAGAAACTTTTGATCTGAGTTGTCCTTTCCATGATGATATATTTTATTTCAGAGTTTCCTGGTACTGATCTCTTCCAAAGATTAATGTTTTCAATGTCTTAAAAAAAAGGGCACAATAAAGTGGGAAGAACGGGTAATGCCCACTCAGAAAACATGCAGAAAGGTACAGAGCTACTCACAGAAGAGAAGGCAACACTTTAGATTTTATGTCTCCCCTGTCCTCTTTCAAGAAGCAAATGCAAAGGGCTGAGGAAGGTAATTGTTTTGGGTGGGTATTGGATTGCAGGAGCAATAGCTGAAGACCTATAACTGTTAGAAATTAGTAACTGTTTATTATTTCTCCATTGCTGTATCAGCGGACCTGTTTTAACTTCTGCTGTCACGGCAGCTTCTCAGCCTCCACAACAATAACCTGTTTCACGCTTACTGCTGAATTATGGTGTGTCCAGCACCTAACAAAACACTCAATTTGTGGCATGCACAGAGTACCTGGTCCAGATTACCAGGTCTGTGTTTCTGTTAATATTCTGTTAAGATGGAGCTGATGCAGTGAGTGCCAGAGATCATTCAGTGCCAGATGGACTGGCACAGAAAACTGCACTTCGAGAGACTTGCTCAGAAGTAACTGTCCTGCCCTTTATTTTCTGAACAAGAGATAAGATGACTGTAGATACTGTGGCTCTTTTAAGGATAACTTGTGGTTATTAATGCACAAAACAATTTCCATTAAACAGAAGTGGAAATGGGTGATATATTTCCCAGTGAATAGTAAATTAACAACTAATATGGCTTCAGTCATTCAAAAAATTCAGATTTGATCTGAATTTATTTGAACGATGCTACCTAGGGAGAGCAAAGGAAAAGCGATGTCATTGCATTCCCATTGCAGAGCTGGGGGAGGGGGACGCCTCTCTTTGAACATTCACACTTGCCATGAAAAATGCAGGTTCAGTATCTGCTTGAGGGGATTTAAGCCCCTCTACCACCTCTTTCTCAGTCCTTCATCACTAACAGCCACGCCATTTAGTATTCTGGGGTGTCTGCAATCCTGTTGCTGCTGTTCCATTTAGCATTAATAATTAAATCTTCACTGCAGAGGGACTGAGCTTCAGATATCTTCCATCCTCGAGGAGTGCTCCAGGCTGAGCAGCATTCACACCCTTTGTTTAGATGACTGCTCATATATTTTCCATACACCAAAACTGTGGCAGTCAGAGAGACCAAAGGTGGCCCATTTAGAGTGACTCTTGTGGTTAGGAGGCTAATCTGAAAGAGATTATAAACATTATTTTAAGCTCAGTTTCTGCTTCATTTGAACTAAACTACAAGGTCTTTGTTTTGCTATAAAAACTCTCACATTTAAATTTGTTTTGACCCTGGTCAGGGCTTGGTTTTAATTTTGTTCTCCCTCCCCCTCCCCCTTGCTTTTTTTGTCTCGGGCAGGAAGCCCGAGAACTCTCCCTCCCTTTTCATTAATTGCAAACATAATGCTAACAAAACTCTGAGCCAGTGAGCACTTCTCATTTGGCTTTGGAGTTCATTCATCCCTAAGGTAGAGCTATTATTTCATAATTGGAAGCACCTTCTAGGGACTCTTTTATCAGTAGTTTAATAGATGCCTACAGTTCTGCCACTACTTCCTTGTGAATCTGCCTTGGTGTTAACAGCTTTTATCTTGGCTCAGCTGTTTGCAACTGCTCTGGGGCTCCTCCCTTCCAGGACATAGTTTCATCCTGACCGAAACCAGCATCCTACACAGCGTCACTCTATCATTGGGGCAGACAGGTGCTCACCATATTTCTTCCCACTCTGCAGGAAGAGATCATGACCTCAGTTATGTAAAACAGTGAATGGAGCAAGCATATTATGTACTGGTGAAGTCATGACCTAGTATGCGCAAGGCTTCTAGACTTTCTAATTAGGGACTGAGCTAATTAGAACTGGCTAAAATGCCCATACAGTGCACAGGTTTTTATTTCATGGGTTTCAAAAGAGATATAAGCCTCTAAAAGGTTTAGCACTTATTAAATTGAAACCTGACTTTTCAAATGAAGTCTGTGATTACATGAATCAACAATTTTTATGAGAGTTTGGGGATTGCCTTAATGACTTTGATAAGGGTAAGATGTTTTCATGAACATTTTAGGGCGTGCCAGCTCGGTGAATGTCTAAGGCTGGGGGAAAAGGCATTAGACCACAGCTATGGCAGAGTGGTGCAATTCAGTGTCACAGCCAACACAGCCTTTGATTTCTCCCTTTCTTTATCACAGAGCAACTGTAATGGTCAAACCATGATCTATCCGAAACACTGCAGAGGATCCTTCACATCAGCTTGGGATGTAAAACTATGCTAGCTGAGCCAAAATACAAAAAACATCCATTCTTTCTAATGAAACTTCTATTTTACTATTTAAAAACCACATGAAAATAACAAAGACCCAGCCAATCCCCTTTTATCACTTTCGCCCATGGTTTCCTCTCTAGTGAAAAGCTGGAATGACTCATTTCTGGCTAGAAGCAGGTGAGACAGCAGAACTAACGGCAGCATTGACTGTGCCACCTATGGCATTATTGCTAGGCCAGCCTTCAAGCAATGAAATACTTTATAAGGGTTTCTGTTCACTTTTCGACGGAAAGAGGAAGGAAAACCAGCAGAGAAACTTGCAGGAAAGCAAACATAAGACAAAATGTGGACTTGGATTCCTTAAGATATCTCTGTTTGAAGGAGTGATGGGATGGGAAAGGGTTTGGGCCCTGAACTCCAATGGCTCCTTGGGAACAGCTATGACATACTGAAATTACTAAGAACTCTGAGCCAGCACATAGTTTCCTTCATACCAGCCCACTTAGGGACTTGAAACAACTTTTTTTTTGTCAGAAGCAAAACACAGAAATGAAAGATAGAAACACAGCTTGTCATGGAAATGTCGTGACCTTCTACCTGACTCTTTCTGCAGTAGCTATTGGCACAGGAGGATTGTTTTTTTCTTTTATGAAGCAGAATGCAATACAGAAGAGTTGGTGAAGGGGTTATGATGGAACAGAAGCACTGGAGAAGGAAGAATAAAAGGTGGCATATGTACTAGTCAATTAAACATAGTCACAGTTGTTGGAACTTGATCATCCATACTGTGAAACTGTGAAAGAAGTCCTCCCCATGGCTTTGGTGAGAGGCTAGCTTGCCACCTCCCACACATGTTCTGCAATGGGACCATTCCCAGCCAAGCTTTAGACTGTGATTTGCAAGAATGTTTACTCAGTTGAATATCACAGTTATCAGATTAAGTATTTTTCTGAGTCACTGGGATCCATAGAGTGAAACCTCTTCTACCAAGATTGCTCTCTAGTTCAGTTTTCTCCAAGACCACCCCCATGGTGACCAGGCAATTCCTTTAAGAGAAAATATCATGCTTATATAACAAAAGAATTGAGAGAAAATCTGAAATAAAACATGTGTCTATTTTTTGTATGACTGATTTCAGGCAGCTGAAAATTAAAATCTAAGTCACTTATTTTTTTCTCATGAATTTGTGTAATTCTTTGCGAACATGAAAACTTTTGGCATTCACCATTTCCAGGGGCAGTGATTTCCACTAAGTACATGAACAGACTCTAGGGTGCAATTGATCTGATCACATATGGGCGCCTACTTTAAGACGAGATGAATTACTCTCCAGACTCCTTTGATTGCAATAAATAGAACTCCACTGAGTCTGAAGAGAGCTTAGACATCCATCTTTGATGTAGATACACACTAATAGACACCCAAAAAAAACTTGGGCAGGATGAACCTCTCCCCTGACTTTTAGCTATGCTTGCTAAGCAGAGATGAAACCCATTCAGTCTACCAGTTTCTGCTGTTCCTCAGAAAAAAACATCCTGTATTATCCTGACAACCTGACATAACTTCACTTTGACCGTCCACCAGGAACTGTGCTGGACCTAGAGGAGCCTTTGTGGTTGCATGGGACTAGCAATGTGCAGTATGAGTTGGAGCTTCCAGTTTCAAAGCACCCACCAGTGACTGGGTTGTTTACCAAGTCACACCAGGCCCTTGCACTGAAGTGAATTCTCAACTTGTGTGATTTGAGGAACCAGAAACTCCCTTGTGAACCTTCTCTAATCCTGAATTTGGTGCAGTATAATAAAATGAACTTCCACATGAGTAAAACATTTAACACACTGGGTTTTATTTAGTTCTTTTTGCAAAGCTATGTGGTATCTTTATTTCAATACCATTCATCAGTGGTTGATAAACAACCCTTCCTTCTCATTGGACAACACATAAGGTACTTAGAAATTAAAGACACTAAGGAAGGGCTATCCTTAATTCTCCAAGGTATAAATGGACATTTACACTGTGCCTTTGAATATGAGCATTTTTCATTATAGATTTATAAAAATACATATTACTATTTAAAGGATTAATTGCCTGTTAGCTCAAACCATGGTGAGATCAAGACACAACTAGCTGTGCAGAGATGACTAAGATTTAGCTTAGGCAAAGGCCTTAGGTCAAGGTAGCACAAAGAAATGTCCACCTTCACCCACTGTAAGCTTTAGCTATTCAGTCAGAAAATCATTCATCACTTTTCTCCACTCTTAATTCCATGCTGTGACTCAGAGGTATCTTTTCGTGCTCCACACAGAAGTGATGCAGTTTGGAATACTGTGCTTGAGAAGAGAAAAGTGATAAACAGTTTAGCTTCACAGGTAAGTAGGGAGCGAGGTCTTGGCAAGAGCAGAATCAAAGGATCTGTTTGACCAAAACAAATCTCACTTTGCTCTTTAGTAAGGCTGACAATCAGATAGTTGCAAAAAAATGTCCTTTACTTGCAAACTGAGACCACAAATACAAATAATAGGTATGTTCGAATTTTTGTTACAGTTTCCACTGGATGCTCTGAGAGAGATGTGAATACTGAAGATCACAATGGTGATGTGGCTAACAAACAGAGCAAAGTGAAAAAGCATGTGTTGGCCACTGTTCACTCTGCCTAATACGATTTGCAAAAATAATCTGCTGGCAAAATGGAAAAATTTTACAAATTCCTTGCTGATTTTTCACAGTAAAACAAATAATCTTCTCTGAACTGTGGATAAAAGTTCCTCCTTAAGGCAGAAAATTCCTTTGTAGTGTCATGGTGAAAGAAGTTCTTTACTGAACTCGTGAGAAATCTGGGTTCCTTTTTCTATATTCTTTACTTTAGTTGTTCCCTTGTCAATTGATTTTACTTAAACCACACAGTTTTATAAATAAAAATGGTTCATCTAATAGTTGAGTCAGGAGATGGGGAGTAAATTGACAAGTTCATGCAAAAAGCCCACAGCATCTGCACTTTGTGAAAAAGTGCTTTTGTAGTACAGAGAAAGAACAGAAAGAAGGAATTGATTCTATGTCTATGTGTAGGTGGAAAGAGTATTTTTAGATAGAGGTGAGAGGCTGGAAGCTGTCAAAAAACTAAGAGTAGGAGCAGAGTACACAGAAGATGCCCCAGGTAATGTGTTTTATATCAGGAAAGTTGAACCATTTTATAAATACATTTTAAAGTAGTATTAGAAGTAAAATAAAAATATATTCTATTTATATAAAAATTATTTGCTGAAATAAGTGCATTTGTCTAAATTCAGAATGGTTTCTCTAGAGCATATCACTGCTGAGGTTATAAGACCCAAAAGAGAAAAGGTCTCTAAAAACGAGTGAAAACTCGAGGAAGCAGCAAAATGAGCAAGGTGGATGTTTGCAGTATCTGCCTGTTAGATGTAACAAAGGTTTTTGTATTTGCCTTCTTGGTCATTTCCGAAAGAAAGAATCAACACAGTTCATAATAAGATTATGTTTGGTAAGGAGGGGTGGCAAACAATGAATAAACAACCCAGGTTTAATACCAATCACATTTTCAGCAGCACATTTCTGCTGGTTACCTAACACCAGTTCTGGCACTATGAGTAACAGGATGGCAGCAGCCACTCTCAGATACGCATTTCTAATTAATTAAAACATGACACACATCTAGAATTACTGTGACTGAGGCATAAAATAATGGACAGCTGAACTTGCAGAGATTTGAAATACACTCAGAAGAAAAAAACAGAAAATAAGTATATTGGGAATTTGTCCTTCAAAATTAATAGGCTCAGCTTTTTATACATATAACGCTAGTACTTGAGAACTTTGAATCTGAGGAGAGAAAGCAACATTTCTATGTCTAATTCAAACACCACAAATGGATTTTTCCAAGACTAGATTTTCAGAACTATGAAGCTTGTTTCTTATGGATTTGTGTTTTGTCATAGATAGTAAGTATCATCTTTTTCTCCACAATTGCAGCATTCATAATGTCACTTTCTTATGTGGATGTTTCTCCACCTCTGTATGGCTGACTGCTTCCACAGACCTCGTTGGAGCTTAACTACCTTTAAGGGAACTCCCTTTTGGCAAACACAGTTAAATTTGGACAAAGGTTTTGAATGTTTGGCATAATAGAACAGACAGTTCAAACACTGATGTTTCATAAGGAATCAGTTTACAAAGAGAGAAATTGATGTTGTTGTGTGCAAGGTATGATATAGAACAGCCAGAACAAAATAGATACATGAATTGAGTCCTGTACTTTCTACCATAGCTAGCATGTACTACATAAAGCAATTACAGCTGGCAGTTCTTTCAATCTGAGATTTGTGAGGTTGGTACATGTACTGGATGTTTCCAGCTAATACATACATGTAGTCCCATCTGAGGTATGAGTATGGCAGCATTCCTACATCTCCAGGAAAAACAAGTCACAGTGAGTAAAGGTTGTGAACTTTAGCTCTTTCTACTCCAGTGAAATGACAGAGAAATCCTTCATAGGCAGAATACACAACAGATACTAAAATTGGAACTTGGGCTGGACAGTTTATTTGTAATGTGGAATCTTTCACGACTGCACTTGGGCAGGGACTCAAAATTACTTATCTTCTGGCACCTTCAGCTCTATTATGCCTGTTGATCTTATGTGGGACCATTGGTTCAACACTGACTCAGAGGGAAGAGTGCCTCAGACTGAATCACTAATGCCATATCCTGCAGCACTCCAGTGAAGCCTTGGCAGTAAGGAAGGATAATTACAATGTGGTTACTATGACTGATTTTTGAGATGCTTTTATATATACCTCAGGCATGTCAGCAGGTAAAATGCAGCCAGCTTGTTCAGAAATACCCAAGTGTCCCAAGCACATGATTTTTTACCACAAAATTGGGCATACAGATAGAATCCTACTAGAGACAAACGCATAAGAATTACTCTGTATCTTTTTTGTGTACTTGTAATTTACAAAAGAGCAAGTATGAATAAAAAACTACTGTCCTTTTACACATTTCTTTTGCCTTTTAATGATAAATAATGGATGTCTATATACAAGATGTTATTTCCCTTACAATAGAAATGCTGGTGTCTAGTCTGTCTTTCCAGACTGTGAGTAGCTGCTGAACGAGTGGGTGTGACAATGTTATCAGCCTTACAACACCAACAGAATTTTAATAATTATTTTTTGTGAACAGACCGCCCAAAGTCAAATGGTCCTTGGTGTCAAGGGGACATTCTCACAAGTACTTAGGCTAGAGAAGAAAAAGCTTTAAGGTATATGCAGTTATCTACTTGTCTTGCATGTTTGTCACATAACACACATCAGATTTCAAGGAAATATCAATATAGGAAGTTCAAGATGGATTGCAATGCCACATGAAAGTATGTCCACATGTTCAATTATACCTATTGATGTTGTTTTTATCTTTTCCTCAATTAAAGTCTGCTTCTCTCTCTCTCTCTCTCGCTGGCACTTCTGAGGTCTTTTCCCATTGCTTTTCCTTCCCTCAGCAAACCTGTTCTTTCCACCTTTTGATGGTTTTACTGTCTCCTTCCTTCTTCCGTGTGTTAAAACAGTCAAAGAAGTTAGACCAGCATTACCCTTCATAAGATTAATGGAGTGCGGACAGTTTACACATCTTCGTGCCATTGTTTCAGGCTGTTTGCAGATTCATTCAGATACTGCTGTATCAGTTACAGTCAGTTCATGTTTTCAAGGTTATCTTTGCAACCAAGAGAAGTAGATACCACTTTTTCAAAGAGAAAGATAAGATTGCTTACAATCTGAAAATGTTATGAAGGCCACCTAAATATTTTCAGACAATGTTTGAAAACTTTTTTTAACATAGTAAGAGATACCAAGAAATTAACTCGAAATAAATGTCAAGGACTAATTCTTATTATTTCTCTTTGGGCAACTATTTAAAAAACGTGGTTTCTTCGGGTATCATCTACTAAACAGTCAGACCGATCCCTGTTCGCAGCGAGGAAGGTGTGTGGTTTTTGTTTTCCCTCTGTTCGTTTCATCAGGGACAGAAAGGCCTGGGTGTTTCACAGGACCGCGGCAGCTGGAAGCTGATGGCATCGCTCCAGCAGCCGCACCGGAGCACTTCAGCAGCCCGCGGCGAGACGGACAGCAGGACGGACGGAGCGGCCCGAACGATCACCAATTCCTCACCGGGGGCCGGGCGCTCCCGGGCACCGCCCCCGCCCGGGCCCGCCCCGGCACGTGACCCGCGGTGACGCCGCCGTGCCCCGGA
>VZTE01005385.1:1068373-1215643 GCA_013397775.1 Eulacestoma nigropectus | reverse complement strand
GCTATTTGTAGGAGGCCCTATCAGTCAACAACTTAACAAAAGCCCGCACCGAGGAGCGAGCGGGGCTGGGAGGGAGCTCGCCGAGGTGCGGGGGGGCGAGGGGGCTGCTGCACCCCTGAAAAGTTGTCCTGACACTTGTTTAAAATGCATCGCTTATTCGGTGCTCTGAGTCACGGGCAATTATTAAATGGTTGCTTATTATGCCTCTAGCGTTTAAAGACGTGTGAGCTCCGGGTAGGTCGTTTGCTTGAAAGTAGTTCTCGATTTCTAACTGTGTTAGTAATCTTTGAGGAAAGAGTGAAGGGCTAAGGTTGTTTTCATACAGCTTGTAGGTTGTCTGTGTTTCGGTTATATACGTTGTTTCCATTTGCCTCCATTTGTATGCAACTTTTGCGTGCTCTAGATGCACACTTTGCAGAGAGTGGCTCTTAGAGGCGTCGGTGAGGACTGGTCTGCATGAAAATACTGGCTGAGGAGTCGTGTGTGCTGGGACAAGCAGTGGTGCCCCTTGGGAAAAAAGGTATGAATAGGGTTGAAGTCTTACAGGGGACCAGTCTCTCAGGCAGTGGTCGTGCAGATACAGCCTGAACCTCTAAGAAAACTGCCCAGGGAGAAGTAGATTTATGGAATCTATTGAGGTGTAGCCAGGGTATCTCATCTGGCCTGAACTTTTAAGAATTTATCTTAATTTAGCCTTCATAATTGAGTTTATTTCTGTATTAGCACCGCAGAGGGGCTCATTTCAGTAGTGGGTGAAGTTTGATGCTGAAAATGGAAAAAGATTACACAAGTCAACTGCTGGTGCTTTATAGGACACCGTGAACAAGGTCACACAAAGAAATTTAAGGTGATCCGTTAATACTCAGTGGCATTTTTAACAACTTATCATCTGCTTATATTAAAAAGTAAGTAACAATGCCCTATCCCCAGTAAGGGTGTTGGGTTTTTTTTTCCTAGAGGAAAATAAAAGAAATAGTGAAAAGTATTTTAGGTTATTTCCCAAGTCTCAGTTACCTGGTTCTGGAAGATGAGAAGTAAATGCCTGATAATTTCAAAATAGAGGATGTGGGGGCATCTTGCATTCTAGGATAATGCTGAAGGTAGGGGTGATCATATCTCATACAATACATGAGCATACTGTATGTGTATCATATATGATCATATTTATGATTCTGTGTCTTAGGACCATGCGTCTTTCAAACATTTGCATGTACTTCAGGATGAATCGAGAGAGCATCATTCCGTAGTTAAGACTGGATGCTGTAAGGAGGTGAGGGTGCAGCTGTAGTGTTTAGGTTGCTCTAGGAAAGGTTCAACTCTGAGCAGACCTACAGCTCTCCGAACCCTGCCTGTCTGAGGGTGACTGGAGCTGTCACAACGGGTCTGGATAAAAACGGTCTCGTTTTGTGCGGACGCACATAAAATCTAGCTAGAGGCAAGTGTTGGCATGCCGAACCCCTGGTGCTGCGTGTGCACCCCCTTGTGAGGAGAGCTCCCCTGAGTGCGGAGCGGGCAGCGCCGGCCCGGTGCCGGGGGGAGCCGAGCGGGCAGCGCCGGCCCGGGCAGGGGCGCGCCCGCGGGCAGGGGGGTGGGGGAAGGGAGGAGCTGACCTCTGCGAACCCCCGGGACTGCCAGCCTTACTCAGCCTTAGCTGAGTAAGAGATGGGAACCGTTCCATCGGCAGCCGGAGTCCGAAGGGATCTCTCTGCCCGGGCGTCGAGTGAAAGCCCTGCTCGCCTCTCTCCCAGCGGCTGCCGCACCCGGTGCCGTGCCGGTCACCGCCGGGCTCCGCTCCCGTGGGACAGGGCGACTGCTCCGTGAACTGGTGGTTTGTGTGTCCACGTGGGGACGTGACCCACCTTAGATAAATTGCCTAGTAGCGATTGGGATTTTCTTCATCAGGAGAAAAATGAGGCCTGAGTCTGTTTTTTGGTGTTCATGAATAAGTTTTCTTAGTAAGGCCATTTGTTTTTAATCTCTTAATCAGATATTGAGACTTTATTTAAGGTATGAAAGCTTACAGATGTTCTCTGTGGAAGTAAATGATTTTTCATACTTCTCATCCTCTAGTTAGTTTAATTCAACCTTTTTTACCAGCGTGGGTGCCATCCAGCATGACAGGTAAATGGTAAGGAATAAAAAAATACCATGAGGTTACAAGGACTGATCAGCTATATCACTTCAGTTGTTGACTAGTAGCACAATGAAGTCAGTACTCCAAGTGTCAGCATTGTGCATTCACACCTGCATTGTTGTGAGCCCCTCACAGCAGAGGTTTGACCAAAGCTCGCATGGCTCTTTAAAATGTGTTCTATGAGACAGCTTCGTGAAAGGACATTACAATTAGCTGTGTACCCTGGGCTGCACAGAGAGTACAGGCAGGCTACCTTTTGTAACACAAGAGCTGCATTATGAAAATTCAAGCAAAATGAAAATTAATGCATTTGAATCTGAGAAATCAAGGCCATGGTAGTTGTTTGCTGACCTACAGGATTAATTTCCCACCTATACTATACATATTTATTGCTTTTTTGGGTTGAGGAGGAGAATTAGAGCCTTGCTCCATCCTGATGATGTGATCTGTTTGTAAAACTTTTTTAGTGTTCTGGCCTGTCTCTCTTTTATCGTATGTTCAACATTACCAAATGTTTGCTATTGACTTGATAATTTTGCAGCTTGGATGAAAGACCAAAAATTGTGCTGCTTATTTTTGTTGTTAATTTTTTGTTGTTACTTTTTGGAAAGGGAATAGGCTGCAAAACTGACTTCAAAAGTGGGTAGAGCTATTTTTCTAGCAGTTCTGTTTTGTTTAACTTGTATTGTTCAAAATTTTGTTTTTTTTTTTTTTAAATGTAACATGCAACCTGTTGAACCTTTCTGTCTTGAAAAAATGTTAAGCGTGCATTCTCAATAAATAGTCATATGGAACAAGCAAAAGAGGAGTGAAAAATGAAAGCTTTTAAACACTTGTTAGCCCTGTGCAAAACCAGAGGCTTATGTTCTCTCTTTAGTTTTTGTGTGGGAGAAAGAGATTGTGAATGGATCCTTATCCTATGTTTCAGCTTTTTGAGGTAACAGAGCTTTGAGGTAGACTACAGCTTGGTAAGACTTGAGATTTCTGGTGTCTGACCTGGAAGCCATGAAGGGGGTTGGTAGCAGCTTTGAAGGAGTGTTGGAAGGAGTCGGGTTTGCTAAGAAGAAAAAAATAACATTTGCGTGGCAGAGCTTCCAAAACTAGGAAGAGAGTGGGAATGGCTGCAATTTGTTCATGTTTACCTTCTGCTGCTGTTGCTAAACAACTGCAGAGCTACACTTAAAAACACCTATTTATGTAGAATAGCAGGTAAGCAAGTTGTTTTGTACTGAGGTTGTAAATAGACTGTGAATGTCACCGCACCACTTTATGGTAGAGAGTAAACACCAGAATCCTGGCATTCTTTTCTGCTGCTTTGTGTTCCTATTGTCAGCTTTGTTGAATGTGGTACCATCATTCCTTCTGCCAAGTCTTTGATAAAATTGTAAATCTGACTTTAATTCTATTTGGAGCCTTGAAAATGGGGTGGCTTCCTAGTTACCTGTAGGAAATGCTTCTTGGGAGTAAAAGAAGATGGGCTGTGGGAGAGAGACACAGGTTAAAGATGGGCACTTCTGTCTTGCTGTAGTACTTTAGCTTTTTACTTTCTACTTTGTCTCTGAGTTATGTGGCAAATGTATTTTTTTTCAAGGCTCAGATCAAATAACAGAAATGGCAAAAGAAAATGGAACAATTCTTAGTGGTTTCTACTTTAGATCTCCCCAGAAGTTCTTTTGTGTTGTTATTTCTGTCCTTAGTCCCATTTAGCAGCTGAGTTCAGTCTGTGTGTGTGTGCCTGCATGGAATTGCATTAGTTCCACTCCGTGGCAGGGTAAAGGCTACAAGTCTCATCACAAAGTCTTAACTTGCAGAGCTGCAAGTTTCTACATAAATTTTCTCATTCGTAAAACATGCATTTAAAAATAAAAAGATGTGTATGTTAATCTTCATAAGATTAAATATGGCAGCATTTAACTTGGATTCTCCTTCGTTCCATGTGAAGGATGGCGATCTTACCCTTTACTTAAATGCTTTGATTTTCAAGATTAAAAATCCTACCTTTCATGTTAGTTTACTATATTGTGTTGCGTGCAAGTTGGCAAGACTGATGCCTACCCACCCATGAATTTGGACATTCATGCTGTGTGATTAAATAGAGACAATTTGTAGTTTGCGGATGTGGATGCAGGGGCAGTTGTCTGGATTATAAGGATGCTGAAAAATAAGTTTCAGAATTTTCATGTATTATCAATTCCTTCATTATCAGTTTTGGTTCATAGTCTTGTTTTGTTACTGTTGAGGTTTTTGTTTGCATTTGCAGTTCTAGCCCTTAAATATTTGGTTAGAACAGGTTTTCTGTGAGGTAAATAAGTCTTTGGAATATTTTGATTAGAACTGTTGTAGTAACAGAGTTTCACGAAGAAATTAAGCCTGTGTGTAAGCAAGAGATTGACTCAGGTCAGCCCCCTCACCAAATCCCTGATGATCAATCAATGTTATTCAGTAATAGAAACAATAACTAGTTAATTAATTAAGCTAATGAGCTACTTGATAGCAGGAGGCTTGTGTGAATAGGACAGTTAAATCGGTGACCTAAGTGGTTCTACTGATTTTCTATTTCAGCACTGAGAAAGGTATCTGAAAATACTGCATTTTCCCATCAGTTAATCTAAGGTTGACATAAATTGAATAGGCAGGATTTTTTAAAAATTATTTTTCTCCAAAGTGCTCTTAAACAGCCACTTTATTATATACACTTTTTTTTTTTCTTACAGCTCTGAATATTAACAGGAAAATAACACTGAAACAGAATGTTGCTTACCGTTTGTCTGAAAAGGTGAAATCTTTTCAGATAGAAATGGCCGATAAGGGTGGGAAGATGCTTCCAGGACAATTTTACATTCAAGTGGAGTACGACTATGAGTATGAAGCCAAGGACAAGAAAATTGTCATCAAGCAAGGGGAAAAATACATCTTAGTTAAAAAGACTAATGATGATTGGTGGCAAGTCAAAAGAGACGAAAATTCCAAACCCTTTTATGTGCCTGCACAGTATGTGAAGGAAATACCCAGGAAAGCACTGATGCCACCTGTGAAGCAGGCAAGCATGCTGCCAAATAACACCTTGAAGTTGACACATGGATTACAGAGATCCACAGAAAATGTGAATAAGTCACCAGAGCTTTCTAGTTTTGGAAAGTCTTCTCCAGTTCAAGTGTCTTGCTTAGTTCGAGATGCCAATCAAAATCTGGGACCGAACAATAGCCCCTGTCAAACTTTTGGTTTGAGTCTGGACCTTACCCAGAACAATGGAAAACTTAACAATGAGTTGCAATCTCCCAAGGTTTCCAATCAGTTTAGAACCATTTCCATGGGTCATTTCCCATGCCCAGAGTTCTTGGAAATAGAGAAGACCAGCTTTTTGCATGAACAATCTTGTGATTCAGCAGGAGAAGGCTCAGAAAAAATTCACCAAGATTCAGAGTCTGGAGATGAACTCAGTAGTAGTTCCACAGAACAAGTGCAGGTAGGTTAAAAAATGGCCCCCACGTCTGGTTTGTTTTCTTTTGTTATTGCCATGATTGCCTGCTACTGTTTCGAGATTTATTCCCCCAAAAATTCTGATTGTTTAAGTAAAAGTGTCTTTTCTCAGCATGAAATTGTTACTGAAATTGAAACAGTTGATGTGTCTAGTCCTTGCAGAATTACTGTCCTGTGGGAATTAATTCCATTTACATTATCCTGTGGTTTGAAGTTAAAGAAAGAACAATAGTGTTTCTGTATTAAGATTGGTTTAATATGACACTGAATTTGGGTTATATTTTCTTTCAGAGGAAGGGAGCCTACTGCTGTAACTCCTCACTACTTGGCTTGTTGAAATAATAGTGCTAGTTACTGTCAGTTTTCCCTGTGTATAGATAGCATAAGAACTGTAAATTAATGTCTTAGTGGGTTTAATTGCACTTAAGATTTACATGGAGTTTAATTTCTGGCTTGATCATTTTATTTGTAGACTGTTTTAATGAGTCAGCCCTGCCAATTCTGCTTCTCACAACTTTACTCTGGATTAAAACTCAAAACACGTGAGTTTGTTAATTAGTATGGAAGAATCTCAGGAATGATGTACTCCTACTTCAGGCTAAAACTGAGCATTGACTGCCTTTGTCCTTAGTAAAGCAGTTTCTCTCACTTTTAAATTTTTTTTTAACAGGCACCCCCCACCCCCATCAAAAGATTAGAGCTCTGATTTAATCAGGTCACTTCTGGTATGGGGTAATGAAGTTAATTAGTCTATTGTAATCCAGGTTTGCTCTTAAAGCAGTGATGTATGAGTGCATACACATAGTTATATATTAATATATGTGTGTGTATGTAGATAATTCCACCACCTCACACTTGCCTCCCCCATCTTTCTGTTAGGGACATGTTAAATTATTTTAATTTCTGTTAAAAGCTTCCTACTCTTGAACTTAATCTGTAGTGTGAAAGTGTTTGTGCTCGGATAAAAAGTGATTGTTACAGTAAATCCCACTTGCCAGCACGTGTTCGGAGTACCAGAGGACCTCAACTCAAACTTGATGCTAACTTTAGACATTAAAAGTCTTATCACTGAGAGCTGTGAATCAGTAGTTTGCTAATAAGAAACAATGAAGACAAAGCTGCTTAGGAATGAGTCAGTGTGGGAAGATCTTAAAGATACAAGATTGATTAGGTGAATTACAGAGTCTTGAACTGTATGTATATATATTTATTGAAATACTCAGAATCAGTAGCTTTTCAATATTGTACTATATTCTTGGCCTCTTTCTTGATATTCAGAGTTTCTCTAGTTATATGATGTCATGTCTCTTAATATTTGTATATTTTATGTTAGTTTCAACTTCATCATCCCTGCCACAAATAATAAGGAATAAATAGGATTACTGAATTTTATTTCTTCAGTGGTGTCTTGCTTATGCAGTGTGAGAATCCATGAGCCTTCTTGCACTTTCTTTACAGCACTGCCCTAGCTTGGTGTAGTTGATATGAACAACTTGGAACTTGGCACGATAAAGTGATTTTTAGATATTTATTTTAGAAGCATGTGTTGGCCTGTTGACTGCCATATTAATCAATTGCCAAACAAATTATGAAAATACTAAGGAATGTTTAGATAGTATATCCTACTGTAAATAGCTTACTGCATTAAAATTTATATTGCATGTTAGGACAGTTCCTTCTTCTTTGTTGGCTATAATTTGATGCATTTCCTTCTCTAAAGCAGATGGAATTAATATTACATGGGTGTCTTTTGTCAGTAATAAATATATGGCCTGCAGCTCAGTTTCCACTGGACTTTGTGCCTCTTGATGCAGTGACACTTAATCTTTTCACCGCTCTCCCCTCTCCCATCCCACGCCACTATACTTTATTCAATGTTACAACTGATTTATAAATTTGTTTTTGAGTGGGGCAGCAATGCATGTATTGTAGACACTGTTATGGGAGGTCTGAAGGGGGGAGTTTTCACAGTGTTTAAAAATAACAAATGCTAAAAATGCCACATTTTGGCTGTGGAAAATGTTTGGCAGTTTCTAACTGATGTTACTGAAGAACTTGCCATTATCAGAATCTTGGGCAACAAGAGTGCGGGTGCTCGCTGTGCCTTGCAATTTGCCTTATTTTGTAACTTAATCTCATTGTGCATAATCGCAAGCTCTTTCAATACGATGAAAATGTTTGACATTTAGTAGCCGTGGGGATTAAAGCAGTGGTAGAACTGATGTCACCGTTAGCTCAGTCTAGATGTGCAGAGTGCCAGCCTTCTCACTGGAACAGCCTGGCAGTTTTTTTAGAATTCTTTCAATAATGAGCATTGTTTAGTAGAAATCAGCTGTGCAGAAATTAATGGCTCAGAAAGCTGTTTTTATTGCTCTTAGTCTGTAGTGAGAACATCAAGTTCCTGGCTTTCGTGCACAAACAGGATTTCACTTCACAAGACTGACTGCTTCTCCCTCCCCTGCCTGCTGTGGAGTTCAGTTTTATGCAGTCTGCATTATAATAAACTCCAAGCTACAGGTGTTTTCTCTTAAATTTGTAAGATTAGAAGCTAGAATTACCTTAAAAATACCTTCATGTAAGTAATTCTTTGGTGGTGTTGAGGTGATGGTATTCAGCTTTAGCCTGACCTTCAGTGTGTTTTCACTGTCCTTGAGTACAAATATAGGAGATACAGAGGAATGCTTCTCTTGTGAGATCCTTGTAAGAAGTAGTTACATTATTCCCTGAAGATTATCCTCCTCTTCATTTCCAGTAATGAAGTGCAGGTTCTGCAACTGTACAGTTTTGAAGTCATAGGCTTGCTGGCTGTGGAAATACTGGAAGATCCAGAGCCTCCGAAGTAGTGCATAAAGAAAGGATTTTTTAGCAGATGAAATATGTGAAGTAAAGGACAGAGAGGTGGCAGTGTGAGCAGAAGTATTTGCTAATGAAGATGTAGCAAAGGATCTGGTCAAGAGAAATGTCAGGACTGGATAATGAACATTCTTGACATTTTATGCAAACAAAGTACAACTATTGGTTGCCACTCTGGTGGATAAGGCATTGTAAGAACCTTATGTTAGTTTATAGACTTGAACTGTAGGAAGGCTGGAGGTAATTAGAGGAAGTAGGGCTTGAGAGGAAACAAGCTTCAGTTTAACCAGATTTAAATCTCTGGTGTAGACAGTAACTGCAGGTAGAATTGGAACTGAATGAAATGGTTTGAGTGAATGCACAGCTGGGTATAAGAATCACTGAGACAATGGTGGCACTCAAAGCTGTGAGAATCAATGAAGTTCAATAAAATTTTAGGAAAATGATGTCAGGTGTGATACCCTGATCCCACAGAAAGGTCAAAAATACTCCTCAGAGGGCCAAGGATGTGGAAAGTTCTGAAAGAGTAATTCTTTAGCAGATATGGACAGTACTTGAAAGAAGCAGATGGGATGTCTGAGCAGTATGCAGTAGAAGCAGAGACCCGAGTAATTTTTCTGAAGTTAAAAAAAAAAAAAAAAAGGAATTACATGTTCAGGCATGCCTATACAGGCAGGAAAAGCTGAAGCAAAAGAAGACAATATTAAAAGTGGTCTTTAAAAAGCACTTTGGGCAGTGTTTGCTGGTAAAATCTACTAACAAGTTTTGAGAGAGAAGGTATGCAGACAGGGAGAGAGTTGGGTAAATTCAGACATTATGTCAAGAATATTTAGGTGTTATCTTTGAGGATGACACTTTGGAATAAAATTGTTACAGACAGAAATTAAAATCTGCTTTTGGCAATGCTAATGCATGACCTATGGGAAATAACTTTGTTTCTGATGCGTGTTACCTCCTCTTTTGTCTTAGGAGACATAGAATGTATTTAAGAGTAAATACATGGCACTGTCTTAATGTTACTTTTTATGCTTATTAAAAGTTACTTTTAGCAGCAGGCTGGTTTTAATCATTATAAATATAGACGGTGACCTATTTGCAAAGATTGTTCTGTCTTTCATCCTCTTTAGTAATTGACTATTGCATAAACTGTGAAGCACTAAAGGGGATTATCACTAGGATGGCTGTTTTGTTTTGATTAATTCTGAGTAGTAGAGATCTTAAAGAGGTCTTTCTGTCTTGCCTTTGCAATTTCTGTGGGATTGCAGTAACTTTTTAGTCAGGAAAACAAAATATTTTGTGTTTTTGTAGATGTCAGAGTGCATCTTCTGCATATCTTGGCGTTCTTGACTTTCACTGGAGGCAAATCATTAGTGTTAGACTGCCTTGCTGGTCAAACATTAAACCTCTGAAATAAATGGCTGTCACTGTTTCGTGGGGCACAGAATCAGTTTGCTTCTACGATAAGAAATTTCATGCAGTTTATTTTATTTCATTCGTCATAGAGATGAGTAATTTGACAGTATGAAGGAAGCATGCAAGAATCTTCTTCTTAATAAAACTTAACATGTTTGCAGATTCATGGTGGTATGTATAATGTAATAGTTTGAATTACGTTTTAAGTACCGTCCTTTAATTTCTTAACTTCTTAAAAACAGCATTTGTTATTCTAATGACGTTAAATGCTGAAATATGCCCATTATAATGAGGTGAAGAATAACTTTCAATGAGAAGGGACTAAAAGCTTTGTAATTTAAGGAGTTTTATAACATTAATTAAAGGTTTTTTTTGTAATTTCAGTAGCTGCTGCTAGAGCTTTGTAAACAGCTTAGAATGTTTGCTGAATTACACTAATAAATCAAAGGTTCTGGACAGATAATATTAGGGAATACTTTCCCTGGCTGGTTTTGTGTATGTGGGGTTTTATTTTTTCCTACACAGTGTCAACAGGTCTGAGTAGTTTCACTTCACAGTGGTGCTGTTTGTGATTAGCTCAGTCTCTGTAGTTTTAATATGCAAGTCAGGTAGCAGATAGTTCTCCCTCTTGGTCCAGGTGACTAATTCTGGATTTAGGTGCCCTAAAATGAGAAGCCCCTGTGTGCCACTAACACTGCCTACAGCCCGTATCCCATATGCTCCTCTGAACATCCCTGCTGCAAGTCAGATTGACTTACCTTCAAAAAATAAACAGCAAGCACAAGTGTTATCTCTGTGAGGCAGTTGTCAGAAAATCATGACCTATGAGACAAGTTGGTTTTAGTTGACTGGCTTGGTCTAATACTGGTGTTGGAATGCTCGGCTCAGTAAGCTACAGATCTGCTTGGTACATGCAGTTTCATGTTGTGCTTTCAGAATTGAAACAAACATCTAGTGCACTGTTAAAATTCTGCAAGTGCCAACATAGTCCTTTGACTCTTGCACCCCTATTTATCCTAATTTCATGCAGAAAACGATGAAATGGAGCTTCCAAGGCACTTACGTGAGTAAACCTGTGGCTTTTATCCTGGTAGAATTACTTACTAGCTCAAACAAAGCTCAAGCTGCACTGATTAAGGAATAATAGTCATATATGGAATTGATTTTTCTGTTTTTATCTAGAAAAATGTAATTTCTAGTGTGTAATATGAGTTTTGGTGCATGCTGTCCCACCTGCCTTTTCTTTTGAATTACTGCCGAGTGCCAGTCTCAGCAGGGTGATGACAGAAGTTTTAGGGATGGTTGAGTAAATGCTTAAACAGGAAAGCAGCCCTAGGAAAAGGAATGGGTGTTTCGTCTCACTGCTGCCTAAGTTAAAAGCAGCTGGTGATACTGGGACTTGCTTTTTCTTGTTGGCAGTGCTTCTGTCATTTGAAGTAGGGATCCTCCAGACATAGAAAAGACTGTAGTAGGTAAAACTCTGCTTGAGACTCTTTTGAGAATATTTGATCATATCTTGTTCTCTGACATAACTCTGGGTGCAAACAATTGCTTTTGCTATGTCTTTACCTGGTTAAGATCTAGGCAGTTGTTTAATATTGCAGTGCTTGCCTATAGAACAAAGGTGCTGTTATTCTGTAGAATCCTAAAGAAAGTATCATTTGTTTCACAGCAGTGTGACAAAATGGCAGGGACCGTATGACTCTGTAGAATAAAATGCAAAACACTTTTTGCCTTTTTTTTTAGGCAGCTCTCTGGAATAGTAGACATTTGTGCTTAAAAAAAAAGAGAGCAAAATCCATGCATATCTAGTACCCAAACAGCTGATATGTCTCTGACGTGCCTTGCCAGGTATGTTTGATTTTAAACGATAGAGAGAAATGGGTTTTACCTTTATGTGGAGTTTGTTCTAAAGCTAAGGACAATACTGCTGGACAAAACAGTCTTTCAGGATAGTAAGAACTGAGGATTTTCAAATGACTTCTGTGATCGTGAGTAACTGGCCAACATACTGTTAGATTACATGTATCAATTTTGAATTTAGTCCATCTTAATAGGACTTCTGACCTAGTTCTTGGGAAAGACAGTAGATTTCTAGTAGATTATAGTTCTATTCTGGTAGATACAAAAGTGCTGGGTTAGTGCAGAGAGGCATTCAAACAAGCATAGAGAATGTCTGTAGTAGGAAATGGTGCAAAACAAAAATGCAGAATGCAAATTTCATGGTCTTTCTGTATTCTAAATAACATGCAGTTGCCGGCCTCTCTCACGTTAAAAAGGAGGTAATAGTGCTGAAAACAGTGTAGAAGAGGCGAAAAGCACAAGCAGAGACATGGAACAGTTCCGTGAAGGCTTTGCAGAAATCTTACATGAGAGTGGATGCACATTTACTGTTGCAGGCAGAGGACTTCTGGCTTCTAGGTTGTTTGTTGCTGAAATGTCTGAGGGATTGTTGAGAAGTAAAGCAACCTTAATTTTGGTAAATTTTTTCCCCCATCTTTTGATAGTTTGTATCTGCTTGTCCTGTCTTTGTAAACTCTTTTGAAAGAGATTTGGAGCTTGTGTACAAGGGTGCTGTGAAGACTGCCATAGGTGTTTGGAGACTGTATTTTAATTCATCCCAGTTTTCCATCTGATAAATTTTGTGAATGAAAGCTAGAAGTTGAGGTGCTGTCTGAATGAATTTAGGTTATTGCTTATGTTGAGTTTTGATGTTCAATTATCTGGCTTCAACTTCTGCTTGTAATCAAAATCGTGATTAGAAACCCAGACTCCTATTTTAAATCTGAAATTACGTGTTACATTTTGAATTTAAATAACGTAGTTTTAATTATTCCCTTTTAACATGGTTCACCTAAGCTTCTGGATGATCTTCAGATCATTTAGTTAAATTAAATAACTTCCCTGTATTTTGTTTAAATGCAGTGCTGAAGAGCAGAGTTTTGTGTGTTTTCTGGTGGTGTGTAGTGTACTCTGTTGCCATCTTTTGCTTTTGTGGATTATTGTTCAGCTGAATCACTTTGCTGCTCTAGTCACCAACCTGGCTCTACAAATACTTATTTCCAGTGCTGCAGGGAGGTGGTGGTGCTGGCCTAAGCAGTGTTGTGATGAGTGTGTCAATAGCCTGTAAGTAACTCCTTTATGGCAACCTGAATAGTCACAGTCTAGTGCAAAGTCAGCAGATCTGATGGACTTGAGGACACACTTGCCTTTTTAGTGTCACTGATGTGATGGGACTCACGCAACAAGTGTGCTTATGTAATACTGTAATAAAATGTTATGTCTGGTAAAAACAAAAATACAGTTAACAAACATGCTGGACTCTCAGCTGGTTGGTCAACATGTCTAGTAATATTGCATGCACATTTATTTTCTAGAGAGCTTGAAAGATCACCAGGATAATTGTTTAGAAATGATTAATGGTACAACAGAAATGTTACAGTGTTGTACATAACTATTGTTTGTCTTTTAAGTATTTAGAAGAAGGTTTATCCTGCAGTAAAGTGTTGTAACAGTAAATGAGGTTCCTGAGTGACTTTGTCTGCTTTTCCTGCTTTCCTCCTCCCCCCAGCCCCCACCACTGAAGATCTATCAACATGCTTAGCACTATCCATATCAATTCTTGGTTACCTGCATTCAACTGGAAAAGCTAATAGATGTTGGTCATGCATAACTGCATTGGGCTTTAGGCACAGGGGACTATGTATGTGTGTGGGTATATATGTATATATTCATATTCTCTGTATATATGGGGTATAAAAAAAAATCAGGGGCAACTGTTCTGCTTCTTGATCTTGATTTGCACCTCATATAGTGTGACTACCAGCTTTAAGCTTCTTCACGAAAACTTCATGAGATGTTCTCATCAGTACTGTCTTTTTTTCTGTCATCCAGATGAGTCCATTTGTCCTGGCTGTGACTTGGTTCTGATCGTCTCTCCTGGGTGCTGCACTCTAACTTGTAATAGCATTTTCATGCTTCCCTGAGGCTCTGTGCTTTTCCTGCTGTAGTATGTGTTACTCCATGGTGCTTGTGCCCACGAGCTATGCCAGAGGACTGCATCGCTTCCTCCCGGGAGAGCTTTTCACAGCCAGGCTCTGTGGCTGCCTTGCTTTAGGCAGGGAGCTGGAGCTTGAGAAGAGGCAGCGTGGCCCTGCCAGTGGCCCGGTGGTCACTCAGCGCTGTCCCTCTGACCCTCTGCTCATCGCTCATCCACTCGCTGAGCTCATCTGCTCGCTTGTGCCTGTGGCAGCTCCTCATCAGTCACCCACTGCAGCCTCCTCAGTAAAAGCTACAGCCTTCAGTTTCACTTGCTTTCTTTCCTCTTGCCTTTGCCAGCCTGAAGGGTTGTGCTTATGTGACTGCCTGAGAAGAGGAGATATACAGGGTGAGGGAAGTTAAGCATGAGATTGTCTTTTTATTCTTCCGTGCTTCAGTCTCAAAGAGACACCTGTCTCGGTATTTCACAAGGTTGGGAGCACTTGTTCTCATAGTAGGTTGTGGGTTGTGATGCACCAAGGTGTAAATTTTACTTTTAAGTTTTGTTTACTTTTCAGTTAATTATATATGTAAAAACTGTATTGCATCACTTTTTGCTAGTTTGTAAGTTGCTGCTGTAACCATCAGTTGAGCAAAACTTAGATATGTACTTGGGCTTGTGGTTTTAAGTGTTTTTTTTTTTTAATGGAAAAACAGAAAAATCCAAATCCCAAGTGCTATGCTAAAAATCTAGCTCTAAACTCTCTTATTTTTCTTTTCTTGTTTTGTAAATCTTTAAAGCCTCAGCAGATTGTGTCCAAACTAAAGGTGTGATGATACCCTGTACCGCATTTGAGAGGGCTGTAAAACAGCTCTTTCCAGCTGCTGCAGGTCTATGGTGTGCTGTTTATTAAAACAATTGAAGTGAATGTTGTGGTAAGATGATACCACACTGACAAATTCTTTCTTTGCAGTCAGTTTTCTGAGGAAAGTAGCTTGAAGGGCTGTATTTAAATTCTGTGCCCATAGATGGTCTCAGGAATTCTCTGTGCTTATCCTGCTCTCACATCATTACTGTCCATCCATAAACTGCTGCTTTGCTTCTAAAAGTATTATGTTAAATGGTGATTTGAGCCCTGAGCCAGCTCTGTGTTGTCCTTGGTATGGTTGGATCTGCTTGAGTGCAGGCTCAGAATTACAAAGTAAATAAAATGCCACGAATACTGAGTCTTTTTATATCTTCTTAACTCCCATCTGAAACAAAAATTGCTGGTTTAATATCTAATTTCATTGAAGTAAAGTGGTAGTTGCAGATTTACTTTAACATTTTAATGTTGAAACACAAAGTTCAATGACAAAGGTATACTTCTTTTTCTGGATGCTGGTTTGCAGAAATAGCTGTTATTGAAAATGAAAGACATGCTTGCTAGTGTAAGGAAACTAAAGGGGAAGAAAAACTGCAGAAATGCATGGCTGAGTGTTTCATGCTTTCTGTCCTTACACTGGGTGCCAACAAACTGTCTGCAAGTAGAGAGAAACAGATGAAGAAATACAGTCAAAGAACAAATACTTCTATTTTCAGTAGTTATAGGGAGAAGAAAAGATGCAACCTGGTTGAGATTCCCATGAGAATTTTATTGCTTTGCTTAATTCTGCTGTAAGCAGTGCATATAGTCTATTGCTGAGCATTTCTGGGATTTTGAGAAAAGTCTTTAACTGTACAATTGTGTGCTTGCCTTTAGCATTTTAAAAAGCCCTCAAAAGTGATCTTAACCCTCTTCTTTTGAGTTAGGCACAGTGGGTTGGATGTATTTCTAAAAATATTTCTTCTGCTATTCAGTATACTTTCGCAGAACGGTGTTAAAACTGGAGTGGTTGTAGCCTGTTCCAGCTCAGTTAAAAGTTGAAAATTGAAAATATCTTAGAAGCAGCATGGCATAATTATGTACAGGCTTCTTTTTATGTGGTCTTAAACAGCTACTGAGGGAAATATTCCTGCTCTGCTCAAAATTTGAAACACGTCATATAAGTATGCTAACTGATAACACTTATTTTATTCATCCTATTATGTCTTCTAAGGCAAAATTTTAAAATGAAGTCTTCAGCTAATGTTCTCTCTATGTCTCCTCTGGCATGAGACTTGGCTTTCTAGTTTATCCTTCATTACCAGAAAAATGTTATACATGATGTAATAGGAGGTGTTCTTTGTCCTAAGTCATTAAAATATATGAGATTGAGGGGGTTCAAGCAGCCCTAACAAAACTTCAGAGTTTCGCTCGTGTGCTGTAGCATGTACATTGTCTTGAGAATAGAGGCAGTGTCTTGGGAATTTAGAAGGACTTGTGACATTTTGTCTTAATTCTTTATATCTCTCTCCCCTCCAATGTAAATGACACATGCCAATAAATGTGGGATTTTTATGGTTTATTTAGAAACTTCAACATGCAAACTAAACAGCTGAGTAATTATGCATACTGGAGGTGACAATACATAAAGAGCTTGTTAAGAGCCCAACTTACAATGAGAATTTAATTTTAAAATACTTCTCTAGTGGAGTTGTGAACTTTATTTCCATAAGTGCCAAAATCAGAAGTATTTTTCCTGGTGAGAGGAGTTTTAAACACAAAACACATGTAAAGTAGTGGAAGAACAAGAAATATATTCATTTTAATGTCAAGCATTTTTCCCATCTATTGCTTTTTGCCTTAAGGTTTGTTTGCTTCAGGCAGGCCAGTGAATGTCCTGTTCCAATATACTGGGAGATGGAGAATTCCAAAGAAATGCAGTGTCCTAAAACACCAAAGACTCTTTTGAAAATGAAATTGTAATCTCTTCTCTAAGTTGTTATACAGTGACTTAGTCTTGCACCTTGTAAAAAAGTCTTGCTGTCTGTCATAGAACCCACTAATTATATTCAGCGTTACACAGTAAACATGTGAGAGGATACTGGATCTGAATACAGATTTAAGAAAGGATAATCTAATACAGGAGCTAGTGGGTTTTAAAGACAGGAAAGTCTAATGTGTTGACTGTTGTTTGAAATCTGCCAGGTGAAAATGAATTTTGATTTTTAAAATAATGAAATTTTAGATTATTTATTTTAATAAGAAGATAAATGAGTAAGTGGGAGCATGATGTCTTAATTTTAATTTAACCAGTTGAGATTACTTGTTAGCTGAAATTGTTTAAATATGTTAAAAACTATGAATAGTGTGGGGAAAATGGCTTTTTTATCATCTCTAAGCTTCAGTCTTTCTTGAGGGAAGGTTTATGTGGAGAAAGAAGCCTATGAAAACAAGCTATCAAAAACATATCAAACAGCTTATTGGTCTGAATCTTCTTCATATTGAAGGATCTTCTCATATTAATGCATTATGCTAAGAATCTCAATAAAGGGATGATTTACAGCAAGTGATTTTTTTTTTTTTAAATCAATACTTGTAACTTCTTGCAGCTACTAGCTGCATTTTGTCATGGTATGCCAACCAGTATAAGCTCTGTACTGCTGTGGCAAAAGGGGGCATGCAACTTCAGTTTCTGCTCAAAATAAGTGAATCTACATGCTAAAATGGAAAGTATGTGTTCTTAGCAGAGTTTAGTAGTGTAACATCTCCCTGCATTCCTCTGAGGGGATTTATGGCTGCAAGGCTCATCTTGAAGCTTTACTGGAGGTTTTGTTATGATTGCTGTACAGTTGCTGTGCCAGATTGTTTGTCCTCTAATCCTCCATTTCAATGGCAATCTGAAATGCACAGCTATAACACTTCCAGTAAGTGTTATTTAGAAGATACAGCTAATCACCCTCCACACTCAATTACTGCTCTTGTGGAGACAAAAGCATTTAGAGTAATGTTAGCCTAAAGCCTATTCAGGCGCTTAAATTTCCCAACAAGCTTTATATCTTTAATACAGCTGTTGTACTTAGATGTGGCTGAACAGCAAAATCTTAACAGTCGTTGAGCAGAATGACTCTACTGACAGCAGTGTTGCAGAAGGCTCTCTGGGCAGTGGGCTGATCAGTTTTCAGCACTGTTACTCTACAGACCCTCGTGGGACCTGGAACCTGGAGCTCCTACAATGCCTGCAGTTGCATAATTCACCTTTTTATAGGAGCTAAATGGAAATCTCCCTGGAAAACAATGGAGAAATCAATGGCAAAGTATTCTTGTATCCAGTAATTCTAAATACATTATTTATTCTGGCTATTTTATTAATGGAAAAATTGTTTTTCCAGAAATAGCAATGCTTTAAATGTCGTTTGTTTGCTATATTCTGCTTTAGCTAAATCATCAAATAAATACAACGGACATCTGAAGGTGTGTAATTTATTGATGACCATTGTAGAAAAATAGCATGCCCTTTACTCTAGTATATATTTCTCTTGGACGCTCCCAGAAAGTTCAGCTTCCATTCCATCTGTGTTTTCTGCAGATGAACACCTGCTTTCTGTCAGCTTGCAAGAACAGCTTCATGTGCTGAGCATTACTATATACTCTAGCATACATACATGTCCTTTAAAGCATTTTTTTTCCCTGACAGGTTGGCAGATAGGGCTGCCATACTTTATTAAACTTGTGGTTTCAGTGAGAATGTTCTCTAAAGGCTGCTGGCTGTAGCTGATCCGCTGAATGCTGAGCACGGAATTATAATTCAGCAGCATGGAGGAGGGCTGTGCTCGCTGTAGCGGGTGCAGGGCACCGATTACTGCCTGTTGCTTAATCAGCATGAAACTATTAGCAAATTCTTGCCATCTCAGCTATAATGTACTGCTAATGGGTTTGCTTTATTGCACAGGACAGTCAAAAAAGCCTGGAATGTTTTAGTAATATTGAGTAAGCATAACATTCTTCTTGATGGAGTTTGACAGCGTTTTCAGAACTCCCTCACACTGTATAACAAGAGTACCATAATGCATTCCTGTGTACAAAGTGCTGGTAATTTATTTGTGTCTTTCCTAATGCAAGTGTTCTTACATGAAAGCTTTTAACATAATTTTAAATTCTAATGCATTTTACAAAACAGATTCCTGGCAACAAAAGCATCTGTATAATTAGTCCATTTAAACATACTCTCTAAATTTAGTCAGTTTTACATTTGTCAGAAGACTTTGTAAATCCTACTTCAGTGAAAAAAAAAAATCACAGAAATTATTTGGGGTTTTTAAAATTAATTTAGATTACATTTCACCCCCCAGTATTTTGGAACATGCTTTGTAATCTGGAGCACGCAGTACACAGGGGAATGTATGTGCTAGTGTGGCCTCTTTCACTTGGATCATCAGGACTAAGTTTCAGAAAGGGTTAGTGCCAGATATCTGAATCTGACTGTTGTCTTTCCTCCCTGTCTTTTGTTTAGGGGCAGTATTTTCTTTTAGGGCAGTTTAATAAGGCCTTCATTTTACTGATGAATCATAATGAATCTCTGATATTTAGGGCTTGAGATG
This sequence comes from Eulacestoma nigropectus, assembly GCA_013397775.1. Classification (NCBI taxonomy): domain Eukaryota; kingdom Metazoa; phylum Chordata; class Aves; order Passeriformes; genus Eulacestoma; species Eulacestoma nigropectus. The sequence continues at coordinate 1,196,342 of VZTE01005385.1, read as the reverse complement.
ATTATCAGTTTTTCTTGTGAGCAGTGAAAAACGGTGTTGCATGGCAGAATTCAATTATGTCAGTTTATTTTAGTTTTAGTAAGTTGTGAATTTGTCTTACAATCATGGGAGAAGTGAGAAGGGTCACTGTGTTTTCCCACTCCCCAGTGTGGTACCAGTCAGCTCAGACAGTCTGCATGATGGGCAGGGATGTGACGAAGAACTCTGCTTCCTATTTTTATTGCAGGGTCTGGTTCACTTACAGCTGCTCACACTCATTTCTCTTCCTTCTGAGAGTCTTATCTCATTCCTGGAGCCCAGAATTCAAGAAAGGTTTTTATGGTCTTAATCCAGCAGTGCTGCTCATAGTCAGAATGGCTCTACTTTGAATGCAGTGCCATCCCTGGGAAAACCAGATGCAATCTTTGTGGTCAGTGCATCGTTAGCAGACCCTGTCTGGATTGATATAACTGTGAAAGCAGGTCTTGGGAGATGGCATCTACTTCAAATATTAAAATATTTGACCCCCTTCCCACACACACCTCCTCCTCATTTCTAGCAGGCTGTACCTCTTTGTTTCAGCTCTTCATAAGAGGCCTTTAATCCTCAAACTGTGTTTGAGAAGGACCTGCAAACAATCAGGGGGATTTCTGTTAAACATTTAATTACAGTAGATGTTCATACTTGTCTGAGTAAATGAAATCCACATAGAAAACTGGAGTAAGACTTTGTGTGTGTGTGTGTGTGTCCTGTTACTTACACAGTTGGCGTCTACAGCAAACACAGCATTTTTTGAATAGGTAGTACCAAGCTTTTTAATTGTTCAGCAGCCCATGTAGAACATAAAGGACTATTGGAACGTGTTCTGACACCCGTTTTGTAACACATACCAGTGGACATCATGCAGTAAATTTCTTTTTGAAACCTGTGACTGGGTTATGTTTAAGGAATATTGTTGGAAGAGGAAAGATTCTTGAATTTAGTTTTGGCTTTTGAGGGTGGATAGCTGTGCTGAGCTTCTGGGGGAATTGTTGATGTGCCCATTCATTATTGTTCTTTGAATATTGTGGCATACACTCTTTCTCTCCCCCTTTTTTAAGTACGTTTCTAGACCATGTGACACAGTGCCTTAGTCCCTTCACCAATTCTTTTATATAAGATAGAATAGACATGCTATAGGCAGTATACATAGATGCTATTTTGTGCTTCTTTCTTGGTTACTGTGGCATACAATCCACGGAATTTTTTTTATCCTAATGGCCACATAGAAGTTATATTTGAACTGTGAAAATTACAGTTAACTGCTTCTGAACAGATGAATACTGGGTTTTAGATTGCTGGATTGCACTGCATTTACTCAGAAGCGTAAAGGAGTTAAACAAAAGCCCCAAAGCCCAGTTCACTGGTTTGCAAGACCTCTGTTTTGTATTACAAAATGCAGCTTGTTTCATCATTTGCTTATTTGCAACTTCTCAGGGAAGAAAAATGACTTAAAGTTTCCTTTCAGTGCTGCAGCTGTGAAAGCGAACCAGGGGGAAATGACCACAGGTCCCAGCAAAACTACTCTTAATTAAACGTGTGTGGTTTGCCAGCTCATAACATTTTGGGGTTGTTTTTGCAAATTGTACCCAGGAATTGACTTAACAACTGCAATTCTGAGGATAGTGAAGTTGATAATTCACAGTCAGGGGAGAAGGACAGGTGAAGCACAAGTATTCCCACTTACTGGCACACTTCAGGATCTTACGTTGGGTGACTTAAATTCTATGCTGGAAAGCTTTTTAGTATAGAGATGATTTTGCTGCCTTTTTGATCATCTCCGAACATGGAAGTGAGTTTGTCCATTGTTGAACTTGCTTGCTCTGAAAAAAATACATATTAATCCCACAAAATATAGCACCGTGTATATTTTCTTTTCTGGCTTTTTTTGCATCTTACGGATTTTTTGGGGTTAACCACCTCAGTGAACAGGACAGGATCACTACAAGGTTGACATGACTGAAAATGGGGGTATGTCCCTGTTTTTTTCCTGAAATCTGAGAAGTTTGATTGTCCGTAACTCATCCCTCAGATTTGTGGGAATGTCTGAAATTGGAAGGATGACTAGACCCAGTGGTAGCTTCTTGTTTTATCCATGCCAGTTTTGCTACAGGTTGAACAAAATTGTCCTTAAATTTTTCTTTTTGGGCGAAGTGTGCAGAGGCAGTGGGGAGAAAATTTCCCCTTTCCTTACTGGTATGATTTTATAACACTTCTGGGTTTTAACTTATTTTGAGTGTTGAGATACCCTAGTGGTTTGCAGAGGAGAGGAGAATATGGCATCTTTCCCTGCTTAAATTGATTTAAGATACTCCCACCATTCCAGGTTTTTCTACTAAAAATTAATATTAGTAATATTTTTTAATTTTTCAAGAAGCTGTGAGGAAAACATTTTATTTTGTGCTCCATATGTAAAGTATTGCATGTTAGATGTCATGTTAAAAGAGTTTTTCTCAAAATGCTGACAAAAACATGTTCTTCAGAATTCAGTTCTTGCATTCCAAGTGTGGGACTTAAGTTAGTAAACCAAATATCTTTCTCTTTTCACTCTTATCTTTCATCCTACTGATGTGTTCTGTACTCTGAGGTGACAGGAAGAGCTGTCCTTAGTCATCTCAAAAATATTTGTTATTCTCTGCCTGAACTACTTGGGGTACTTAGATGACATGAAGCCTCTTCTACTTCAGTTTTTTAATGCTCCAATCACTGTGGTACTGTATTGTTCTTTCTTACAGGCTGCTGATTTTCCTTTTGAGAAAACAAGGACATAAACCCAACATTTCAGTTGTGCATACTTGTAGATGTAAATCAGCTTCTTACTGTATACTTTTAATAGCTTCTCCATTTGTTTCAAACTTCATTTGTGAATGTGCTGCTTTTCAGGATGAGGGTTACAGATTTGTAATGTAACCTTGTTTACAAAGCTTTGTGAGAGTAAGGAAAATGGAGAACAACCACATTATGGTTCTCACTGCATAGGGACAGAAGCAAGAATACCAAAAGTGCTGTTGAAGGCTGTGGGCTGACCTGCACTTAAGCTTTCAAGGAAAGTTCCCTATTTTCCTGATCAGGCTGTTGCTAAATTTAATTCTTTTTTTGCTCCATACATAAGTAGCTTTTTTCCCCCCCTTCAATCCAGCCATTTTTTTTCCTGTTCCTGGGAGAAATAGACAGCTCTTTACTTATTATTGTTTCTATAACTGATTCTGGTTTAGATACTTGAAGATAATTCATCCTCTCAGCCTCTTTTGGAATTTAATTAGGCAGCTAAACCTCCTTAAGAACTAACAGAGAGGTTCTGAAAGAGAAGATCCTGCTCTCCTGTCACCTTAGTCAGACACTTCAGAAGTGTCTTCGGCTGACCTTGCAATGACCTGCAAACACCTAAGGAGTCTAAATATAGGAGGGCTTTTTGTTTGTTTGTGGAATTTTTGTTTGTTTTGTTTTTAAAGTCTCAGTGGGGTTAATTTATTGCCGTTCTGGTTTTTTCCATCCCTTTCCTGCAGGGTCGCATCAGCATCAGGGGTGCGAAGGGCGAGGGAGATGGGATTGCTCCTTTTGGTAGCTGGTGGCCAGTAGACCAGCGTAGCTAGGTCTTAAAAATGTGTCATCCATCTTTTATTTTCTGAAACAAATAAATTTGTGGTTTTTTCTTGTTTTCTAAACTTTGAGTTGTTGGCTGAGTCCATTGAACTATGTGCTTTATTAATTTGGTTACATTAACTGAATTAGCAAAAGCGTTTGCTGAACTCCTGGTATAAGCAGAAGTGTTGCTTCTGCCTTTCTGCACAAAGGAAATTCTTTACTTGTGTGCATGGGTAGTTAGGGTAACTAACTCATTTAAAATGGCAAGTTACTTTTCTCTTGGCTTCCCTTTCTAGTAAGATGAGCAAACCAGTTTTTTAAAAGGAAAAAGTGAAAAAGAGGTGTTTTTTTTTTTTAATAGTAGATATTCTGATGCGTTAAAAAGGATAGCTCTTGAAAAAATTGCCTGAAATTAGAAACATGGACTCTGTGTGTACAGACCTAAGAACATCCTGAGATTCTTATTTCCCTAATCCAAGTTTATTTTATATTAGAGTGTGAATACGTTACTTGATGAACAGATTATATTATAATTTTTGTAGACTTTGGGTGTGTAATTTGCGTTTTGGTTTGTAAAGGTATAGAGTTAGCATGACAATATGTAAAATGTGGTTCTTCAAACCATATATTTTGAAATTGTTTAGCCAGTCAGGTGTTGCTGTTGATAAATTGAGCAGTCTTGAAACTTGTTTCCCAAGATTTTAATACAATGTTTATGGAAGTTAATGTGAATAGCTACAGCTACATTGGCTCTTTCCGAAGTTTATTCCTAAGTAGAACAGTGTAATCAAGGAAATTACCCTCTGGAGTTTTGGGGCACACGAGTGGTATAGTAGCTTGTGGATGGTAGTTGCAGGTAATAAGCTCAGGGAATGCTTGGAGAGGCAGATATGGAGGGTACCAGGGTATAAAGTGACTGGAGCCTACCAGTTACACAACAGACAGTATTACTATTAATATATTGGTAAGGCAAACCAACAGATACCATTCTGGTATCTGTTTTGATCATTTGCTTCCTAGGCCAGTTAACTGTGTTCTTCACTGGGGTTTGCCACCTTAATTAATCCCTTAAGACATTTCCAAGTATCCCAGTAAGTGTGCTCATACATCAGCTTTGCTCATACTGTTTGAATTTTGGTGATTTTCTGCAGCTGCATATGTTATTAAAAACTTATAAGTGTTGCAGTTCATAAGCTCAAGAAGGTATTTTGAAATTATTCTAACACCTAACAAAGAACTACTACTGTAACAAACTCTTGCAGAATTTTGCTGCCACGAGCAACATTTGGTGAAGCAGAGTTTCACACAAGTGAAATCTGCTTTTGCAGCAGAGTAAAAGGACAGCAGCTGTAAGCTGTGTGGGAGTTTTGCATTTTCTTGTCAAGTGTTTAGAATTAAATACCCTTTCTAACAGAACACAGATTTGATGACTGCTCTGTTTTAGAACTGTCTCTTACAAATTATTTTCTCTATTTAAGAATCCCCAACTATCTAGTGTGAAAGTGAACCATTATAATACACATATGGAGTTTAAAAATTCTTAATTGTTCCGGGTTTTTCCTCCTCTTTCTAATAGTAGAATATTACAGTTTTTGCTCTGTTGAATGATGGGGTTTAGGTAACTTGTGTAGTAGTATTTAGACTTCATTCTGTTTATTCAAGTGGTTCTCAAGCTATCTTTTAGGTATTTGAGCTTGCTCAGTAGTACAACTTCAGTAACTTGGGAATTTTGTCAGAGGTGGTATTTACTTTCCCATCTGCACTTTTCATGTGTTCCTGGCTTTACACTGCTTTGTGTAAGCACTGGACCTTTGAAAGTACACTTAAAGGCTATGGGATCTGTACTTTTGAAAATGTAAAGTGTAGAAGAAATTGCTATTCAGTTTAAAGTGACTAGAATGGAAACTTTTCCATGACCTTTAGGCTATTATGAGTTCAAATAATACCATTCTACACTATTCCCACAAAAATATTTCATAGGAGCTAACTTCTTAGACGTGCTGTGTTTCTGTAATGGATACAGCATAGAAGCATTCCATGAAGATCTTACTAATCTGTTTTTAAGAATATTTTCACCTCTCTGAGGCAAATGAGATGCACAGCTATACATTAAACCAGTTAAAACAGTAAGTGGTTTGATAAGAGACGAATCTCCACTACTTCTGAAACTTTGATTATTCTGCTGTAACAGTTCTAAAACAACTGAATCTTGTTGTGCTCTTGTGATACTTCCCATCTGAAAAGCAGTACCTATTGGCCTGTTGCAGGATAATTTTACATTGGAGAGAGCAAGCTAGGCTTTCTTGTGTTTTCTTGGTGTATTATCTTGGTTTTTATAGAATATATCCTTGAGAGACATCACAAATGATTCCCAACAGCTTTATTATTCACAAATCTGCATTCAGACATGTACTGTAGGCTCCACAGAGCTCAAGAATTGACAGCAACTGAGCTAAAAATGCAGAAGCAACCTGAAATTAGCTTCCATAAAAGTGGAGGAAAAATAAACTTGTAAATCTCCTTCTGTGTGGCATATCCAGGTTGTTCAAGATGCAGACTGAATTTCTGAATTAGGTTACAGATAGCTTTATTATGTGTGTTGAAAGTATCAGTATTTGATCTGGTGAAGTGAACAGGGGGAAAAAAGGAGTGAAGGAAATTTACTGTCTGACTTTCTAACATTGTCAAATTTGGCCACTCTTTCCTAACTGGAGTCAGCTTGCTGTATAAGCATGTATGACGTAAAGTGTTTCATATGGTATTGAAATTTTCTGCTATAGGAAAAGCAGCTTTGTCTATATCATTGGACAAAAGCTTTTTTATTGAAGGGAGAAGCTAGATTGTGCAAGTGGCAAAGTACAAGTACAGTAAACACTCTCATCTTTGTGCATGTTTTACAAAGGATCCCATTGTAAGATCTTATTTCCGTTTTTTAAAATATTTGACATCACTGTTGCAATCCCTCAGTATACTTTCTTTTACTGCTGTACTCTTCCTATGTTCGTATGTAATAGCTTGCTCATGCAGTGAGCAACTGCAGAAATGTGAATGGGAAATTTGCAGAGTATGCAGGGAAAAAACGGTTTTCCATCAATTTTCTTTGATCAGTCACTTATGATGGATGATCTGGGAGTGGTCTCTGGTACTCCAAGACACAGCCAAGTGCTCTCTCCCGTCACGGGCTGTGTCCTGCTGCTGCAGCCAGTTTCCATTCCTGTTCCCAAGTATTGTGAATGTGGCAGAAGCAGCCATGTTTAGCTTTCTGTGCTGCAGGATTTTGCAATACAATTAAATAAATCATTATCTTGATGAGTATGAAAATAATTTAAGTCACTTCTTTTGGGCTACAAAGGGAAGGTAATGTATTTCGTTTGAGAGGCTTTTTGCTATGCACCTAGATATTGGTAGATTACAGTAGCACTAGATAAAGATTTATATTTTCGCCAACTATAGGGATTTTTTTTTTTTTTGTGTTATGAGAGAGCTAAAACAGGAGGAAACTTACATGGCTGAAATAACACAAGTATATTCTGGGAACCCCAATGTCCTATGTACTGAGACTCTGTTTCATAATCTGGTTTCATTAAACAAAATATTAATAGAAGGATATATAATAAAATTAATTGTATGCACTTTCTCCAGTAATAGAAGGAAGTAATATTTCAGCCTGTAATTCAGTGTAAGTAAAATACAAAATTTCCTGAAAGATAAAATTAGCAAAGGTAAATCATGCTTAATTTAACTGTTTCCAACCTAATGGAAAGTTACTGACTAGCCATTAAAAAATTACCTTGAGTCTATCTGCTTAATTTTTAAATGGGACACTTTAAACATTTAGCTGTTGAATGGCCTTTATTAGGTAGATATATTTGAATGATTTGTATGGGGTGGTTTTAATTCTGTATTGCTTTGCAATGTCATATTTTTTTCTTACCACTTTATAATGGCAAATCAACTGAACACAGGAACTTCAATTTAGCTAAATAACACTTGCATTACTATAGCTTGTCTGAAATTTATAATCAGCTGTTAACAGGCTTATAATATTTACTCTCGTTGTTTTATATGTTCCTTAGACTTACAGTGTGAATTATCCAGCCTGTGTTAGAGAAGGTTAGAGCATAAAAAATTGTTTCAGTTCCCATTTCAATTTGGCCTGTTAAATTAGCTTGCTCTCTTCACCTCTGAGGTAGTAGAGGACTCACTGAAAAATCTCCCCCGTGGGTTTTTGGGTATAAATTGTAAATATGCCTGTATCTGTTGGAAAGAAAATAGAGTCTAGAACATGTTTGTAAAAATAAAAACCAAAAGCAGAAAGAGGAAGGAAAAGATGAGCTAATTATTCCAGTTGAAGCTGTCACTTTATGAAAATGAAACTGTAGAGTTTTTGAGATTTCTTTTGTATCATTCTTGTTGAATAAAGCTGGTATTGAAGTCCCAGGCTTTCCTAAAAGGACAGCAGCAATTCCTTGGCAAGAAGCTCAGTTGTTGAGGGAACTGGGATGCTTCATTTCCAGTCTCAGGATGCTGTGGGATTTGCCTGTTCTCCTTTCTTCAGCTTGCTTCTGCAGAGACAGTATTCCCTTGCTTTCCTTCAATATAATGTCCTTCTTTTGCATGAGTATGGACAATCTGTTGCTTGTAACTTCATAAAGAGTATTGAGATTTGCCTTTACTTTTTTTTTGTTAAGGTTCTTAGTTTTTAGCAGTTATTTACAGCAATCTGAATGCTGCTACTGAAATGAAAGCTTTTACAATGAGGTTCATAACATTAAGAGAAGCTGCAAACAGGCACGACAGCGAAAGCAATTTCATGTGCGGTAGGTTGTATTTTGCAGGCTAGCATTGCAGTCATTCTTTAGGCAGTTGTTGTGTTCTAGAAGTTTTTGTCTTGGATTTATGTTCTATAAAAGGAAAATGGTAATTACCAGTTACAAGCAAACTTTGTTTTCTGGCTTTTTGTTGCTGGCATACTGTGCTCCTTCACAAGGTACTTTTCGTTACCAGAATGTGTACGTTTGCTTTCCATTGCACTGAGTTCAGGTTTCCAGAGGCCTGATAGCATATCTGTGGCCTTTGTTAAAAATGTTGACTGTTCATTCATGAATGATTAACAGGTTGTTTTTTTTAAAGGCTCGTATCTGCTTCCTACTGTGCCTGTATAAAAACCGTGTTCCGAAAATGCTGTGTGTGCAGTCTCTGTTTGAAGAATGCTGTGTGTTGATCCTGGAAACTTTGTCCTGCCTGCATGAAACTCTCTTCCTTATCAATTAGCAAGGATTTAGTGCTAGCAGACTTTTCTGAGAGACAGAGGTTAAATGTGGCAGATTTCTACAGTATTATACAGAGCATTAATGAGCTCTGGGAGAGGTCCTTATGTTCTTGAAGTTGCCAGAGTGCTTAATGGGCTGTACAATTTTCATTCAGGTTATAGTGTCATAGAAGTATTTTTGCTTTCTAATTTTCCTACATCACTTTTCTAGCAAGAGTCCTTCTCTGTTCTTAGCAGGAGAAAGCAACATGAAAAAGTCTGAAATCCATATCAAATAGCAAATGAATGTTGAAATGTTTGGAGTGTAAGACGTTTTGTGTGTGCATGCATGGACATGTTGAAGGACATGTTCTTGCAATTTTGATAGTGAGAAGACAAGGAGTCTCTTTGGGAAGATTTAATTCCATGTTTATGAGCATTCAGAGTTTGACAGAGCAAAAAAAGGCCTCAGGGAGGGAAGTTCTTGCTGGAAGTCCTGTTTAGTGTTTAGCACATATTTAAATCTCCCTTAACTGTGTATGTCTGGTTTTGCGCATACACCCACGGAAGTGATCAGAAACTATTTTGATCTAGGTAATGCTTTGTCTATTCTCATTAATATGGTCAGTGAGTAATGCTTTTGATAAATTAAATTAATCTGCTTTTTGGTTTGAAACTATTCAAGTTTTTTGCAGTACTCAGTCATGAACTCACGAAATGTTCATCTGAAAGGAAAGGGGGAGGTGGTGCAGTGCCTGGGAGCTCCACAGGGACATCCCTTCCCAGCTTGAGGGTTGGGGGCGAGGGGGCATTGACCTTCCTGCCAACACTGGCGTAGAACATACACTAGTGATGATTTCAGGAAACTGAACTTTCTAAAAGCTGTTTCTCTTATCAATAAATAAGAAATTCTTGACAAAATTAGCTTTGGTAGGTTTGGGTGCTGTCGAACTGAGCATAATCATAGACACAACAACATACCTCATCGCATGGCTCGGGGAATGAGGAAGTTTCGTTGTGTGCCACCAGGTTATTTAAAATAGTTCCTGATAACAAAGTCGTATCCCTCAAAGATGTAATTACGAGCTAAGCTGTGTGTTTTAGTCAGATTGGTGGCTTTGCATTTTCTTAATGCTTCACTGAAAGCAGTAACTTCCAGGTGCCTTTCAAAAATCACGCAGTTCTCCCTGAAACATCTGTCAGAAGAGAAAACAACAGGGAATGAAAGTAGCTGGAGGGTTGGCCAGGCAGGACAGCCAGTTGTCTTGTTTGTTGTTCAGGACAAAAGTTCTGTCTTTTCCTTGAAAACCAGATATTGGTATATTGAGTTTGGAAGCACTAAGCGTTCAGAAGAAAATCCCTCATTGCACTTCCATATCATGTTACTGTTTTAAACATAAGTAGTATGCTGCCCAAGTTATGTGGCAGTACTTTGACTGCGAGCTCCCAGTATTGGCTGAGCACATCCATGTCCTGCAGTTACATCTGGAGTTGTGCTGGTTATAATGTTGAAATGGTTGAAAACCTCAGTGTGAAGCCTCTGAGCCATGTTCCTATGTGTTGCTTGAGAAAATGTTCAAAAAACTATACCGAGCATTCTGTGTCACAGGCTTTCTATGTGGAAAACACTTTTATTAATACACAGAACTGTTCTTTTAATGGTGGCACTTAACTGTCTTAATTAAAACAAAAAAGCCGCTGTTAAATGTGGGCCAGATGGGAAAGCTGCTTTTTTGCTTTGTGTAGAAGAGGAATTTCAGGAGATGAGGGTTGTGCAAGCCACCAGCCCCCTGCAGCAGAAGCCAGGGCGCTTGGTGGTGCTGCTCTTGCCACTTCCTTAAAATAGAGGAAGGAGCTGGAGGTTTGTGTGTTCTGTGGAGTCATTTCAATGACAAACCCCGTGGTTTAATGGCAGGGTGGTTTATGTGGGAGATGCAGCTCTGCAGGCTCTTAGGACACCAAGGCAGAAGCGGTGCTCTTGAACGAGGAGGCATCAAGATTACTGCCCCAACATCTCAGGGAATTTGTTCATCCCTGAAGGTGGTAGGGTGGTGCTTTGTTCACAGTAGTGTTGTTTATGCTCTTAGTGCTCTCAAGATCTGCTCTACCAAAGGCAGCTGTTCGACCCTCCTCACAAAAAAAAAAAAGAAAAAAAAAAGGGCATGTGTGACTTGGATAGTAGAAAAACAGCCTTCTACTTTCATCAAGTTTTGTAGCAAATTTTTCCTTTGAATCAGGTACAGAAGGATACTAGTTGGTTTTGGCTCTCTGATTTTACCAGTGCTGCAATTTTTTTGGATCTCTGATTTTGCCAGTGCTGCAATTTTTTTTTTTTCAGCACTTGTGGTTTGCCTTAGATGTACTGTACTTGCTATATCTAGAAAGCTGTGTTATCTCTTTGAAAGGCACGCAAAACAAGTCCATGCTCGTTATAATCTCATTAAGTTCCTCTGTAGCTGTTTCCCCCTTTGGTTGTGGATATTGCCCATATTTGGTTCTACCTATGGCGCAATCAGTTTATATCTGATTGTGTGGTATGATATGCTGTCTTGCCTGAGCAAACCCTTATAATTTATGATTACATGTGGCCTAGATTAGCATCTTATGATTTTAATGTTTAAAAGTACATTATAAAAGATCTTTTATGTAATGCAATAGCAACAGGAGGCACAAGGACTTGCCTCTACAGCAAAGCTGCTCAGTTAAAACCAAGGGGATGGTATAAATTGTGTAGTTTTTTCCTTTAGAGTGCCTAAATATTGTGCCCCAAAATACAGAAATGGCAGTGCATTACCAGGAAACTCTTTAATTTGGTTTAATAACTAGCTGCTTTCACAATCTCATAATCACAGCTCTCGTGAAAACACACGCTCTTATAGTCTGCATGGCGTGTTTGTATTAGACTTTAAAAATTGAACATCTGAAGCTTTATTTCTCTCCTAAGCACTGTAGTGGCTCATTTGGAAGTACTTGTGGTTTCAGTAAGTTCTGTGGTCTTTTAACCATAATTTCTGCTGGCTGTCATGTTAGGAAACTATTTATTAATAAGAAATTGTCATTAGTGTTTTGTTTTCTTGTAGATATTTGTTGTTCTACATTTGTGTATGTATGTGAACAAAATCACGAGGATGAGAATATCCACTTTATTTCTATGAGAAGAGAGGGGTAATTGAAACACTTGGTGATGTTGCCTAAAATATTTTTAAATAAATATGTTTGAAAAGGCATACAGGTAAACTGTCCAGGTGTTTTTCAGAGTTTCTTAGTCACAACGTTGTGCTCATCTTTCCAACTGAGCTGGCTGTTTAGACCTTGCTGAGAATATAATGGTGCTGCTTTACATTCACCATCACTGGATTAGCAGTGAGCTGGAAAGGTTGGGGAACAATCTTTGCCTAACAAGTGGCATCTCAGAAATGCTATGTATTGTCTTGAACAAGATCACATTACGTACAGTTTCTGAGCAATACTTGAACTGTAAAGCTGAAGTTTTTCTACAAGGCATGGCAAGCATGTAATTTTTTTGTGACGATTCCAGTGTATTTCAAATCCACTGTAAGACATAATTATCAGCTGTCATCTGGAGAAATGCTGAAAAATTGGTTCAGTGTTAAATAAATATAGCTTGTGATATCTACCTTAGAATTAAGAATCTAATGTTCTTACACCCCAGCATTTTGTGGCTGTCCTTTGTGCTTTTGTACGTAACAAAAAAAGGAGTTTGTTGGTTTGTTTTACCACTGTATTCTGATTTGTAAGAGAGCGTTCAAAAATTCATTTGCTCGTTAACAGTGCATTTCTTCTCTCAATAGCCAACTACTCCACCAAGCCAAGGGAGGCCTGATTCACCAGTTTATGCTAATTTACAAGAACTGAAAATATCTCAGTCTGCACTTCCACCACTACCTACAAGTGCTCCAGTCCAAATAAATGGGGAATGGGAAACCCATAAAGATACGACAGGACGCTGTTATTACTACAACAGAGGATCACAGGAACGAACCTGGAAACCTCCGCGGTGGGCCCGAGATGCAAGCATTAATAAAGGGGATTCCCAGAGCCATGCAGATCATGAGGTAGTTCCTTCTGAGATCAAAAGCAATGAGATTGTAATGCATATGAATGGTCTTTTGCTGTGGAATTTGGTATCTGAGTTTCAAGGTGTCAAGGAGTGTCTTCCTTTGTCTTTTTGGTTATATGTCTTGGTCTGAAGCAGTCAACAGTTTCACTCGAGTTGCTTTTGTGTACAAGAATGCATACATTAACTGTGTGCAAGAGTAGTAACTTGTAAAAATGCCTGCAAAAACAGCCCCACAGCAGATACTGCTACTTTTGACTAGATTATGTTCAGGCCATTAACATATTCTTTAGATATATCAATGGGGTTTTTTTCATTATGTAAAAGTTTTGCTTTTGGAAAGCCTTTTGGCAAAGCTTTGCTACTGACCTTGCTTGAGACGCTTGAAGCTTACCATGAAGTTATTTATGTTAAAAGATGATTTGGACTAATATTTGAGGTGCCAATTTATTCTGTAGAGCCAGTTGCTAGGGAAAGCCTGACAGTGGGTTGTGTTTATTAGAACTGCAGTGGTTCAGATAAAGCAAAGGAATAGTTGGGAGATGGATATTACTATTTAGATATGCTTAAAGTAGTGCTCTTGTGTCCAAACAGTACTGAGGTTAACCAGTTTCCTGATGGAAAGAAAAAGCAAATATTTATCAAGAAATCTTCTACATATTTCACTTCTGTATACCTTTTTCAAATATATGTTTAGTTTTGGTGGATTTTCTCCTGTGCCAGCTGTATATAGTCTCTCTATATATCCTATATATATAAAAACTATAAAACCAGAGTTTAGTTTTAAAATTGAATTGTGGACTGCTCAAAAATTTTTAATTGCTGGAAGCCTGTCACAGAAGTCTACCTCTGGAAAGGTAGTAACAGGAACAGGAGAGAAAGGGAAACGGAAACCTTTCATTTCTTTTGGCAATGGCCTTCACAGCAGCCATGACATCTACAAGCATTTAAATAGCCAAATTTCCTTGCCACAGGAGAATGGCAGCAACAGGCAAACAGATGGAATGTTTATGCCTGTCCTTTTTGGTATCTCTGGCGATGGTCTCTTAATTTATCACTGACTGTCCTTTTGCTGGATAACACTGGTTTTAGTCTGGATAAGGCGATTGCTTTTTTAAGTAGTGATTCTCCTTGTCGTAAGTGTAACTGGTTTTGTCATTGTTGTAGTTCTTCCTTCTTTTCGTGGAAGGACTTGCAAGAATTCTTTCTCCCTCCCCATCTGCAGGCAATCTCTCTGAGTCTTACTCATGTGTCTGTACCATCACTTCACCACATGGTTGCATCTTCAGAACGCTTGATTTTTTTGATTAATTTTTTAAAATTGCCCATAACTTCTTTCATCTCAGTTCTTCTGTTTATTTGTGATGCTTCAGGTATCACAAGTTGGCCATCAGACAGTTATGTCTATCAAGTTTTCAGTCTTCGTGAGACCAATGGATGATACATGTTTTGATTTTTAACTAGACACTAAGTCTGCATTTCCAGTAGCATAAGCTCCTTAAGTAATTTGTGTCTTGACTGGGTTATCAAAATATGAGTCTAGGGAGAGGTACATGTTACACGGTCATGTCAATCCACTTACCAGCAGTCATGTGTTGATTTTGGAGCTGCTTTTCCCCCCACGACTCTTTCTCTTCTTTCCTTTTCTGTTCTGTTGCATTTGGGAACAACTTCACACTCCACTGTTCGTGTTCCTTTTTGGAACCTCTGGTTACTTGATCCAATACAGAGTGTAAAGGTTGAGATCCAAGCCTAAGCTACAGTAAAATGTAGGGCATCTCAAATTTTGTCTGACGAGGAAAAATTAGAGCTAACACGTCTTAATAATTGTAAGTTGGCTTTTATGCTAGTCTGAGTTACACTCTTAATAATAAAAGAGGATGTGCAGAAAGATTAAATGCTGGTTTCTGCTGATATGTCCTCAGAGGAGCTTGTGTTGTGTTATGTAGCAAAATGGAAAGTGATGTAAAAATCACATATATATTCACATACATATGAGCAATATATGAAATGTGACATAGTTTATAGTTGGTCTTTGGACTTTGTGATTAGGAAATTCAATTTTATTGGGTGATTACAAAGGGGCAGAATTGCACCTTATTTGCCAAAGTAGCTGGTCACAGACATGGCACGGAGAAAACAGTTGTAGGTCGTGACAGTTAAATGGATATTATATGTTACATGGATGGGATGAGGGGAAGCAGTGAAGTCCTGTCCACAGGGCCTGTAAGAAAGTGTGTAAGATTTTGGAATTACAGATAAAATGTATTAGAGGCAGTGACTTGTTAATACATTTGAGGAAGGAGTGCTTAACAGTAACTAGGAGAAATTAGTCAAGTGAAGTGATTTAATTAAGTTGAACTGTAAAAGGAATGAGATGTCACAATATCAGAGAAGGCAAACCCCTAATACCTAGATAGGACATCATAATGTGAAGTAGACATCTGCAAATTACCCAACAGCTGTAGAAAAGCAAATGGGATTTAACTGAATTTCAGATCTAGAATTTAAATCATGTGACCAGAATGAGATTTCATTCCATGTTTTTTTGTTTCAAATAAACGGTAATAAAGGGATAGTAGCTTCTTTAATTAGTATTCTTCCTGATTAGTTTCACTTTCACAAGTAGTAGTAACATTAAAAGCTAGGCTGGTTAAGTGATAGAATGGAGACAGATAGCTGTTCCTATTAAATGCATGGGATGAATGGAAAAAGCCAAGAATGACAACAAAAGCAATGATATGGGGGACTTTTTCTGTAATTCCCTTTAATGTCACAGCAAAGTTCTTAAAAGGTGTAAAGTTGGGCAGCTGTCTGCCTAAGATGGCATTATTTAAGTGTCGTATAGTATAACTGAGGATGAGACAAGATAAAGCATGGACAATATGAAAAAAACATGTAGGCAGTTAATGCTGAAAAAGTGTTGAAAGTGAAATTGAAAGCTGTGGAACGTGGTTTGGCCAGTGTTCTCTAAACTCCGTTGATGCAGCTTTAGCAGTTGTTCCTGACAGCTGAGGGATAAGGAATGCCTTGGCTTGGTAAAATTTGTAACAACTCAGGAATTTTATTGAGGTTTAGGTCTGCAAAGTTACAGGATATGAGTTAAGCCTTGCAGCATCTAAACTATTATTATATGGATGCCATGCAGATAGACGCATTAACAGTCATTCCTACTATACAATGGTGGTTTTTCTGGGAGAATTTTCATTTTTAGGTCCTCTGTTTAGTTTTACCTGTGTAGGGCGTTTCTTCGCTATCAGGAGTGGCTTGGAAGAGGCAAATACCAATGTATTATATTATTAGGTCATAATCTCTGTGGATAGTAATAATAAAAATGTCCAAAGTCTTCTACACTGATTGGCCATATGTCAATTCAATTAATATTTAACCATTAAAACCATGTAAATTTAAATACATATATACAGTGTAGTTATCCCATGAAACTGTAGTTCAAATGGGGCCAATAGCACCCTTGGCAACACTTCAGTCTTAATTTTACAAGTGTAAAAATGGGACTGAAGACGCCCCTCACCCTGCTCCCTCCCCTCCCTGCTAAGAGAGGTAGCATTGGTTAATAGTTTACATGCTTACATTCTGTAAGCTGTAGAGGACATTTACATTTTTTCGTGTTCCTTAATTAATGGCCTAAAAATTTCCAGTGGATTTTGCTGTGCTTGGTGAGCTGGCTCAGGTCACTTGAAGGAGTTTGTGTCACACAAGTGGTAAGGTGCTCAGAAAAGTAACACCAAAAACCTAGGTAGAAATCATTTGGATATGTCACAAAACATGCAGTCTTTAAACCCACTGACTTTTTAAAAACTGGGGAATTTCTGATAATTGAATTTTTTTGGTAAGACTTAATTTTTTTCGGAGAGCTTATTTCCTATTTAAAATTGAAATTCTCTCTCTCCTGCCTTACAGTTTTAATCAAGACCCTCATGCCAGTGTTATTGACCCATAGTATTTTATTCCTGTAGTTTCTGAGTGGCAGGATGTCTTAAATGTTACGCCTCCTGCTAGCTGAGGATCCAAGGCACTGTGAAAGGAAATCTGCATAGAATTCCTCAGGAGACCACGGCGTAGAGATGTTGTGGGAGATGAAAGCAGAGATATTTTTTTTGATGCATGGAATGGATGCTTAGAATAAGACTACAGTGTGTTAGCAAGGGGATGAACAAGGTTTATGGGGGAACAGAAATTGTTTGATATGTGTGTAAAATCTTTTCTCTGCGTTACACACCAAACCTGTTCCTAACACAATAATGTACTTCTACCTTCAGAAAGCAATTTTTCACCTCAGCTAGCTGTGCCTGGTGGAAAGCCTTGCTTTTGCAGTGCTTTTTGTCATGTGTATCAGGGTTGGAAGGAGGAGACTGGAAATTCATAATATTTTTAAGATGCATTGGGCAAATACTGAAGAATGCTGGGACCTAAGAACGTGGAACTGGAGTTTCAAGTTGTCCTCAATCACTATTGTGTTTCCAGATGTATTTGAGAAAAGGAGAAGGATTTTAGGTGTGAAATTTGGGATGTTGGTAGAAAACCGAAGTAGCAGGGCTCACGGGTTTTTTTTAAGGCAATGTGGATTACTAAAGCTAACTCTCTTCATCATTCAGTAATGTAAATTTGTAGGAATAAAATTTAGATAGGCAAAACCCCTGGAGTTTAAATTTGAGTAGCTGAAACCTGATATAGTGGAAATTAAAAAAAAAAAATGTAGCAGTATAAGCTAGTTGTTCTGAAAAGACTTTGAATTGTTGGTACTGTAAAAAAGCATCTCATTCTCTCATGTAAGGTATAAAAATGTGAACTCCCTGGTTTCATTACTATTCTCTTTCTAGTCAAATAATCTTTGATCTTTCAGATTTTAAAGCACTTTCATTCTCAAAACTGCCTTATATGTTTCTGACTACTTGTAGCATCTTTCATCAGAAGAAAACGACCACAGTTCTTGTTACAGCCAGTCAGATAGTCAGTATGGTTCTCCTCCAAAGGGTTGGTCAGAAGAGTTGGATGAACATGGTCAAACCTTATATACCAATGACTATACTAATGAAAAGGTACTTTTTCCTTCTTCTCATCATGTGTTCTAAATATTTTCCACTAATTCACTTCTAGAAATGAAACCTGCACTTCCAAAAGTGAAGAGCATACCTCAGCAGTATCACCTTTTGGTTTTTTTTAAATATGCATGAAGCTTTAGCAAGTGTACTGACTTTTTTTATGTATGTTTTTTGTTATTTAGAAGAAGTTTTATTTCCAGTTGTGTATCAGATTATATTAAATGAACATACCATGTATATTTTTTTTAGTTCCTGCCCTCCCCCGTCCTCTTGGTTATACTTCAGGAATGAACTTCATACCAATAAGTTTTTCTTACTGTCTTTTAAGACCTGCTCTTGTCTACATAGACCTTCCAGTTAAGATGTTTTTAAACTGAATGTAATGCTGCTTTATCACTTTCATAATTTCCTTTATTAGAGATTTTCACTACTGCTTTTGGATGTAGACCAACTTCTTAATTAAACTACAGCCATATCAGCAGATTTATGCCCAATTCTTATCTAATTGCTACTGGCAACTTACTGTGATTCTGGGCATGCTGTAAAAATTTCTCCCACATAGGATAAATAACAGTATATGTTTATATTTGTAAAGCAGTCCGTTTTTCTAATTGTTCACTGAAGTTGCATTTTGAGTTTTTTAGACTTCTAAAGTGTTCAGTGAAACAGTACTTTGTTTTATCGTATTATAGCACCACCTGTTCTCCAGTTGAAGTATGCAAGTTTTATTTGCAAGAAGTTTCTAAATAATTGGATTTTATGTCAGTTTTAGAATTTTATCCTCTTTAATCTGTTTCTGACAAACATCTGTAAAGCACATTCCTATGTTTTAGCAAAAATGCACCTTCTTTTTTATGTGCACTGGGATTGATGAAGAGCAGCATTTCATACCACAAACAGTTATAGGAAGGCAATCTTGTGAAACCTGCTTGAGCCAAGAGCCTTGCTGTGTTTCTGTATTTTTCTGCAATCATCTTGTTGATTTTTGCTCGTTAAAATTCTTTTCTTTCTGCTTGACCAGTCCCAGTTGTCATAGGTTTACCTCTTTGACTGTGGGAGGTGCTTGTAGAGATTACAGAAATTGTATTGTCTTCTTCAGGATTTCTCTAGGGACTGCATCTCATATTTCCATTGATGTTTTTAAAAAGTTGTTCAACAAGTGCATATATCTCTCAAACTACTAGTAGTTGCTGGTTGAGCTTCTTGTAATTTTATGTATAAGATCCTGATGCAGATTTGATGGAAAGATTGTGCCTCCCTAAACTGATAATGTAATGTTGATAATAATGAGATATGGCATCTTAAAAAAATATCTATTTATCACAGTCTCGTGTGATATTGCAGGACTTTTTTTCTGAGGAGTTAGAGAAGGAAAAAATCAGGATGCTGGAAACTCTTGCTCTCATTGCAATCTAACCTTGGTTAGTTAATGGAGTTTGTACATTAGACACTGCTGAAGTGGATGGCACTTAATTAAAAATTAACTTTAAATCTCAGGTCTTAGAGATTTACTGTTGTGACTGTCACTCTGATTACGTTTTCTATCATCACATTTCTTTCTGCAGTGGATAAAACACGCAGATGAACAAGGCAGACCATACTACTACAGTGCTGATGGTTCCCGATCAGAATGGGAGTTACCTAAGGTGAGTGACCTAAAAAAGAAACTTTACCAACTTGGGGCTTTCCCCTCTTCCTGAATACATGTTCTGTCAGGTCTTTAATGTGAGGTATTAACCTCACAAGGACTCAGATATTGCTCTTTGTTATTTATTGCATTTTTGTGGAATTTCTGATTGTGAAGAGAAAAAAAAATATACTCAAGGACATGAAAAATGGATGAATGTAGCTCTTCAGATGTTGAAGGAGATCTTGCTGAACTGAACAAAGGTTTTATGCAAGGCTGCAGAATAGTATGTGCGATTTTGCTGTGATAAAGAAAACCTGTACAGGAAAAAGTGAAATCTTCACTGAGAAACTGTAGTCTGTTTTAGTACCCTCTAAAGTGCTTATACAGACAAGTGTTGAAAAACAAAAGTTACAGCAGAGTTTTGTGGTATCTTTGAGGATGACACAGTTTCACCAGAAGTGTGTTCTGATATTTATTAATTTTGTAGTGAAAATAAAAATTTGTAGGGAAGTGACAGACCTAGGGACACTTGGTAGTCTGAGGATATATCTAATACTATTTAATTCTCATATTCACTTTGAAAAACTGTAGGGCATTTGTCATATGGATGTTGTTACATATGTCTTCGCTGCTATTTTTTTGTTCAATGCTACATAATAAGGTGTGACCATTAAAAAAAATTGTTTCACACAAAACTATGTGCATAAATACATGAAAAAGCATGTTTTTCCATTATTGTTTTCTCAGTACAAAAATCAGTGTCTCAAGTCACTTCCACTTAAAAAGGAGCAACCTTAATAGGTACTGCTTTCATAATATTTGTGGGAAAATACTTACATTGAGATTTATGAATGAAGTTATACACTAAGATGTTTTGTTATGGCAGTAAAAGAATTTGCGTCTGAGTCACTGAAGAGTTGAGTTAGCTTTGAGAATTCTCCTGTGTTAGTCTGATGTGTTAGATAACTTAAATTTTGTAACCTGCATCAATGTAACAATATAATCTGTACCTATTGGTTTTAAAAGCTATTTAGCTTTTGATTAGTTTTTAGATTTATTAGAAGTCTGAAACTCTGATAGACCAGGTTTTACCAGAAGCAATTATTACATTAGTATGTATAATTGAAATTAATTTTGGGGAATAATGTCATGAGTACTTCTTTCTATGATTTCTGCTGTGCAGAAAGTTTTGACTTTGAAGAAATTGTTTCACAAAAATAGATTGAATTAGGATTTGAATTAAATAGCAAATTGCCTTTAACCCAATTAGAGTAATTCACAAAGGTAATCCAGAACCATTACCTGAGGCATATAGGAGGCATAAAGGAGTGAGTTCCAGTATTTGTTTAATAGTGCATGTTATTCTAGTGATTCTAAAAAAATCTGAGTTCTATTGTATTAGTGGTCACCTCTAAAATGAAACATAGCCTTTGGTTTGTAATTTGTGATCTGATATCCTTAAATTCTTGTCTATTTGAAAGCGATGACATATTGCTGTTAGAAATTTTCCTTGAAAATGATTTCTAATGAACCATTTGAGCAGAATGTACTTTTTAATTCCTTCTTGAAATGAGTAGATCTTGGCTGGCTGCAAAATAAAAGGTTCACAGAAGAAAATGAGCAGTTGACCCTTAGATTCATGATCCAAGAGTCTCTGTATTTCCGGAAATCCTTGGCTTTTAACTTTAAATTCTGTGGAACAGATTAAATATTTCAGCAAAAGATTTAGCTAGTTTATGTAACTATCTATTTGAAGATGTTATGCTTGTGAGTAATTAAGCATGTTTGACAATTAGTCTCTCAAAGATCTTGCTGAAGCTGGCTCTAAAAGTACTTAAAACAAATTAGAAAGACCACTCAGACCACAAAACTGCTTTGAAAAAAAAATTCTGTACTGAAAACTCTGTTGAGCAGGGAGAGAAAACCATAGAAAGATCTCAGCATTGTAACAATTGCTTAAATGAAAAGTAAGTTACTAGGAAAAATCTTACTCTTGCTCAGTTTTTTCCCAGTCTATTTAGCAAAATATTGCCTTCCAAATCTTGTGAAATAAAGTGATGGACTAGCATGGTCATGTAATGTTATTAATCCAGAAAAAGAAGAGAATAGTTTTGTTAGATGGTTCTTAATAATCTGGATTTCATTAGAACTAAAAATGGTTCAGAGGTTTCTGGAAATAGCACACTAGCTGAGCTAATACTATGACATTAAAAATCTCCAGAGTAATAGAATTAACTATAGATGTGCACATGCTTGGGAATAGCACACTGTTCCTGAACATGCGTTAAAAATTGTGAGCGTATATGTTGGGAAGGGAGGGCAGTTGCAAAACAAATTACTTTAGACAGTCTCACAGAAAGCCCTCCAGTCATGTGAATTTAAATAACGTCTAGGAATAGCTGGATGCCCCTGGCTAAAAATGATGTTTCAGTTGGAGTAGCTTTGACAACTGCTGAAAAGTCTATTAAGGCTCTTGATGAGTGTGACCCAGCTTTCCACAGTGGAAGAGAAGAACATACTGAATTAATCTTTAAAATGGATAATAATATCTTAATCATAGTTTCTACTACATCTTGCAGAAGACTGAGATTTCTGATCTACAGCATTCTACTGTACTGTATCCAGTTTTTGGTTCTTGCCAATTACTAAAAAAAACCCAAACAAAACAATCAAACAACAAAAAACCCCAACAAACCAGCAATTGAAAGTTAGATAACTATAATAAAATATGTTTATTTCCTGTGTAGTGAAAGAATACTATCTAAATTCAGGTTAAGGCAGGCTACGACCCTATTCCAGAAACCTAGTTTTCTAATAGGAGTTTTATGACTTAAGCAAATGAGAAATCTGTATTAAGGGTGAAGGGAATTAAATTCATCTCAGGAGTGAGAGCTCTCTAATTTCCGAAGTTTTAAAAAAAGTTAACCTATCAAAATGACAAAAAAAAGGGTGGGAAAGCTTTCTAATAAATATTGAAATAAATAGCTCAAAGGAGAGTTAAAGAGGACAACCTAATAAAAAGTAGAGATTAAAAATCTCTCTGATTTTCAGAATGCATCCTAGGCCAATACCTGGCATAAGAGCATGATGCTTGGCCTTCCTCTGAGTGAGCTCACTGATCCAAGAGTAGCCTTTGGAAGAAAATGTGTGTACTATAAGCCTCTAGAGTGAACTCAGTTTTAGTGTTAATATTTACAGACTGTGATATTGCAATTGCATGTGTTCTTCTCACAAGTTCCTGCAGCATAAGCTCTCCTTGCTGTATCCACAGAGGAAGCAGTAGCTGGAGGACCTTCATTTTTGGCAGTGTTAATGGACCAGCAGTCTGTTAATTCACTCTGTGCGCTGCCAGCGTGGGGGGTGAGCTCAGGGGCCTCAGTTCTGGTACTTGGTGAACGGTTTTCCTGCTGGAGACCTGAAAACTGTCAGATAGAGCATGATAGCTGAAAAAATTACAGTCAAACAGGGTGCAGGTAATGTCAGGAATATATCATGCAATCAAATGGTGAAAGAAAATAAATATGAGAATGCGTAAATAAAGCTTGGTTGTCTTATGGTAAATTTGTCTTGTTCTGAGCTGTGCTGCTGGATTTGAGGTTACCCTGTGTGTTGGCATTTGAGTCTCCTTCAAGTCAATGAAGGGAGTTTCATTAGCAATACTGAACCAGCTTCACATTCTTGTCCTAAAATTTGAGATTGGGTGGTGAAAGTTGAGACAGCCTCAGCTGGTGCAAGGATCCGGGTGGTTTTTACCAACACGAGTGATACAACAAACCCAAGTTAAGTATGAGAAGGCAGTCAGATTTATTTTTTCCTTTCTCTTTATTATGTGTATTTCTACTCACAAAGCCTGTCTGATCTTCCTGATTTGTCCTGGGGTTTAGTGGCTCCCACCTCTCCCCAGCTTTTGCTTGAGCACACAGCAGGACCTGTGGCAATCAGCAAGGACTTAGGGCTGCTCATCAAAGATGAGCCGTCTTGGTGACCCTGAGGGGAAGCAGTGGATGTCCAAGACAGCAAAGTGAACAAAGTAGGATATCCAGAGGTGTCTTTTAGTAACTGGTACATTTGAGCTAGAGCTGCTTGTCTCAATGGTCTCCTCATTCTGCCTGGATTCTGTTCCTTCGGTGAGGCTGATGCCTCCAACTGCTGCCACCCTGACATTCTGTGGCAGAGGAATCTTCCTTCCCTAGAGAAGGGAAGGGAATGAAGTCCCTTAAAAGGACAAAAATAATCCTTATTTATTTATTTATGGAGGTTTAAGAAAAATGTGTTACTGATCTGGTTGATAAGAAAAACAAAAGCTGTAACATAGGTGTTACATCTATCCCAACATCAAAAAAGTTTATTCAAAGCCAAGGACAGTAGGAACACTAGAAAGTCGTTTTGTTCTGAGGTAGCTTTAATTTTTTTTTAAAGAAGATTATTCTATTTCAGACAGTCTATTGGGACAACTGCAAATAACATATGAGGTGCTAAAGGGTACTAGGATAGCACAATGTTTTTAAATGCTGCTGTTTTGATCTTTGATTGCAGTAAGGTAGAGTAAAATGCTTCACTTCAGGTCTTTACCAACTTTCAGTATTGGTTGCTTCCCAGTCTCTCCCTTAGCCCACCCAGTTCCTTCATGTGGCTGAAGATGTTGCTAACACAAACCAAGAAGAATCTTTTTTCTGTTTCTTAAAGCTGACAGATCTGTGTCATCTCTGTAAGAATGGGGACAATTGCTACAAATAACTTGGAGGTGTTGCATTTGTTTCAGCCACAATTAGGCTAGGACAGAGCCTTGAGCCATGCCACATATCAGCATAAAATTAAATAGAAATCACTCAGCCAGTTGAGAAGGTTAGAAAATTTTATGCTGAGGCAAAGAAAGCCTTTAAGTAGCTGGAGAAGGTACTGAACAAATCCAGCAATGAAAAGAATACCGTGTGACCTAAATTTACATCAGTGGTGTCCTTAACCTGCAGCAAGAGCTGTTAAAAAAAAAAATCCCTGCTTTGCTTGATGTGTGTGGTCAGAGAACGAACAATTTGCTCATGTACCCCCTGTGTGATAGGAGATGCTCCCAATGAAATGGGAACAAGCTGAGGTGATGTGCCAGAGGGGTCGATGTAATGGGACAAATTTGAGTTTGTGGAGGATTTTCAAGGAGCAGTAGTGTGTAAATTTGGAGTTGCATGCTACATTTTCAAAAAGCTTTAGAGTTAGGAAAATAACACTGCACCCTCAGAAGATGCTGTCACGGAACATGGTGTAGCAGGGGTTGTCCCACCAGGCAATGTGTCGTCTTGAATGGGTCAGTTTTATTGCAGTGGACAGCCTTGCCTGATCTCTGTCTTCAAGATAACACCAAGTCTTAGGCATAGAAAGCCTGCTTATGGTTATGTAAAAACAAGATTTTGTCTGAGGGAAGGCAAGCCCAACCTAGTTTCTGGTGAACAATGGTAAACACTGCAAATGCAGGAGGAGGGACAGCAGCTCCTCCACAGACAGGAGTCCTGTAGAGTGTCAGAGAATCGGACCTGAAGCTGTCCTGCAAGGCTTTTTGACCTAAGATTGGGTGAGGGCAGAGCAAAGAGTCGCAGGGTGGTGTCATCCAACCAAGCAAGGCTTCCAGCTCTGGCCACCTCTCCCTAGCCAGTGGACTCTACCTGGCCTAGAGTATGGTGAGTTCTGCTGGACAATCTGCAGTCTGGAGTGGTGTCTCTGTCTCCCTCTGATTCTCTTTGGAGATCACAGACCAATTCATTTATTTTAAAAGTGGAGACTTGTCTTGAGCCTAGAAATATAAAACTTTTAATTTCCACATCACCCTTCTCCCCAGTGTGTTTTACTGTTTATAATGAACAAAACAAACAAACAAAAAACATCATAGACATCTGAGAAAAAAAAAGATTTACTTGAAGTTTCTATTGTGAGAAAATGGGGCAAAAATGTCAGATGTTCCTTTTAAAGACTTGTCAGTTTACTAACACTGTTTGTATCACCAATGCAAATTATTTAAGCTGCTAAGATGCATGGAGCTCAGTGTTCCTGAGTTGCTAGCAGTGCTTTGTTGATGAGCTCTATATACTGTTGCTTTGTTTTCTTGTTAAGTGTTTACTAAAACTGGAATTTCACGTTATAGTTCCTTTCTCCCTCAAGGTGGGGCTGTTAGAGAAGTTAACTCCTGATGGTTTGTGATAGTATCAAAGGCACTGTTTAAATATAGATCACCTGTGCCCATATCCTAACTTCTAAAATGTACTTAAATTCAAGATAAATTGCTATAAAATACATATTTGTTTATTCAATTCCTTGAGTTACTCAAATGGAAAGTGCATGGAAGATTTACATATATAATGTATACCAGTGTCAGTAATGTGTAAATCTATTTCTGAAATAGTTTTGTTTCATAGCAAGACGTGTTTGAATTGCCTGCTTAAATGAGTTAGACCTGCTGCAAGGAATGCTGTTTGTTGCAGCCTTTGTGATTTAGACATAGTTTCGCTGAAAATTGTTTAGATTTTAGTTGAAATATTGGCAGGCAATTTTGCTACATGTTGCTCAGCTTGCTGCCGCGGTTTGGGTTGGAGGAGCACGGGCAGAGTGGAAATTTCCATAACAAGAAAGCAAGCCAGTACCAGGGTCCTTTCAGCATGTATCATGGCTCAGCTTTTGATTTAACAAGGAGACAAACTGAGAGGTACTTAAACCTCACCACTGCAAGGAAGCAGTTGTCATGTGAGTGGAAATGTGCTGAAGCCAGTACAAAGGCAGTGCAGGCTCGGAAGGGACTTTCTGCAGTGACAGCTGATATGTTTCTGTCTCTACATGAGCTTCCGAATTTTATTCTTGTACTGCAAGATCCATTCACTTGGGAGTGTTTTACTAGTCTTGTGCATATTAAAATAATGTAACAATGCTAAAGTTACTTAGCTTTTAAGCATCTGTTGGCTTACTGGAGCATTAATTCTGTTCATAGTAAAATACAAAGCTACCTCAAGCATCATGTGTGCCATGGCAGTAGCAATGCTGGTTCTTTATTTGGGCAATAAATATAACTGTATTATGCAATTTCGGTTAGATTTGGCATTTATGTTGTTTAGGTTAAACCTTGCCATGCTTTGTTGGTATGTGCAGGTGTAGGTTATTCTGTCTTTGAACACCTGAGGCTCTTAGCTTACAGCAGGAATTAGTAGCAAAACTGTAGAACTTGGTGTCCTTGCAAAGATTATTGCTTTAGCCTTCTCAGGTAAAGTGGGCACTTCACTTTGTTATTTCCTACCTAGTGGATTCTAGTGCTTTACATGACTCCACAAATGCTGCCTTAAGTTTCTTTCTATGTGCAGATTTTAGTCTTTTGATACTTACTAGAAAGAATGAGATGTTTATAAATTACTTAAAATCCCCATACATTGATGTTGTCTTTTCTTGTTTGTGTTTTCAGTATTAAATTTAAAATATTTTTAGAATTTTTTGTAATGTATTGATTGTGAGGATGTAAAATGGCAACACTATTAATGTAAAGTATGCTGCAATTCTGAGATCTAGTTAAATACTGTGTCCTTCTCATGACCCTCATGTTTTCTCAGCGAATTTGCATGCTCTTGAGTTACTAGAAAACCTGTGTTATGATAAATATGGTCTCTCCTTGGTTGTTACAGCTCTGCTAAGTCTTAAAATTATTTTTTGCTAAATATTTATCTTCCATGCTTATGGGGTGTGTACATTTGTACGTGATGTGTACATTCCACACTAACAAATTATTTTATAAGCAATTTGATGTGTTTATTCTGAAAAAGCAAGTCCTCACCCTCATGTCTCCTCTCCTAGGCATCCCAAACCTTTGGGTTAGAGTCATACCAGGCAATTAAATACCTTACTGTAGGATAATAGGATTTTCTTTTCCTTACATGAGAGCTAGATAGGTGCTATAGTACTGTCAGTGCAACATGAAGAGTGAATGTTTGAATCTTGTATTTACTGTAATTCCTTGGTGGTTCTCAATACCCTGTTGGGTTGCAAAATCAGCAGTATCTGTTGCAGAAGAAACTGAACATCTCTCTGCCAATTGAGAGTATTATCCTAACACGCCAGTCTGAGTTACTGCTTCAGAAAGGACTACAGGAGAAAGGACAGTTCTGAAGACTAAATGCAAAATAAAACCAAGGCTGTTTTCACACCCTTGGGTGGTGACATCAAGGGTCTGAAAGTTTGCACTATTTAGGCATATGAGTTGTATGTCCAAGTCTCTTTTGCATGAATTAGATTCTACTTACAATTTCATTTTTCTTTTCTTTAGTATAATGCTTCACCACAGCAGCAGAGAGATATAATAAAGAGTAGGAGTCTGGACAGGAGGCTACAGGAACCAATAGTTTTAACAAAATGGAGGCACAGCACAATTGTGCTGGACACCAACGACAAGGTAGGAGCTAGTTATCAGCATGCTGAAATGCCACTTTTTTCTGACATGTGACATCTTTAATGTACCAGAAATGACTATGCCTGAATTTCTGAAATGTCTTTTTTTTTTTACTGTCTCCTGTATCATTGTGTATAACATGGAGCAAAACCAAGGGCTATTCAATAGCTGCGCTACTGTTACTTTGTGAATAGTAGCTCTTTTCTTGTCCTTGAAGTATTTAAACTAGTGTTAGTTCAGGGGAAAAGCTGTGCATGGTTACAACAGGGTTGTAATATTGTTATTGAAGGGCAGAGGACAGTACTGAAAGTGCTGAAACATTTGGCTTTGATCCTCTCCAGAGCTGAGCTGGTGTTTAGTCTGAAAAATGCTGCGAGTCAGTAACAACAAAAGCTGTTTTCTGCACATTCTTAGGGTATGTTCTTGAAAGTCTTTTTGGGCTGTACAGTAACAGATGCCAGCAAGGAGACAGGGCCTCTCCCTTGCTCTCCTGCTTTGACGTTTTTCCTGCCGTTTCTGCTTTGTGCTGGGCCATTTTGCCTGTGGGTGAGGAGAGCTGATGTGAGCTGAGCAGGGAGGAACTGAAATGGGTGCTGTAGGGTGGTGACATGCTGGTTTCTGTATCTTCTCTGCAGTCCGTCCCAAGATTCATAGAAAATTAAATACTTGGTAGTGCTGAAGTCTTAGCACAAACTTCTCAGAATGAAATACCAGGAAATGGCATTGTAAACTCCCTTTTCCTAAAATTCTGAGAGAAAAATTAAATGAATGCAGATTTGAAAGTGTTGGGAAAAGCCTGTGAGTGGCCTTGTGTAATCACAGATATCAAAACCCAACTTGAATGGACAAAACATGGTAGTTGTAATGACAATGGATCTGCTGCCCAGAACTTACTTGCTCGACCTGTTGTTTCCATTTTAATGGACTTGCTTTTTGTGAGTTGACTTAGCTCTTCAGAACAGGATTTATTGGATTTGATCTTGAGCTTTTGAGTTGTCAGTTTAGGATATATCATATGTGGTGTTGAGGAGGCAGTGGGCCGTGCTTGGCTGGACACTTTGCACCTCTTGGCATTAATTCAGCTCGAACGATTCTGAGATCCTGCTGCTGCTCCTTTCCCCTCCCTCCTCCTCTTCTTCTGCCTCACGCATCCTTCTGTACTCAGTGTGTTGTGGCACCACATGAGACAAAACCTAGATGGAGCCCTGATAAATCAAAGCTGGGTGGACACTGCTAGCCTCATGTGCAATTTATGCTTCACAGGTATGAACGATTTTGTTGGAGATACCTTTAAGTTCTGGCTTTGCTTTTAAAGGGAGAGTTAACTTTTTGTTTTTTGGCATAAGATTTACTGCTGTTTTGGAAAGAACTTTATGTGGTGCTGCACTGAATGAAGAAGCTTTTGTAAAACATTGAGTAAGTGGAGCTGTTTACATTTCTTCAGGGCTCAGTGTTCACATATCAAGAACTTAAACCTAGTGAAGCAAACATGAAAGTGCACAAATGCTTTGGGTAATAACCAAAAGAAACTCTATTTGAACTGCATTTGTGAAGTCTTAAGTCAGCAGACTAAAGTTCCTTTAACAGTTTCCAAGCATGTAGAGAGCATGTCTTTTTATTGGTAAGGAGAAAATAGTTTATATGAAGCACAACATTAATGCTTTGAGAAAATTAAAAACATGTCGTGGGGCAGTAAACTGATGTTTTGTGGAAAGACAAATAATTTTTAGTGCATTAATGCAGCGGTTTTATTACCACTAGCAGGCACACTGTTAATATATTCTGCTTTTAATTGCTATATGGAAAGGGAATGGTTCATTACCACAGATACTGGATTTCTTGTTCCAGAGTTGCTTTTACTGTATGAAAGCTATCTCAAATTCAGAATGAAGTAGAAAGGAAAACAACTGATATTTGTCTGGATGGGCACATGAACCTCAAGCTTTCTTTTTTAGCAGTCTCCTAGGGAAGCTGTTTTCTTTTTATTTTCCTTATTTGTTTTTTTCCTGGAAAATTCAATTGTATGAAAATAGGCCAGTCAAAAGAGTACTTGAAATGTGTCAGGGTGAAAGCATGAGTTGCCATGGCTCATGATAACTTAATGATACCAAGCATACTGGTTAACAGTTTATTGGCTGTGGCACATATCTGGATATAGCCATCAGCTAAAAAATTTGATATGCATAGGAAAAAATACCTTCCTTGGAGGGACAGTTGATTTTCTTAATTTGAACAGTTTTTTATTTTCTTTGCAGACTTCTGAAAATATGGAACATTTAGGTTGTTCTACTTAGGAGTGCTAAAGTTCTCTGTTATTATGCTACTAAAAGAACTAGTGGGCCACTTCTCTAGGTAGATTTGCAAGTGAATTTAAAGCACAAGACTGCAGAGCGGTATGCAATGCTGCAAAAGCAAACTGGGTTTAGGAGTGCTATCAAGGGATTTAAAAAGAGAGAGGGGGAGAAATGTGTTAACAGTAACAGAGAAGAAGTGATGTTTTTCTTCCCTTTGAAATGCTTTACCAGATTTTCAGGCAATGTGTTTGTGCAAAGCAATCATTACTTCAGAGGAAATGTACATGCCTTTTTTTTTGCTCCAGATGGGCGATTTTTCTAGTTTTCAGAGATTTAGTATTTTACTTTGGTGTGTAGTTAACAGTTCAAAACAAAACCCCAAATCTCTAGAGATTTTCAGTGTTTCATTATAAGGAAATTAATGATCATGACTCACAAAAATTAATAGAGTTCGTATATGTTTTTTACATATACAACTTTTTTATTCTGATTTTGTATTTACTAACCACACAGAAACATATTGTATTCTTTAAAATCTTAGTATGTATTATATGGTACCTTGTAATAAGCTATTATTTTAAATATACTTCATCATTTGATAGCAATGTCAGACCAAAAAAATCTGCCCCTTAATAAGGATAAAGGCTTTGCTTGAAGCTGATGCAGCATAGATTAACATCTTTTTTTCAAATGGTTATGTGCTAATTAACCCAGTTGTCTGTAAATCTTGTAAGAACACTGTTTAGTAAGCAAGTTTAGAGTATAGCTGTCTGAGAATATTAGGAATGCTTAAAAGAAGTACTTTTCTAAAGTATGAGTGTGTAAAAAGAAAGAGAGAAAGCATCTTTAGGTTAAAAAAAATAAAATAATTGTATGAAAGATAATAACATTATCTGTTGACATTGACATTGACTATTTGAATTTTATAGGAATCATCAACTGCTTCTAAGGCCAATTTTCCTGAAAATGAGTCATCTCCTTCTTCACCAAAGCATCAAGCCACAGTCAGTATGCAAAGTGTTTAAATAGATAAGTAGATGTTGTAGAAACTGGGCTATTAATGATTAGAGAATTGAGGGTAAGCCTTCTTGTTGTTGGGAAAAATAATGGGATAAAACTGTTTGAAGGCTTTGCATTTTAAAAGGAATGCATTACATGCAACTCTGCTTTCAGGAAAAAGTTCTGAATGTCTTTAGCTCAAATGCCACTTAGTGATAGTAGATTAAGTTAAAAATTCACTGTGGCCAAATTTTGCCAAATTATGTAGAACTCCGTTTGCTCTGTTTGCCTCCAACAGTCACATCTTCTCACGTAGCATCTTGAAAGGTAAAAACAGAAACAAATTCCCCCTCATCACAGTATCCCTCACTGTTAGTAGTCAGTAATAGTTTGTAGTGTTTGATATTTCTAATTTTGGCTTGTGTTTCAAACTTCTTAAAGAGACATAGGGGACCTGGCATAAATAAACTGTCCTTTTGATTTAGTAGAACAACTACTGGGAGAAAAACCTAAGCCTGCTAAACGGCTTTTTTAATTTCAGTTTATATTTTAAATGTGATCATTCCTTTTAAGGCAGTGGGAAATGGATAAAAAACTTTTTTTTTTTTTTTTTAAATTTTGGAACTGTACTTCAGTAGCAGTGAAATAAGTAACTTGGTCAATTTTACCAGCCCCTTGGTAGGTACCTCAGGGCATTAAAGGCACAACTTGTCCTGTTCCAGTCTTACTCTGTGTGCAGGGAAATAGTTCTATGGCTTAGTCGTGATAATCCATTCTTACAACACTTCAAACAGTTTTTCACAATAAAATAAGCATTTTTTATTAAGCAAGCATAGCTGATAGCCTTACACAAAAGCAATTACTGCTGCATATGATCTAATTTCTTTAAATATGGCTCAGATCTCAAATTTTTGAAATTGTATTTTGCAGAATAGCTCACTGCTGATTTAGATAATAGAAAAAAAATCTGTATTTTCTTTAGCTGTTCCCTGGGATTTAAATATTCCAAAGAAAGCTGGTTAATTTTTGGCAATTTTGATCCTTAACCTGCTTTCCTCTTCTTTTTCCTGATTCATTGATTTTCCCGTTAGTACCCCCTAGTGTTGCTGCTAAGTAGGGCAGTATGATACTTTCTCTGAATAATTCTCTGGAGCATCCCCTCTGGTTCCACTGTGAGTAATTGGTTAAAACCATGATTTGTTTCGGGAAGTGAGCACAGGTTGCTCAGTCACTGTGAAAGGCAGTGACAGGCTTGTTCTGATTGCTAAAGCCAAAGGTTGCTTAGAAGGGTGCAGTGCGTAGGACTGTTGGTCCATGGTCTGCATGCATCACGAAGTAGTCTAAAGAATGGGATAATTCATTTGTTTGGCTCTTTGGAGAGTGGATGAGGGAGGGACTCATTTCTTCTATTGAAAATACCAGTTTTGGAAAATAATGCATCTGTCACTGACTTGGGAAAGCATTCCAACCCAGTGAAGATAATAGACTGACTAAGAGTAGCAGTTACCATTGGACTGAAGTAATATCTGATCCACCAGCTAAACACCTTTGTCCTTGATAATGTGTCTTTTCTCTGTTTTTTGTGCTGGGCTTGAAACATGTAGGTAAAATTTTTAAGGTCCATGAAAAACAGATCTATGTCTATGGTAAGAGTGTTGTCTATGGTATTCCAGCAAAAAAAAATTCTTCAAATTGTATTGTGCAGTTATGGTCCATTTAAATTTGAGATTGAGGAAACTCTGAAGAGCATTTATCTTCTATTTTCACTGGATCTAGAATCGAGGTCATTTTTTTAATGATAAAACTAATTTGGATGCATTCCCTAGTTGATTGTTTCAACTAATAGCTTATTTCATAAATTAGGAACTGTTAGAAGCTGTTACTGAAAAGGAATTGGTAAAAAAATAGTTCAGTGTTCTTTTAGCACGACTGACTGGTAGGACAAGGCTGGGGAGACAGGAGAAAATGGTAGAATTTGATACCTCATCTTACGATGGTTTAAGTGAATCTTTTTATCCTAGAATGCTTTTTTGAACATTCCTTTATTTTATTATTTTTGTGCAGCAACTAGAAATATTTGCTGCAAGTATTTGAAACTTGCAAACAGCCTTCTTGTTCAGCAGTGTTCTTTTCCCACCAATCACTGGCTGGTCTTCAAATATTTTTGAAGTCATACTAATATAGATGATTTTCATCAACAAGACATAACTAAGTGGTTTAAAATTCTGCTATTTTCCGTGGGGATAGGAAAAAAAGAGGACATCAAAGAAATGCTTCACTCTTCTATTTTTAACATGCATATGTTAATATTTTTATGCACTTCAGCCATGTTTTATTTAAAATATGAAATTATGTTAAAATTACTTGGAAGAATTTGTATGGGAATTTAGGCTGGTTTTTTGTCAGCCACCTCCTTTTTTACTAAAGGGCTACTGTGCTATTATACAAATCATTATAAATTTATGTTCATAATTTTCACTGTCTACTATCACAAATTATTTAATTTGGCTTGTCCAAAGAACCTTGGTCTTGCTGAAGGAAAGCTTTTTACCCTCTGAATGGTAATAAGTGCTTTCCCAGAGGAATTTTGATTTTGCTGATCTCTGAATATGTAAATATGCTTAAAGACAGTTTCTTGAAGTTATAACATGAGCAAAGATGGCTCATTGCCAGAAATGGATTCTTTGGCGGTTTGAATTCTGTGATACGATGTTAATAGAAGCACATTTTCTTTTATATTTCTTATGTCTTACTCTTATCTTACAGGGTCAAGAAAAGTATGGGTTATTAAATGTGACAAAAATTACAGAAAATGGCAAGAAAGTTCGGTAAGTCTTGGACTTGAAAAGTGCATGTGCTTAGCGTTTATGAAAGGTCTTTTTTATGAGGACAGGGGTTTGCAACTTCTTAACTTTTTGTCTGAATTTGCCTTAGAGGTTTTCCTGTATGACACGGCTTAACCTTAGCCCATACGTTTGTCCCAGTGAGCTAAAGATAATGGACTGCAGAGAGCCAGAGGCTCATGTATCAGGGCTTCACACAGGGCAGCGATTTCATGAAGATGTATTGATGAGAGACAGCTTTTTAAAATGGGATTGATTGATTGAAGAGCAAATCTGTATAGGTTATAGCATGTCTTGTTCCTTGGATAAAATTGGTGTGAGAGGAGCTTTCAGACTTTCACTTGCTGTTCTTTAACTTCCAAGGAGTGAGAGTACTTGTGCTCCCTAATTCTTCCTGCACTGTGCTTGTGGAGCAATGTATTGCCCAGCATCAGTCTCCTGTAGGCGACGAGTGACCTCATTTCTAACTTTTCTCTGCGTCCCAGGCAGCAATTTGCACTACAAATCATAATGTGTAATCAGGTGGTGCTGTCTAACTACATTTCTGGTGTTTTGCAAAGAATCAATGGCAAATACTGCAGAGGTGTGGCACGTCGTCAGAGTTAATTTAGGTTTGCTTCTTGCCTTTTTTTCCTTTTTTCTTTCTTTCCCTTTTTTTTTTTTGTTTTTCAGATAATTTAATCTTTTAGATCTAATAGTATGTTATATCTAGTTCAGTGTCTCCCAAACTTGTGATACATGAAGCATACTTGTCCTGAGGATTAAATAGCGAGCACCCAGCTGTTACTGTAGAGCCACCCTGACCTAGTCCAGTGCAGCTGGGCAGCACATCTGGCCTCCAGTTTGGTTCCTCAAAGCTGCTTTTAAGGGTTTGGTAGGGCTGGGTGGACAGTGGCTTGTGTAAGCTGCTGCTGGTACAAGGTGCTGTCATCATTTACGTTGCATCTGTTGGAATCATTGATCTGGATTGTTGCACTGCTGAACAGAAAGATGCAGCGTGGCCGTCTTGTCACTTTGAGAGCTGTTAAGTAATAATTCATGTTGGGCAATGGGAATAGATATTCAGGGCTTGTCAAGATTTTATTTTTTTTATAACCTCAGGAGGACAGGTCCACTGGCATAAAATCAAACAGTCAGACAACTGAAACAACTCACCCTTTCTCTTAATTTTTTAGATGTGTAGCAAATACTTTATTGCCAATGTAAATGAGCTTATTACATAAACATGGAACACTTGCATCTCAGATCAATGAATTTCAGAATTATGCAGTACTTTGGCAAGATCTGTTAAGTACACAGTGAGCTGAACGTTCCAGATTAGCCCCTTTGAAATTATAATTGCATGGTGTTTCTCTTGGTGAACTGCTTCTACTACTAATTAGCTTTGTTTGATTTAGACTTTGATGGTCAGGCTGGGATTGTTAACATATGTTCCCTTCTACAAATATGATAGCAATTAAGACTTACTGATGCCACTAATGACTGTATATGTGCTTAAGCATATTAACATACAGGTCAGCTGAGCAACAATGATTGACAGTTTAAATATCTGTTTCAGAGTCAATTTAGTTTATGTTTGTTTACAATTATTTACAGAAAGAATTGGTCGTCATCATGGGCAGTGTTACAAGGGTCATCGCTGCTGTTCACTAAAACCCAAGGAAGTGGAACTGGCTGGGTAAGCCCAGGAACAACCCCCACCCTCACTGAAGTGTTAGTCATGTAAAGCACAATAAACTAAAGCCCTCTTATTTGCAGGGCCCAAATACATATATATATCTATATATATACACCTAATTTAGAAAAAAGTAACTGTAAGTTGGCAAGAAGATAGTTTAATGTAACAATTACGGTGTAGCGTAAGAAGAAAACCAGTTGTATGTATGTATGTTTGACAAGCAAGAAATTGATAACATTCAGGTGCCCCGTAGGCTTGAAGTTTTTTCTCTAGGCCAAATACTTTCGTGTTCCCGTACTAATGTATTTGTCTAAACAGTTTGTTTGTTTTACCATTCTTGGATATTTTTTCATAAACTCCAGATAATTTTGAATGTCATACATGTAATAAAGAAAATAATCTGACACTTGGCTTCTTACATTGGCCTATTTGAGCAATGCAGTGGTGTTGTCTTATGATTTAGTCTTTGTCTTGCTGGATTCTGTATTTTGTTTTAGATCTTCACAGTGCATGACAAGTACTTGTACTTATTTTGTTGTCTGATGAAGACCAAAAGAGAAACATCACACTAAAGATGATGATTATTCAATTTTTTTATCACCTCTAGTGTAATAGCACTGTAATTAAATTTGCTATATTTATCCAGCTGCATTCCTACATTAATAGGTGTCAGAATAGCTCTATGTCTATGGCTTACTTAGCCTCTTTTGGAGGTCTGACATTAAACTGTGTGGATCTCCTGTAATAACTAAAGACAGGCCAGTTATTTTCATGTATTATCATGCAAATTCCAGCAAAATTGCCTCTTACAGATCTGTGCTATCTTGCTGTTCTTTGCTGATCTTTCTACTTTGCTCACTTTCTCCTGCTGCACTTCATTATGGGTAGTGAGTTGAAATTGACAATTCTTTTCTATAGTATTGAGTTTTTTTCAGACCTGTAAATAGAATTTTCCCCCCTTCTGTAAAAGGATTGATTGGAAAAAAATAGGTGAGGATGGATAAATAGAGTTTGGAATAGAAGAGAGTGAAAAGGGTAAAGTTGGGCAAGATGGTCAAGCAGAGGGAAAAGAAAGGAAGGAAAACCAATAAAGATGAAAGGCATCAGAGAAGGTAAATTCCACTGCATGGCAGGAAGTGGATTTTGGTGACTTCTATGGTTGACTTCTACAGCCAAGGATCCAAAAAAGTATTTTAGTTTTACAGATATTAATATGCATGTTTGGAAAGTAAAACTTCTGCCTGGGTAACTAGTCAAGTTCCAAAACCTCAATTGCAGCTACTAATACTCTTAATTCAAGTGTGGCTGTAAATCAAAAGAACTGTCTTTTACAGCTGTATGTTGGTATCATTAAAACACACAATGCTGAACTGTTCATGAATATATGATAATGTTACAAATGATGTGTGCCCAAATTAATTATCCATAAAAGATAAGCAATAAGCAGAGTTGCATGATTTATGGTCACTAGTGTAAGTTGTGTTATGCCATCCAGATAGAATAATTTAAAAATAAATAGAAATCTGATAAATAAATTTTAAATAAAAATGTGTAAATTCTTTTGATAATTTAAGTGGAGCAGAAGTTCCAGAGTCACAATATTTCTGTGAGACAGAGTTGTGTGTACTGTCAAGCACTAGAGTAGGGTCAGCAGAACAAATAACAGTACAAACAGAATAAAATGAAGCTGGAAATACTAAGCGAGAATCTCTTTCAAGGACTTAATATTTTACACCTGCATAATCACAGCTGGCTTTCTAGATATGTAATTAAGTATTCAGCACATACCCTTCTTGGTCTCTGTAGGAAATTTTTTCTTTTTAGGTATTCAAAATCCTACCTCACCTCTCAAACTTTGTTTTGTGTCCATATTTTAATAAGGTGAAGTCAAGTCAAACAGTTTGACATATGATAAGAATTACATTTCTTCTTCATCTTATGAGAAGAATACTTAGCATTCGTCTAGTGATTGATATAACCATATCTTCTTTTTTTGTGCATTGTTTTGTGACTTCATCACTTTTCTTCCTTTTTCTCATCAAGTCATTTTGCCAAGGGGGCTCAATTCCTGAGCTCTTGCTCTCGCTGCTTTCTTCTTGGAAAAATGCTCTCAGTCGTCGACCTGCTGTCACCTATGTAAACTCTGCCCAAGTTTCAGCTATCACTGTATGTGTTCTTGTTGCATGCCTCTTGTCACTGTAAGGCTGTTTGCCACTAATCCTGAAAGTAAATTTGAATTTTTCCAAGATTTAGTTTTGACATTTCATATAACACCTCATGTATCTTGTTTGTTGTTTTTGAAAGTCATCCAAGGTGGAAATTAACACAAGTTTATTGCAATAATCTTGTAATTGTTCCACTGGAATAAAGTAGAAAGTGTATCTTTTTCATTGGTGCCAGAATTATAATCTCAAATTTGCCTACTATTTGAACCACTAGTGCCTTGACTAATAAGCAGCATGATATGCTGAGTTTTTTAAGAGATATTTTGTCTGATTCTAACACAACTAATTTAGAATCTTTGTACAGTGCCTATGATACCTTTGATACAATGGTGTACATGCTGTTTGATAATTCTAGCTGTAATTGGAATACCCAAAAATGTAAATGTTATGCATGAAGAGGTGAAAGGAAAAGACCACAAAGGTGTTCTAGCTATACTCCGCATACAGAAAGCTGATGTAAATTTTTAGGATTCTTTATATGTAATGTAAGCATCTGTAGGTGCATTTTGAAAATGCCAAGCACAGAAGAGCTGCCTATCAAAAATGCATGAATTACCTTGTGTTAAAAATGATGCAACTGTCTTTTTCTTGTTTGTTAAATTAATTGCTCTGTATGTGGAAGCCTGGAACAGATCATTTGTGAACAGTTTGGTAACCTTGTAAAAGGCTACTTTTTATAAGGAGATCTGGATATTTTTTTAAAGGTTTTTTCACTCAGTTTTTGGTGTGAATGAGGTGTGTTAGCTGTTGTCAAATTCTAGTGACAGAAAATAAAGCATAAAGCACAGTAAATGGTAACTGCTTAGAAGGACTCATCTGTCAGCTTTCTGTATAAGCGCATGTCCTCGGTGACAAGTACAGTGGTGGCAAACCAAGCCTGCAAACTTCCCAAACATCAAGGAAATAGATGTTCTTCAAGATTCGGCTGAGTAAACTCTTGTTTATGTTATACCACTGTGATTTTAGCCAAGGTTGTTATGTGTATGTTACTACTGTTCATCGGTATTGCACTGCTGATTATACAGGAGCTCAGATGCTCATTGTGAAAACTTCTTACCATGCAAATGCTCCTATCAGTCTAGTTTAAAAAAAATCCATCGTTTTGCTGTGACGATAAAGAATATATTTTTCTTCCCTTTTTGTTTCATTGTTTAAGCTGTAAGTTTTGAAGCTCCCCTGCCAGCCGAAAAGCTGCATCTGTCTCCATAGCTTTCTTTCCACAGTACATCTGTGGATGAGGAGGACGTGGAATTAAAACATCCTATCCAACTCTAATTAGAAACAAAATTACAAGAATGCCAGGTGTCATTTATACATCCAAAGTCTTCCCATAAATAACTTCCAGTTCTGTTTCCAAAGAAGGCTAGAATGTGTCACAGTACAGACTGCGTGATTTGTCCCTGTGCAGGCTTCCAGGACTTGGAGAAAATCCTGAAAAGATTGAAAAGGCCTTCTATTTATTGACGTCAGTACACATCTTCAAGGCTGTCCTTAAGCTGCACAGCGCCTACTCTAAAGCAAAGAAAACACCCTATTCTTTCAAAAAGTTACCTTTCCCATACAACCAGCATAAGCACATCCCATGACTATGTTTTTTGTCAGAAAAAAGCTGTCAGAAGTGACTATAGGACAGCTGGCAGCACCACATATAGACCACTCCCTCTTTCTGTCTTGTATTGCTGCCCTTTCTGAAATTCCCTGACAGCTCAGAAGAAATCCAGGAAGAGTAAGTTATCTGCTCAGTAAGAGATGGATTTCTCCTGACTGGTGCTGACTAGGTAGCACTCCCTGTTTCGAGGAAGCAGACTTAATGTCTGTGTGGCAGCAGATGCAAAAGGAAAGGCTTTCTTTTTACCTCTGTCAGCAGAACCTGCTGGCTTCAGGAGGGTTCGATTGCCTTCAGCTAACCTTTGTGTGCAGGGCATCTGAGCAGCCCTGTGCAGCACTTGGTCCTGAAAGCTTTAAGGAGGGAAATGGCTGCTGGCATCTCATTTTCATAGACCCAGGAGCAGAAAAGAACCTTGACAGGAAAGCTCAAAGTAGAGCCTGCGTGGTAAACTTAAAATGTCCTTGAATAAAACGGTTATGATGAGTATGTAATGTTTTGGTATATAAGAAGAGCTTTGCAGAGTAGCTGGATTGTTTGCCTGGGTTTCCCCATCCTTGGATCTCACACAGCAGTTTGGCCACCATTTGAGTGAAGAAGTGGTGAAAGACTTCTTTTTGTCCCTCATTTAGCTTTAGTCTTTGCTTTCTTCTGTGCTTCTCTGAAGTGCTGAAGGGAGTCGGCCAAAAAGCTGGGTAGAGTGTGAAGGTGTAGGAGGCAGTGCTGTAATCTGTCAGGTGTGGGTTCAGCAAGCTAATGTATTGGAGGGCTTTTCTTTTGGTCAGAACAGCACTGACAGTTCACTTTTTTTTCTTGTTGCGTGTTGATGTCACTTGTAGCATGTCCTCTCCTGTGATTCTCAGCATCATCTGGGCCATAGTTTTAACTAATCACCCCCTGCCCCCAGTCCTATAGAGGACTTTGGCACTAGTTTCCTGTTCTCTCCAGTGCCAAATTCTATAAATTGATTTAATTCTTTTTCCAACACGCATCAAGATTGATCGAGACTGCCAGGAAGTGCGTGTCTGGGACGCTTTGGATGTGTGTGCAGCGGTTATGTGACTTTCTCTTGAACAGGCAGCTGCTGCGAGAGTCACAGTGGCCCAGAGAACGTTCCTGTGGACTCTGCTGCTGAGCTGGGCCTCTCTCAAAAGCTCTGCTATAATTAATAAGAAATGTTCTTGGATGAGGTATCTGAGAATTAAGTTAGAAAGTGGAAGGTGGTGGGGATTTTTTTTCCCAAGTTCTAGTTGGCATAGGGTAAATTAGAAATACAGCCCTATTCTGATATTTCATGGGTAAAATAAAGAAGTTAAGATGCTACTTTCCATTCAACTCTTCATTGCACTTAGGACTCTAGGCATGGAGATTTTCCGGTGGTAAACAGCCTTTCTGAAACACAATTAGCATTAATTAACATCCATGCTGGGAGTTTAATCAGAAGCAGCAGATTAGTCCTGTTTTCTGAACCATTTTTTCTCCCCTTGGATATGGCTGTTCTTGTACAGGCTGGAAACTTGTGTTTGCAGCAAGGAGCTTGTCCTGGGGCTTAGGTCCCCCAGAGCTGTCACAGGAACGGCATTCGCACATCAAAGACTTCACGAAGAAATAAGAAAAGAGCCTTTCTGAGGGAGCAGATGCTACAAGCTTTCCCTGGAACAACAGCATGAAGTTTCTGTGCTACAACTGAGTGACTTAGAGCTTTCCCTGTTCCATATTTTACTCATGTCACTCACAATTAGAGCTTTTTGTTTGTGTGGGCCAGTGAATTGTTTTCCTTGAGAAATTACAAAGCTATGTGGTGTATGTTGAAATCATAGTAAAAGTCCTTTATTTTTTAAAATTCTGATACCCAGTATAAATGTGAAAGTAAGAGGTAAAAGTAACTCCCTGATGTTTTCCTCCAAATTGTTTGAAGGGTTACTTGTGGGTTAAATGTTTAGGGTTTTTTTTTACTCATCGTTTTGTTTATTTGCTGTTTGTTTAGTAGACAGACAGTGAGTTCTGTTCACTTCGTAGGACATGCTCCAGTATTGCAATAGAAGCACTACAGAAAACTATGAAAGCTTTTGGGGGGGGTAAATGTTTTTAAAAAAATACAAATAGATACAAATATATAGATAAATGTACAAACTGAGATTGCTCTTTCAGTGTGGAGGGATGTGATTACTGTCTAGCCAACCTACTGTTTCTGGTTTGATTTTTGGTTTTAT
This sequence comes from Eulacestoma nigropectus, assembly GCA_013397775.1. Lineage (NCBI taxonomy): Eukaryota > Metazoa > Chordata > Aves > Passeriformes > Eulacestoma > Eulacestoma nigropectus. The sequence goes on along the minus strand of VZTE01005385.1, from coordinate 1,154,449 downwards.
GTACAACCACTGATTAAGTGGCAGAATTGGTTTTTTTTTTTGTTCAATTACTTATTAGCTGGTTTTGTTTAAAGCTTGGGACTATCTTGACTAAAATCAAGCTACAATCAAATGTTGTATGGACTTCTACCATTTGTGATAGGAGAAAAGCTCTTCTGGAATCCTATTAGCATTTAAATTTACAAAATTTGAGGGCTTTAAGCTGAGCAGCTTGTAATAGACATGCTTAAAGATTGTTCTGTGGAAGGTTTTTTGTTTTCCTGGTGGCATGCCTGTTGATTTGCGGTGAAGTACTGTATCTGGTTTAAGTTGTACAGACTGTAAATAATACATGTTATATTTAAAAGATTGCAAGACTGTAAGGAATTTCTTCGGGTTTAATTTTATCGTCATTGTTCCCACTTTTTTCCAGAAGTTTGGTGTCAATCAGTCTAAGCCAGAATTTACAGTGGATCTCAAAGGGGCGTTGATTGACTGGGCCTCAAAGGACAAATCCAGCAAAAAGAATGTTATTGAGGTAAATTATTTTATTTAAATGCGGAATTATATGCACGTCAATTACTGATGTAAGAAAATTTCTCTAAACTTAAAATCAAAAACTCATGAAACTGAGTTTTATCCACCTCTAGCTGCTTAAATGTAGATGTTATCTTCGTATCTGCAAGAAATGTCCATTTTTAATATGTCTGTATGGGATATGCTTTTCAATTTTAGGCAGACTTTTAATGGCTGTTTTCACTGGTAAATGTTCTTGAGTGGCTGTGTATTAGCTAACAATTCTGGCAGCAAGAAGTTTAATTTGATTTAGGTAATTTTATTTTTGAACTGTAGTGTGTTTATCAGTTCTGATGATATCTGGTTTTATTTCTTTGAAGCTAAAAACTCGCCAAGGAACTGAGCTGTTAATTCAATCAGATAATGACAGCTTTATTAATGAATGGTATAAAGTTCTTAACTACACCATCAATAATCAGGTATGTATTTAAATCATGAAGGTTCTATTTTCACAGTAATATTATTTAGCAAACTAATTGATATAACAATTTCTAATGCTTCATGTGCATCTTCATTTACTGATTTTCTTGAGAGCAGGCAGGAGTTTGAGGATATGGCAGTTCCAGGTGGTGGTGAGTGAAATATAATTAACAGTGGCAAAGAAAGAAAGATGGCCCACTGGATTAAGATGCAGGAGGTGTGGGCTGACGTCCATCTCAAACAGACTTACTTCTGTAGCCAGATACTGGTTCTGTCTCAGTGACCTGAAAGGTTCTGATAGAGAGGGAATGAAAGGGGGAGGATGGCCAAAGGACAACTTTATGACACATTTGTTAGCATTTGATACTGCTCTTCACTTACTATGGCTGCACTGAAGTGCAAATTAAAAGCCCTGCCAAAATACTGTATTATCTCTTCTTATCTGACAGCATAATGCCAAGTATTTCATTATCAGAGAAGTGCTCAAGGATTTGTGTTTGATATTGCCAAACATGATTAACCATTTTATAATTCAGAAGTTGGAGGACATCTTGGAGAAAATATTGCTCCCATATCAAGTTTACTTCATGTGTATTCTTATTTTTTAGTAGTTCCAGGCTTGGCTGCTGTCCATAAGCTCCATTTTTGTTGCTTTCAGTGCCAGTCAGTGGCTTTCATTTCTCCTAGCTCTGATAGTGTTTTTCACATATGGGTGTTTTCCACCAAAACGCAGCAGGCTAATATGAATGGTTCCGTTTCTTTCTGAGTGCTCATGGTTTAGGTTTCTAATCTTCTGCTCTCTCCTCATGTGGAAATGTCATGGCCCTTAATAACCAGGCAAGGCAGTGTCACCCAGTCACTCAGTGACACCCTTCTCCTGTCTGCCCTGTGTAACACAACTGAGGCCACTTGTTCCCTGCTGAAAAACGAGCGAAGATGGAAAGGCTGAGATACGCTGAGATGTGAGCGAGGTATTACATGTTAGGTTGAGGAAGTGAATGGTGGAATAAGGATAGTTTATTAGCACTCTGGAGGAAATGGTGATGTATACTGCTGGGAGCTGGTAGCCAAGAGACCCAAGATTACAAGGCATAAGTCAAAAAAGTGCATTAGAGTACTTGATAATTTGAAGCACTGAAACTTTGGGTACAAAAAGCCATCACATCTAAAGCCAACTTTTAATTTTGTAAAGTGTGTGGTAATAGTAGCTGTGAATCTCTTTCCCGTGGCCGAGGCACTAGTTCTAGCGTGACAAGATCTTCCTCAAAAGAAGGGGCAGATCAGATTCTGTTCTCTTTGCTCCCTCAGGCTGCTGTTGTGGCAATATCCTGTACCAGAGGAACAGCTACCTGCAAAGGATGTGGCTGCTCTCTTTTAAATACAGACATTTCCAAGTTACTGCATTAGACTTGTTGCATGGTACAAAGTAGATCCCAGGTGATTTTTTTTCCAAAGCAGTGAATAGTTTTAAAATGTGCCAATCCTAAAAAGCTTTGAAGCCTCTTGAAGAGTGGCAGAGGATCCTTAATGGGGACATTAATTGAGTAGTTGAATACATTGATCTTTGGTGTGTAAAAAGGCTATCCAAAGCTTTTGAAAAGGAATAGGATTGAAGGTTTTAAAGCTACCCCTGCTCTACAGGTTAAAGCGCAGCTTAGTCCATGAAGTCTTGCTGCTGCTCACTCAGTGCTCTGGAGTGCACAACCCTGCCTTATTTTTACAGTTTCCTTCCTTGTAACAGAAGGCACTCTGCAGTCAGATTTTGGTACCTGCATAGCAGTCCAGTTCACTTCAGTTGAAGTGAAGTAAGACATATACAGTTTGGGAAGGGAATGTATTGTACTGAAACTGAGGAAGTTTCTTTTCTCATTTCCTGGTATGTCTGCAGTCATGCACGTAGCATGGGTATGAGGCTGCAGGTAAGATCAGCACTCTGGTATCTGCCTCTGCACTTCAACATGATCCACGTTTTCACTTGACAGTTTTTAATGAGAATATGCTGAGATAGCAGAAGCACGGGGTGAGAATTTTAGGCACTAGTACACTTACTATTTCAGAGTGGATTCGGTGTATGTTTTGGCAGTAGTGAGATTTTCCAATTGATAGTTCTATTTTCTATTAAGAAAATTGTAATTGTAGAGATAACACATTGGGTAAATGCTCTAGAAATTTTTATTTTATTGTATCCGTCAGGCATTTCTATGGCAGACCATTAAATAGTTGATGTTTGTGTATTAGATTTGCAAAATAAGCACAACCAAAAATCATTTCTGTTGTTTATTGGTTGATGTAATGAAGTGTTATCATGAAAGGCTGGTTGTACTTTGTTCAGTGTCCACCAACATTTTCTTTATTGAGTCTTATTATGAAATAGTCTTTCTCAAAGTTGCTCACTCTGCCAGTGAGAATGGTGTTGTCTCGAGATGTTTAATATCTAGAGTTAAGGAAAGAACCAGCCGAATGTCATTATAAGGGGGAAAATTGTGTCTTGTAGAACTGTGTGCAGGAAATGTGTGTGTTAATGCTGTATTCTTTGAACTGGCAAACTGAGCACTGCATATCTTCTTAAATCCAACAGGTAATAGAGTCTGATGAAGCCTTAGACGATGAGGTACCAGATTCCCCTGGAGTGGAAAAGCAAGACAAAGAGAAAGAAAATAAAGACTCTAAGAAACTTCGTTGTGAGTTGAAAATTTTCCATTAATTGATTCTAGCAATGTCAGTTTTCATTTTCTGTATCTTCAGTATTATGTGTAAATAGGGAAGAATTCGAAAGGACAGCTGAAAATGAAACTACTGAAGTTTGGAAACAGGCTTAATATAGTTCATTCTACATCTTGATGCCACTTGGTAGATTTTCTTCCATGTTTTATTAATCATACTTTAAAAAAGGAAGAAGAAAAGAAGTGCGAAATGTCTTTAGCTCCTGCGGTATGCCACATTTAAAACAGGGGAAAATAAATGGTGGTGAAATGAATTATTTTCAAGGTGTTGTCAAATGCACAGAAACACTATCTGACTTTTATAAATAGTTTTGAATAAGAATTCTTTTGTCATTTTACTGATTGGAATTGTTTTTTATCTGTGGCACAACATCTGTAAATATTTGCACTATTAACTGGAGCTGCAGTTTTGCTAAGTTGCTGCTGATGTATTGGCTATTTAGAGAAACAAAACGTTTTTAAATACACCTTCAGAATTTTGGAGCTAAGTGTCTTTTAGATGCAGGAATTAACTTCCTGTGCACAGAAATATGTTAATCAGGCAGACTGTTTTCTGTCTTTTCCTTCCAGGCCCTATATGTAATTTTCAAAAAAGTATTTATTTCTTTCAAAATAGTTAACCTAATGAGAGGCAGGACTGGTTTTGAAACATAGATGCATTTTTAAATTTCCCCATCAATTCCATACGTAAGCTACTGTTTAGTTGGTTTTGCAAGTTTTTACTGACAGGGTTGTCTCTTGGAAGTTTGAAAAATGGATGCTATTTACAAGGAGTCCCAAAAATTTAAGGAAAAAATTAGGGATGCGTTGCAAATTTGAATAGGTTTTTTGTGTGTTTTGGAGTGTAATTGTTTTTTACTTTTAATGTTCGTTCCTTGGCTGATATATTCAGTATTGGTTCTATAGGTAGTAATGCTAAATGTGTTTCTATTTTCAGCAGTGAAAGCACCCAGCAATATAGACTCCACAGATCAGAAAAAGACCAAAACGAAGCTCAAGAAGTTTCTTACACGGCGCCCTACATTACAAGCTGTCCGTGAAAAAGGCTACATTAAGGGTAAATGAACCTTTTTAACAAAGGACATAATTTGAAAAGCTGAATTTAGTAGTTCATGTGTAAAATGGGGTTAAAATGGTCTAGTTTCAGAGTAAAATACGTGTGTATAGTTGGTTTAACGAAAGTCTTGGATGTATAGTGGAACTGGTGATCGATTGCTGTACTTCTGAGTGCTGTCACTAGCCATTAACTGCTCGGAGGATGCCCTCTCCTTCAGCTCATTGCTGGCCAAACTGCAGTGAAAAAAGAGGGCCCAGGAGCCCGTTTGGACTTGGACTCTCTAGCTAAGAAGCACTGCATTCCACCTTTCTGAACTGGAAATCCAGATATCTGACCCTCATTTGTGCAAGCAAGGGAAAGAACAGCCCTTTGGGTACGAAGTTGGGTGCATGTGCTCACCCATTTCACAAGGGTGTTTTAGTCCATGTGGAACCAGACAATCATATGCCATATCATAAGCAATGAAATATTTAGGAAAACCAGGATGAGGTTGAAGGAGTCTTAACTTAAACATCTTTTTCCCATAACCTTTTTTGAATGTATTCATTGTTTTAATTGTTTCACAAAGAGTGTTACAGATACTCTTGAATCTAAGTTATGAAAGATTTCCTTTTGTCACACTTGTAGAAATTTGAGAGAACAGTATTTGCACAGGTTTAAGTTAATGTGTTTATGTAAATTATTGACTTCGTACTCATTGTAAAACTTCATTTATTTATTTATTTGTATGCTTTAGCAGGACTTGTAGGTGGTGCTCTACTAGGGTCAAAATAGCATATGGGTAGGCAAATACCAGACCAAATGCTACTGTGATTTGCCTCACTACATACTTTAACAGGTGTGCTTCTGTTGCATGTGGCGTTTGATATATTTGTGTATCTGCAAATATAATTTACTTGTAAATGATGGAAATTTTGTTTGGGATAAGGAGGCATTATTCCCAGACTTTGATGGTTTGCTCTGCTTTACAGCTTAGTATTCATGTCATGGCTCAGTGACGTAACTTCTGACATTGGCAATAGTGAACACTAAGCCCAAGTTTAATTTGTACATGTGCGTGCTAATGATTGGATTTTTAATAAAGGCGTTAAGGAATGAAGAGTTTGGTTTTTATTTAAAAGCATGGTGTAAGTTTAAAAAGTTGAATGTGCACTGTACAGTTTTACATTTATTGTATGAATGAAGAATACGGAAGTCTTCATTTAAAAGCCCAGTGTACTTTTGTGGCTGCCGCAAAACAAGCTTAGTAAATGGAAAGCTTGGCAAATCCAGAATGAGCAGAAAAAATAGTGAAAAGTTGTAGGAGAAAAAATCCACTTGAAACGGCATGCACTAAGTGGAGAAGGAACTGTGCTAAAATTTTGTTACACGGAAAATCAAAAGTACTGAAGTTACTTTTAAGATGAGAAAATACTACTCCTGTTTATGTTGAAATTATTACAGTCAAAGGCAATTGTAGCAAATTACTTTGTTACATGCTACTATTTTCTTCTGCTACCTAATCTGCATTGCTTTACCTGCCACAGCTGCATGCTAGCCTGGCTTTCTGCTGCGTGGGCTTTTTGCTACTTTGCTCCTTTGCTACTGATTCTGCTTATAAAGCTCGCTGCGTGAGTAGCTGCCACAGCACTGAGGTGGTGTGGACCACTGGCCTTATTGTATCCAGCTAATAATGCCATTAAATGCCCATTTTCGTACTGTAAAATCGGTTTGGTGTGCTGTTTGGGTTTCCCAAAGCACTAGTCAAGATGCCAGAGTTGTTAATCTACTGAAATTGCTGAACATGGAAAATGGGCTAGATGCTGTGCATGATGCAAAATGCAAGGGCAGTCTCTCTTTTGCAGAAGCTCTGAAGTAAGATACACTAGATTCTGGGAAGATGGCCACTTAGGTACCTAAGTTACCAGAGTAAACAATCCAACAAACACCCCTTCCCTTTGAGTGCGATCTTTGCTTCTCTGTCGCAAGACCCCATGTCACCCTCATGCATGTGAACAGAAGAGGCCATCTATTATTTGGGCATCTCTGGTGAAAGCCACAGAAATGGATCTGTCAAAGACTTTGGTGATAAAATAATCTCAGCAAGAGGAATTAACATGTTTCTGAAATTCACTGAGATGTTGCGAGATTTTCATCTCTATCCAAGCATTTTGCTCCACTTTATGATAGAAAATACTCCCCCTGGATTGTGTAGTTCTGAAAATAAGACTCACATTTACCTTTGACCATAAATACCTGTATTTAGATTCTGACCTTGCAACCAGGTTACCTAGGCATGGTCAGACTTGCATCCATTCAGAGCTCTGAGGTAAAGGTCTGTCATTACATTGTGTCAGAACTTAAAAATGTCAGAAGACTCTATGTGAAAGTAAATGAGTACATAATGCTGTGTTAAACAGTAGGTGCAGTGAAAGATTACATTTGCAGTTTTTTCCCAAGCAATGCCAAAAGCTTTTGCTCCGGTTAGAGTTCATCATCTCTGTTCAAATTTTTAACAAAGATTGCAATAAATGCATGTTGAACTTGGGACAGGAATGGAGTGTAACAGGACACATTTGAATCCGTTAAATTTCTTATTGCGGTATTGACCAAATGACACAAAAGTGTCACCTGATGGATTAAAATTATTTCAATAGCAAAACTTCCTTCTTTGGAGGCTCATATTTGTGTAGCTACTGACGCTCGTTCTTACTGGGAGCTTTTTCTCGCTGGGAGCTGCTGAGAACTCTTTTCAAAACTTTCCTATTTCCTCTCCAATGCTGCGACAATTGTATCCAGTAGATTTTGCCCTTTGTAGAGGTTTGTTTTAACCTGAACTAGTTCTGTCACTTGAGTCCTGTTCCACTGTAAATCAGTCTCTTTACTTGGTTCCAGATCAAGTTTTTGGTTCAAATCTCACCAGCTTGTGTCAAAGAGAAAACAGCACGGTGCCAAAGTTCGTGAAGCTGTGCATTGAGCATGTTGAGGAACATGGTATGGTTGAAGTTTTTTGTTTACAAATCTCTCTTGCTCATCACTATTAATGTTGAACATTTTAATCTGAAAATGCTGTTGGTTTATTTGGGGAAAAGAATCTGAAACTCCTATCTGGAGTTAGCGTTGAGTTTTCAAGAGTGAGGACATAGGTGGGATCCAAAGTGGGGAGAGGGGAGGAAATCTTTTATCTGAGAAACTGATCTGCTTCACTATGTTTCAAGCTGAGGAGAAGGCAGGACAGCCTCCTGGCTGCAAGGCTCTGGGAAAGAGGGATTACAAGAAGTAATAGAAGAGCTCAGCTCATCAAGTTTTTTTTCAGATTAAAAGTGAGAGACTATCAAAATGCAACCATTCATTTTTTGGAAGGTTTAAGCATGCTAACAATCACTTCTATTAAAACTTCCTTGAAACAAACTTCTAGAAAACAGTTGTGTTCCTGCTCTGTGTATGCACTGCCTGCCAGAAGACCAGTCTGTTGGTTTGATGCCCTTCAGCCAGTTACACCAATTGCTAAATTTTATGCAATTTTGGCGATTATCAATGTCCACATATTGACTCAGTTTTTGTTTGCTTTCATTGAAAATATGTGTTTACTACCTAATAACTGAGAACACTTTGTTTGAAAGCTACATGTGACATTCTGGGTTGTCTGCTGTAAAGCACATCTTCACATTTTTGTTGAAAATATGTTGGTTGTGACTCCTGATTTGGCTGTAGTCTCTGCTGGTGTTCTTGCCTGTTTCCTGCTGTTGTCTTTGCCCTATCTCTTGGAAAAGATGACTGAGAGGGGGATTATGGCATCTCCATAATCATCATTCAGATATTTACCAGTCCGTTAATCTGAGAACATTCTCTTGAGAATCAGGGTAAGTGTTACAGGGGAATACATGTGAATTCTAAGGCATCTTCCATGGGAACTTCATTTAGGATTTTGCAGCCTGTAGTCCGCTTTGTCAATGCTTCTATCTTACGGCCTGGGAGGGGAAAAAAACTGCTTCCATTGCATTACTCCAGGTGGCAGCAGGCTTTATTCCATTTGTGATCTGAAGATTGTGAGAAAGGGGTTATCTTGCTTTGTTCCTTTTTTTTTTTCTTCTTTATTTCTTTTTTATTTTAAAGACAGGACTGCAGTGAAGATAGTGAAGTTTTCCTTTTTTAAATACCTGAGGGGAAGCTGACAGAAATGAAAAGCTTTTTTTTCCTACCTCTCCAACTCTTCTTTCTTCTGCCAGTACACTTCAAATCAATTCTTTCTGTAAAGGAATGACTAGTGGATTATGGGGAAAGGGATATGTCAGATGGTACTGGTAACTGTGCTGTGTTGCATCAGACAACTCCTTGAGGAGCTACAGGGACTTGCAGGTATTCTGGCAACACTCACCCTCTCAGTGGCACTGACTGACCTGCTGCATCCAAGTGGCTTTTCAGATAAATTCTTTACCTCCTAATCACTGCTAAGTAACTGCAGTAGCAACCACAGAGACATCGTTTTCTTGTTTTCTGGTCTAGTGTGCAGTCCTTTAAGGCAAGGGCTGCCCATTTTAGTTCTCTGGGCTGTTGGGTAGCTCTGAGCGTGCATGTGTATCATTCCTTCTCCATGTAAGCCTGGTCACTCAACAACTTTGAGATGCTCTCTCTGCATGACTTGATTGGGTTTTTCTTAACCATACATTCAAAATTGAACATTGTATCCACAAAATACTTGGTTATTGCATGTTGGACTCCCATGTATTCCCTGCCCACCCACCAAGTGCATCTTAAACAAGACATCTGATCTCATTGGGAAAACTTGGAGCTGTTGCCTCATTACTACTTGAATAGGAAGTTTTAGAGATTACTTTGAGCTCGATGCTGCCAAACTTGTGTCAGCAAATTAAACCTCCTCTGTCTTATATGCCCTGCCCATCAAAAAAAACTAGTTTAACTTCTTTTTTCTTTGTTACAAGGTGGGTTTCCTTTGCTTTTAATTTTGCTAAGTAGACCTATACATATGTAAGGTATTAAAATGGATTTATCTCTTTGTTTCAGGATTAGATATTGATGGTTTATACAGAGTTAGTGGCAATCTTGCAGTGATACAGAAGCTGAGATTTGCAGTCAATCATGGTAAGCTTCCTCCAACTATGTTACAATGGCATATATTTTCAGATTGGTGGAGTTCATAGAAAGCTAAGGAAAAAGATTTCTCTGTAACTGCAGTGTATCATGAGAAATGGTTGTCATCTTTGAAGTAAAGTTACTTCAGAATTGCAGAACTTACATCATACATCACTTGAAAAACCTAATGTTCTGGAGGTTTGGTCTCGAGTGGACCACAGAGGCATTGCTAGAACAGAATTCTGAAGAAAGGTGGTAATAGAATTTGAGGAAGGGGGATTATTAAAATGACTCTCTACCTTATGGAAAAACAGTAAGCATGTTAAGCTTCCACTAGCATTAAAACTATAAGTTAATGTTTTTTTAGTGAGATTTGCTACTGCCTTTTAGTGGGGGGGGAGGGCTTAGCTCCTTCTCACTGTACTCTGTACATAAAACCATTCCTTCTGGCAACATCTTAGTGTTTTGTTCAGTGAAACCAGGAAGAGAACAGTAGCCCGTCCACAATCTGACTTCTCATTTCCTGATTGACAGGATCTAACAGTAAATTTTGTGTTATGTCAGCAGCTCCTGTTCCCTTCTGGAAAATGCCCTAGGAGTAGGGGAACTGTATGTAGTGCATTAGGCAGAGTTTAGCCGTCTCCATCCGCTGCTGCAGCTCTGTGTCCCAGAATGGGGTACAGAATGTGCTGAAGTAGAGCAAGTCTTCACTGCTATGAAAGCAAAAAGCACAGAAGAATAGTTGAGTTAATTAAAAAAAAAAAAAAAAAAGAGCTTTTATAGTTGAATTATTATCAATAATTATTTATTTTTCTCTCTCAGATGAGAAGCTGGACTTGAATGACAGTAAATGGGAAGATATACATGTCATCACAGGAGCTCTAAAAATGTTCTTCAGAGAATTGCCGGAGCCGCTGTTCACTTACAACCGCTTCAATGACTTTGTCAATGCAATTAGTAAGTCTGGAGAACTTGCATGTGGTGTTTGGATAAGTTCTTTACAATTTTTAAAATTACTTTGGACATAAAAATAATGTTTTGGTTATGAACGGGGTGACTTGTCTGGAATTGCCTGTCCGTAATGCCGGGACTGGCCGGGAGGTGGCAGTGTCCTATCTCAGATTAGCACTGCAAACCGCGGCTTTCATTCCCCTCCTCTTAAATTTTATGTTAAAGTTATGAATGAAAATACTGAAGTTTTGTTTCTCAACCTCACCCTTTTGCAGAGCAAGAACCGAGGCAGCGTGTCCCTGCTGTTAAAGATTTAATCAAACAGTTGCCAAAACCAAATCAGGACACGATGCAGGTACTCTTTAGACACCTGAAAAGGTAAGTAACTGATAGAAGGAAAGCTTTGTGTTGCTGACCCTCCCTTAAAGATAAAAAATCCAATTAAAAGTACCAAGTGACTGTTCTCACTGCATTTTTTCCCCTATATTGGACTTGATAAAAGCAATATATCAGTCTGTTTGGATATGAGCTTGCAGAGCACCAGACTTGAGACAGTATGTTTCATAGTTGTGATGTTTACTGCCAAGTCCTTTTGAGGGACTGTGAGAGGACCAAGAATGACATTTCAAAACAAAACTTTTTTCATAGAGAGAGGAATTACAGCAACTGTCTGTCCTAATAGCAAGACTACTCATTAAATAAATACCTGAATAGCCATTTGCTTTGGACTGTGTCTTTTTCTGTCATCCTATTGCTCTAATATTGATAAGTCTCCTTTTGTGTATTTTTTTTCTCTTTCAGAGTTGTAGAAAATGGAGAAAAGAACCGAATGACCTATCAAAGTATAGCAATAGTTTTTGGTCCAACCTTGTTAAAACCAGAGAAAGAGACTGGTAACATAGCAGTTCACACAGTATACCAGAATCAGATTGTAGAGTTAATTCTACTGGAATTGAATTCCATCTTTGGACGCTGACATTTTTCTTGGAGAAGAAACTGGAAGTGATGGATTGGCAGCACTACTCCATCAGAAGGAAAACCTCTTTCTGTATATGATGTTTTATGTTTGTGGACCAAGCAGCAACTTGTTTTTTGCACTTTCGCGGAGGGGAGAAACAGGAGAAATGTTTGACCACTTTAATGCAAACTAAAGACAACACTTCAGATTTCTTTGAAAAGTTCAATGTTAAAAGTGAATTGAAAAGTTTATAGTTTGCCTTTTTAAAGTATCATTGGAAAAATGTAATATAGGTTCATACACTGGATTTCTTGGAGAGTAAAACTAATAATCTCAAACTGGATAATCTGGAATTTAATATCAAAATTCTTCCTTTTGATGGGGAAAAGTCCTACCATTTTTCCCGGTATGGAAAAATTCAGTGAAGTTACATTTTAAGCTTGTTTATTACAACCTACTCAGATCTGTATGACACTTTTCCAAGGGGTTTCTGCATGCAGTGACTGTTGTAGACGTACGCTAACAGTTTGGTTTAGTCATTCAAATCTAATTCTTTACTTGATATCTGCTGCCCTCCTTCCTTCTTTTTCTCCTGTTTTTCTGTTGTTGGTTCTTTTTTTTTTTTTACTTCTTTCTTTCTTTTTTTCCCCCAGCAACTTCTCTGGAAGTTCTTTGCTGCTTCATAGAGCAGCACACTCTTACACTATTTCAAACACTGAACTTGTAAGAATATCCAGCAATGGATATGTCTTGTGGCATAATAGAAGTAATATTTAATAAACATGTTCATTTTTTCAGGGTATGTCCTGAGCTAAGTCTTGTGTTATACTGATCTAAAGCTAAAGTCCTCAGTAAATAATGACTGTAACACTGTATTGAGTTCCTGGTATAATGCTGTGGTAGTGGAAGTTCATTCTTGATGTAAATACAGGCTGTCCTTTTGATTCCTGTATATAATTCAGTTCCTGTATAGTTTAAGAACACTTTAGTCACACATTTCTAATCATGGGTAGATTAGCTACAGTAGCATAATGTTTCCAGTGGATGTCTGGGTTTCAGCAGGGAAACAGGTTATGGGGAGGGAGGGAGATCTAACTGCGTGCACTTTTAGATGTTAATTACATTTGCGGGCAGATAACTGTAATGCAAATGGTACTGGAGAAATACTGAGTGTGCTTGCTAAATTGTTAATGCACTACAAGAAGAGCCTTTTAGGTTATTTAATATGTACAGGATACATTAGAAAAATGTATTATGAATTCTAACATCTACAAATAGTGAAAGTCATGTTTTGATAGATAGATAGATAGATGTTTGATGGAATCCACAATGCTAAATTTAAGATTTTCTTTTTACATTAATGTAGAATAATTTGTAAAATTGGTTTTGAAAGATTTTGTTACAGGGAGCATGGTCTGCTGAAGATTTTTTTAAATGTATTTTTCTAGACTAACTGCTGTATCTGACATACTTGTTATGTCTAACCTGAATAAAGAAAACCAGTAGTTCTTTTAGAGTTTACCATACCCGCTTCAGAGAACACGAACCCCCTTTAAACAAGACCAATGTATCGTACCCCTTAGTATGGATGAATACCACTTGTGACAAAGAATTGTCACGCTGGACTGAAATATGAATGCCTGCTTTATAACGTGACAGTTTTAGGAACTTCCCAGTCTCCTTCTTTAACAACTTGAATTCTAACATAAGGTTCAGAGAGGGCAGAAGTAATTTATGGATATAAATTTGCAGTCTTTAAAGCGCATCCCAACTCGGATCCCACTGTACAGGAAACAGTTACCTTGAGGAAGGGATTGTATGTCAGTAGCCTTAGATCTGCCGTGTGCCTCTCACACAGCCCTGGCCGACAGCAGAGGGGATGTGTGGTGACACACTGAGCTGTAACCAGATTGATGGTACGAGAATTTCACGAGCATAGGGCTTGCATGAAAAGTTTTTGGAGATAAGTGAGATTAGTAACCTTGTGGCTTTCTCAGTGTCTTCTTGTGGTAATGGTGAAGTCTTGTGGTTTGTTGCAAAGCGACCTGGGAGGGAACTGCGAAAGCCCCGTGTCGGGGGTGTTGTCAGCCTCCCTCTGGGCTGTCACACCGAGCAGTGCTGAGCCTGTGCCCTCACCTACTAGAAAATACCAACAAAGTTGGAATCTGTGGCTGTACATTATTCAAACCCTGCCTTTGGCTGTAAAATAAGAAAGAATTCCTGCTGCTACATGAGAGGGCTTGTTCACCAGTCACCTTTTGTTGCGAGTGTTACCTTTTTCAAAGGAAGAATGCCTTTACAAAGCAATTTGATAATGAGGATGTCACACTTTTCCTTGTATTCCCCAAAAATAAAGCATTTTGTTATTACAATATCTAGAATGGTTTTGTACAGTGAAGTTGTCTTAATATTATAATTTTTAGTTTGGGGAGGGGAGAGTATTCTTTTTAATTGAAAGAGGTGTAGGCAAACACTTGAGACATTCAGGAAGAGGAGGAAGTCCAAACTGATGGTGCATTTGTTGTGACCAACTTGAAACTGTATATGTCACCACGCTGGGTTTCTTCACTGCTTGAAAGATCTTGTTTACCTGTTCCGGCAGGTAGCTTTCTTTTAAATAATCAAAATGAGAGATTTGCACCAACACACCAGGGGAAAGCTATGTGTATTAGATGAAACATAGTTAATTTTATATATTCCTCAGTTTAGGCTCTATCTCAGATTTGGTTTCCGTTTAAAGTCAGTTTAAAGCCTGAATATAAATTTTTTGGGGCCATAACCACTCAAAAGATACTGGAGGTCCAACAGTATGTATTGGTGCCAGCTGATACTTTTGTTCCAGCACTAGAGCTGTGTTCAGCTCTATAGTTCAGCTGCATAGCAGTAGTACCGAGCAACTTTCAGCCATGCTTGATCTGTACCAGTTATGGGTTTCTTTACTTTGAAGCTGGAGAGAGAAGTGGACACAAAAAAGACAAGGCAAATATGCACAGTCATTTCATGTAAATTTTAAAAATTAAAAATTAATTTTTTAAGTTGCAGTTGCATCCAGGAAGCTTTATTTACTTGCAAGTGGATAGATCATGCTTACTGCCCAGGCTCAGGCTTTCCTCACCATCTTCGCAGAAATCCATGATAAATTCCCTTTGTACTCAACCCATTGTATCCTGGCAAGCAAATCCTTGCCATGCAGCATGAGGGAGAAGGGAGTTTATAGGTAATACAGTATCAGTTTATTCCTAGGCCGAGCCCTGACTTTTTTCCCCTTAAAGGGAACAGCTTTATTTAGCCCTGAAGGAGTGATATTTTCAGAATCAATTGGTTAATTCATAAGCCATAACGTAACCCAGGCACAGTAGGGCATTCTGCTGGGCCCAGGGGGAGGGACAGCATGTCTGATGAGGCCGCCTGCAGCCGCTGGGGAGAGGAGCGCTCCTCTGAAGAATCTTAATTAGCCTCCACAATTGTGAAGTTTTGTGGGCAAGCAGCTGGTAGGACTGGATCAGGCCTTTACAAAAGTAGCCCTATGTGAATGTGGGACTTAAATGAACATTCCCCCCCTCTCCAGCTCCCCCAGCATTCTTGTAAACAGAGCACTTGTAAAACAAGCTCACACTGTGTAACAAACCAACATGAAAGGCATTCAGGGGCAACTTGGCCTCTCGGTCCTTTTTATTGCCTTGAGAATTAAATGGCAGCTCTAATATTAGTTTCCTACAACTTCCCCAAACAGATTCGAGTTTGTTAAGGTACTCAGCTGCTACTTTAAAAAAATAACAGAAATCTGCATTGAGTTCAGCAAACTCAGAACTGCAAAGTGGAAAAAGTAGATACAACGTCGGTTTTATTTCTCATAGAATCTCATCTTACAGATTATTACACTAAAATATAGCTGGCTGGGGAAGGGGAGAGGGATCCTTAGTGTGGGAATAAGTAAATGCAAAACACTGAAGGCAACAGACAAAGCAGGTGTGATGGACAAGCAGAATGGCAAAGAAACACTCACTTGGAGCTGCAGGAATCCAGGCCAGAGACCTGGGAGAGAGCCAGGCTGCCAAGAGGTGTGGGTTGGAGTTGCTTTTTATTTTCTCTTTTTCTTCCTTTGCATGCCTTACAATACAGATGAAGGCCTGGCTATGTTTTTTAGGGGTAATTTGCTCTGCAAACAGGAGTTAAGTAACATTGCAAAACAGCAGTACCTGCCTTTCTCCATCTTTTCTGGAGTGGCTTCTGTGTCAGCTCCTCAGGGATGCACTTGTGTCTAACTTCCCTGGACACAAACACCTGAGTGCTAATGAGAGTCAAGAACTATGTCCCTTCAACCAGCATCTGTGAAATACAAAAATAAACTTGTTCTCAGTTTGGCAGTGTTATTCTGGTGGCACTCAGGGCCCCATCCAAGATCCAGCCCTTGTGGCACCAGATCCTGAGAAGCACAGGTGATCCTGTCTGTTACAACCTCAGCACACCAGAAGAAACAAATACAGGAAGCTCAAAAGTGGGAGTATGTCAAAAACAAAAGCTCCAAGCTAAACTATCTTCACAACTACTTCAGAGCTGCATGCACAGTACAAGTCTGTTTGGAATAGCTTGTTAATTCATAGTGTGAAAGAAACAGCTGTCCTCTAAAAAATTAAATACTGTAATTAAAAGCTGTCATATCTTATATCAGGCATTGGTCAGCCTGTCTAGTTCATCAAGTGCTGCAGCCAAATAACTGGAATCAAACCACTGGCAGTGTTTCCTGGCCACTGATGTGCCAGTGCTCTCTGCCTTTACTAAGAGGGTGATGCTGAGCTGGTGGTGGCTTGGTGGCTTCCTGCATGCAAAGTGTCCTCACTAGTTAGTTGTTCCAGTAAAGGAGGGAACTAACCTAGAAACAGAACTGAAAAATACCTCTTTCCAAGAAAACTCTCCTATCAGCCTGGGCTGGGCAGTGCTTGGGCTGCAGGCACTTGACCTGCACAGTGCTGACACCAAGCTCACCTGCCTGCTGCAGGGATGTTGTCCCCCAGCACTGAGTGACCGGGTGCCTCTTCTGTGAGTGCTGGCCTTGACAAGGCCTCTGCCAACATACATGTGTGACCTGCTCAGCTTCACTGCCTTCTGTGAAGAAAAACTGAGACATGGTTGTGCAAAAGGTAATGCCTCTCCTCTGGCAGGATGAAGGGTGCCACTGTATTTGCCACTATGAAAAAGCTGTTTCAGAGCTGAAGTGATGTTCTCACTGCTATACTAGTCATGCTCTAATCCAGCTTGGACCTTTTGCTTCCTTATTTGTACAACAGTCTGGATCCCGGGGACTGGAATGTGCTGTGCTCTGCCCAGAGCACTGCTTCCCTGGCGGAGGCTGAGGCACGGGCCACTCAGCCATGGACACTTCATCACAAAGCAGTCATCAGCATAAAAGCACAGACTAGAGAATTAAAACAATGTTCCTTTCTAGGTAATAGTTAAAGCAGGCCGTGTGCTGCTCCGTGTCGCAGAGTGCCTGTTCTTCTCCTGTACTGCAGAAATGTACATAAGCTGAGCAATTAGGTATTACATTTGGCACAGGACTGAAGGAAAGCAATGTGTTTCCATGCAACCTTTGGATCCCCATCCGCATCGCTTGTGCAGGCTGAACCGTGAGCCAGCTGCCAAGAGGACTGCACAATCTTCAGGTTTGCATTAAAACACTGCAGCTGTGGGCCAGGATCATGTTTGTCGCTTTCTTTTGCCCGAGTTTCCCAGCCTGTCCCATTCAAATGCATGAAAACGAATAACTTTCTGTCCACCTTTCCTATTTATGGAGTACAGCAGCTCTGTGCCGCAAGCTAAGTGCTCAGGGCCCTTGGGTACAGCTTCTTACCCTGTATATACACAATTCTATTAAGAGAGGGAGAAGACAGTTTATTATAAACATTAAACAGTGGGCGGCATCATTAGCTTTTAAAAATCATAACTAACTCCCCAGGTGGTTGTCCTAATGCATTCTGGGCTTTCTTTGCATCCCTGAGATGAAAAGAAAGCCTAAACACGTGAGGGCAGGATGCAGCACAACGAAATGTTGAGTGCTCTTGTTGGTGGCACGGCAAATTCCACTCTGCCAGAATCAGTCTCAGATGGCAGAAGCGCTGCCCATGCTGTACTAAGAGGGGCTGGGGGACTAGAGCCTTTCCTTCCTTCCTGCTGCCTTTCTCATTTGCTAGGGCGTGATCTAAGGCTCATGGCATGTTGCAGGCCAGACATCATCATTATAGCGCTTCTCTCGGGTTTTATAGAATCCGTGAATGGAATTGGCAGTAGCCTCCCATTTAACCATCAGCTTCCTTTTTCCTGC
This sequence comes from Eulacestoma nigropectus, assembly GCA_013397775.1. Taxonomy (NCBI): domain Eukaryota; kingdom Metazoa; phylum Chordata; class Aves; order Passeriformes; genus Eulacestoma; species Eulacestoma nigropectus. Next base: position 1,136,390 of record VZTE01005385.1, on the reverse strand, counting down.
TTGGCCATTCAATGTCTATATCAAATGAATGCATTTCTTCTGGCCAAAGGCTTCCTTCCCATTTTTGTCCTAAAGGAACGCTGCTCAGCTGAGCAAACCTGTCTCACCACCCATGGCAGCACTCACAGCCCTGCTGATGTGCAAATCAATCCACTTGACATCTGTAGGGACGTGTCCTTGGGAGGAGCAAAAGCTCACATTAACAGCTGATATATCAAAGTGCTCCAAAATTTACACATCTACTCAGAAATGTTGGCAAGGAGAACTGGCATTAATTATCAGGGAGGAAAGTGAAAACCATCACGGGCAGCTGCACTGGGTCTGGGCAGAGGAGCTGTTTACTGTGACTCCTTTCCAGAACAAGTTTAGGTGATATCAGCACTCAGGTAGGTAACTGCAACTCTTGTTATCCTTGGGAACAAAAGCTTTTCTGAAGCACCAGCCACCAGAGCACTGGTAGAAAGTGCTGCTCCATGGGCTGGGCCGTGGGCAAGGGTGATGGAGCCTGAAGCAGCACCAGCAAACTGCCTCCCTTGCTGTCACCAGGGCACTGCAGAGGGACCACACGGACCCCCAAAAACAGTCTTTGGAGAGGGAAGAAGAAGAATGGCTTTCAGGAGCTGTCACCAAAGCAGCAGCCCTGGCGCAACCTGCTGTTGTCTCCCTAGAACGTGTCGCAAAGCCTCACAAACATCCCAGACAGGTCTAGGGCCACAGAATTGGGAAGACCCTGGTGTTCCCCTTCCCTCCTCCTGTCGGTACCCTTCCCTCTGTGTCTCCCACTGTGGTAACCATGAGTTGTCCTGCCCTGCCATGTAGCTTCTATGAGTCAGTTCATCTGGGCAAGAGCTGCCCCACCAGCTGTGCACTGGACAGACAAGGAGAAGTTGGAATTACCTTTCTGCTCATGGCATGAAAACCAACATTGAAAGACTGTGCTGTTAGCTAGCTTGTGGCAGCTGGAAGAGGTTTTGGACACAGAAATACCAAACTCATTTAGCTTGATTATTATTTTGAAGACAAAACTTGTTGTGACAATGAACTATTGAACTTCATAGAGGGTCTCAGCATCTTATAATTATGTACAAAAAATTAAGGCTCTGAACAATCAGAACCAAGATTAAAATAAAAATAAGGTATTAGCACATTTGGCTTAGTCTAGTGGATTTGGCCAACAAATTAAAAGAATGCACAGAGGTGCTATTTATCACTATTTTACGGGAGCTGGTGATCAGCACTACACCTGCAACACCAGGAAGAACACGGCAAAGCTGAACTTCCTATCATTCACACGAACCCATGAAAAGCCTTCAATTTAAACCCTGTAAAGCCATTCAGTGGTAGTTTGGGGTCTAGTAATGATTTCCCCACAGTGCATTGCTGTGTGGAAAATATGGCCCAATTCCCTTCCTGACAGAAAGTCCAAGGTTTGCAAGGCAAAACCTCCATTTCCCTTTTTATTCACACAAAGTGGTCCTCAAACAAGTCACAAAATCCTGGGTGAAGTTGGAAGAGCTGGAAATTATAACCCAGGGCAGAGCAGATGGTGTAGTCATAGTGACTGAGTTACTGCTCCTTTGATCCCACCATCTGGGCCCCCTCCCACCTGCCTTGCAATCAAACCCTGGGCAAAGTCATTGCCCTCCCCCAAAGCTCTGCTCTCCACCAAGCTGACCAGCAGCATCTCACAGTCTTGCACAAACATATTTTATAGTTAAAGCACTGAAAGGAGGGAAGACACAATTAGGAGGACTCTGGTCCTCTTTTTGCAACCTTAACCCTGCTCCTGTTCAATCTGGCAGAACTGTCACCTTTCTCCAGCAAATGAACTTGGCTCTGTCAGACCCTTTCCTAGGGAGGTGAAATATCTAACAAATTCTGGCCTCTGTTACCCATTAAGCACAAATCGCTTCAGAATTGCCTTGACCTGATCACATCGGTCATCCTTGGTCCTGGTCATTGTCCTCATTACGTCTCCTCTGCAGAGCACACTCATGAATGCCACCAGGCTGCAAAAATCCCCTCTTCTCATCCTGCTCCTTGAGTTGGACACTGGCCCCAGCTCCAGGCACAACAACCAGGGCAAAGTTCTGGGCTGGCCCTCACCACAATGGGTACCAGCAGGAGCCACAGCCTGGGCCAGGGTGGGCTGGATTCTCTGACTGAAGAGTGCCCTGGGGAGGATGAGGAATGCTTACAAGCACAGGGGCAAGTGAGTATTCCAGGAAAATTTCCAGGCCGAGTTCTCTACTTGCCTGAGACCTCACACTCCTTTTCTGTTTCTTTTACTGTCCAATGGTTGGCTACTGGCAGAATGAAGGTCACAGTTCAGTTTGTCAAAAGTACCCCCCCAATTATCTGTTGGGTCATATTTATCCTTTATTTTCCTGGTTGTAAGTAGTCCTGGAAGGCACAGGACCACTCACCTCACTGAAGGCAGCCAGTCTGGGAATATGGTGCTTTTATCCTCACCTGCTTTCTCCCTAAAAGTGCCATGTGAGGGCTCTAATCTCCCTTTTAAAGAGGTCTCACAGTCTTCCCTTTGAGAGCACCACAAGGTCTCCGGCACGGAGCAATCTGTTCACAGTATAATTATTCTCTGCTAGGGCCTCAGAGACCATGAGGCTCCTGACATTTTTCACTGCCTGGAGAGGGGTAATTTTTCATTGCTTTCCTGAGGACCCTTGTATTTCGCAACAGTAATGGAGCATCCAGCTACACCAAGCTGCAGCCTACAGTTTATTTTTATCTCTTGATGGGCATAAGCTGAAGGACTTCCAGGTAAGATGGGGAAAATGGGGAGGTATAAGCAAAGCTAGTAAGTAAATAGAAGAAGCCCCTAGTAAACCACAGATTCTATCATGGTGTATGCAACATGGTTTTGAAATTATACAATAACAAGATATGCTTTACTAAATACTAATTAAAAAGTAACAGGAGAGACCGGATCTTGAGTTACATTAAAATAAATAAACTCTGAAATACAATCAGCAGTATTATACGTGCTTTAAACTTCGTCTGCCTCCAGCTACAGACCTAGAGGCTAGATCCTGCTGCAGCTGCTATGGGATTGTGTCATCTGAGCTGCTGGCCGGGAAAGGCATTGCTTCATCTCTGGGATACAGACTAAGGAAAACAGAGCCTAGAAACTATACTTTGGCAGGATCTGCACATCTCAGGCTAATTATTGCATTTTTTCACATAGCCTGTTTAGAAGAAAGTAATTGTAACAGAAACTACTCTTGCAAGCAGCTGGTAAAAAAAAAAAAAAACAGAGCAGAAAAGGATTGAAATTATAGCTCCTCTTTGAAGGGCCATTGCATGAAAGAAGTGTTTTCAAATACTTCTGAAATCTGACATCTAATTTAACTTACCAAAACAGATAAGCAACAATCTACAAGCCTGAAAAATAAAAAAACATTTGAGTTTTGCCAAACCTTTCCAGTGATTTGCGAAAGAATAAGAATTTTAATTTCAAGCTCTAAAAAGGGAATTAGTTCTGAGAATGAAAATGTAAAGCAAACAACAAACTCTTTTCATTTTTTTTTGGTAGCATTCCCAGTGCTGCTGCTGAAGGGCAGGCAGGCTGGGCTGCCTGTTCAGCCTTACAAAGAGTGTGGGGAGAGGGGGGAGGTACAAATGGGGCTGAGGACACTGCCCTGGGCAGGGCAAAATCCTGCTCCTGAGACAACTGAATGCCTTCGTGCCCTGCAATTACTTCTGTCTTGTACTAGACAATCTGCACTTAGGTGACAGAGTAAAAGTCAGTTGAATTTCTTTGGCACCAGTCTAGGGCAAAAATTAGGTTGATGCTGCTTTGCTCCAGACAGGGTGGGTTTTTTTCTTTTCTTTTCTTTTTAAACCCAACCCTAAAATTCAAATTAGGCTCCAGCTCAAAGCCTTTACCACCGGGGCATGAATGCTAAATAGCCTGTTCCCAGTCCAATCTGTTCGCTGCTTGGCTAATGATTATTCTCCATAGAAACCTCACCAGAGTCAGTTATTATTCTCTCCTCATGCACTTGTATCTCTCTTGTATTTATATAAGATTAAGTAGCCCTGTTAAGTTTTTACCTCTCTGATTGGAGCTTATTTTAACCTCAATTAAGCCATCAGCCCGGGTTTCTGAAAGCAGAGCAATAGCATAGCCATTATCATTCTCTCCACCTTTTGTATGAAAATGATGTTGAGGATTGGTTGCTTCGGGGATTGCTCTGTGGCAGGTAACCAACGCCGAGAGTCGGGGAGGATAAATGGTGCCAGACTCCCAGAGGTGCCGTGGCACTGTGTAATTATTGTTCCAGACAGCTGAAAGCAGCAGGGTTTCTGGTTCCCCTGCTTAGTTTCAGTCTGCCATGATTGCTGGCACAGAAAGATGCTGATTGTAAGTAAACATTAATTATGCCCTGCTACCCCACTGCTAGCATCTCTGGGCTCGCAAGAAACAGAAGCAAAGTGCTGTGCTTGGCTCCTACTACCAAAAAAACATCTATACAGATTTCAACTTCCAGGTTTTTGTCTTGCTTGGTCAAGGGACATTGCTCCTAAATTTCATCCTCATGAATAACAAGAGTTACGGTGCTCTTTGTATCACTGCTTATGCACTGTACTTCAATGCTGTTGCTAATATAATGACTGAAGTACTCACTCTTTGAAGAAGACATGCTCAGGTGATGCAGCAAGCAGTCCTGTTATCTGCTCTGGAGCAGAGGAATCATTTTAGAGTCTTTAAAAGAAAATAAAGAAAAGCAACCAACCAACAAGGCAAATATAACTTATCAGTCATCCTATATGTCAAGGTAATTTTTTTCAGATGATGTGTTTTTTTTAAATGTCAGCCTGTTCCTTACCCTTTTTTTGTGCAGCTTTGGGATTTCTTTTTTTCTCTGCTAAAGGAGGCTTAAAAATGCAGAGCCCACACTGTGGCAGATGACAAGCCCTGCTCCTTGGGTTGTGTGGACAGTTACAAAGCGATTTCTGTGGCACTCGAAATGCAGCCTGCGACGCTGATGGAATTTCACTGTGCTGTGATTGCACCGCACTGCAGTGAAATAGGTTCAATTTGATTATCTGGCTATTCCATTTCGCCTATATTTACAACCTGCCTGACCTCTGGGGGAAGGGGAGGACTGGCAGCCAGTCATGCTGGAGACATTTCAAAAGGTCAAAGCAATACAGCATTTACCACTATAATTCACAGGCTCTACAATTCGGAGATAGTGCTCTCATTACAAAAATTGGCAGGCGAACATAGTTAATGTGAAATATTTATCTATTCCCAGAGCAAACACAGAAAGTAGAGAATGTTTTAAAAATTCTCGCCTTTCTCCTTTTTGCACATGATGATGTGTAAGTGCATAAAAGCAGTGTGCAGACAATACTTTCTTTTTTAGAAGTTGCCCTTGGCTGGTGCCAGAAGGTTTGTGTTAGACTGGCTACCTTGTCCACAACCTTGGTGCTGATGTTAACACATTTACAGCCCCATGGGGATGATTTTGAGCGTGTTGTTGCTGCTGATGCTGCTCCCAGATGGGTGCTACCCTCTGCACCTCCACCATCTGTGCTCAGCAGCAAGGCCGCGACCTCCCTCCAGTGTTTTACCAGCAGCGTGGCGGGGTGGGAGCAGAAAGTCCTCTGCAAATCTTAATTAAACTTCACATGCAGTCCTCCTGCCTTGAGGTACATATTCATTAAGGTCATAAACAACCACCACTCATCCCAACTGGTTAGGTAATAAAAAGCTGTGTTGGCTCCAAAGCACTATTTTAAAATTGTTGTATACTTTATAGCCCCAAAAGTCAGAAAGCAAGAAAAGCACCTTCATGCTCATGAAGTCTGTGCAGCTACCCATTTCTGAGATTTCCATCCCTCCCAAGCCTGGATCCCAGGTCCAGGTGGCCATGCAGTCTGGATCTACATTTTGCACTTCTAACCTCTTTGTATTTAAGCACTCTTTGTTCTTAAATCTCGCCCAAAGTTAGGCCTTTTGGTACTGGGGACAGAGGTGCTGTGAGTTATAAAACTTTCATTTTGAAAACTGGACTGGTTTTTGTTTGTTTTAAAATGAACACTTTGTATGACATCTCCTGAGAACTCCTGTCTATCATTTTACATGTTATTGGGTTAGTATATATGAGAGAGTGGAGTCTGAGAAGCAACTATAAGACCTACTTCTTAGCATCTTTCATCTTTGCAGGAAAGATATTTGAAAGGCCGCCTAAGAGAGCAGAGCAGTTTGAAATAAAGTACAGCCTCATCTCTGTGAGTCAGCCCAGATCACAGCACTATGAAGTGGTTCACATAGGGAGGCACCTCAGTTAGATGCTGCATCCTGTTCCAAAAGGATCACTTGAGGCTCATGCTACCTCTCCCTGCAGCTGTCATGAGCGCCTGGTCCTCTTCTGAACCCCTAACAGAGATTTCTGGTGACACCCCAGACCCTGCACAGAGACAAGCAGATGAGTTTTCAGTGTGGGACGGGGACAAGCGCTGGCTTGACTACTGCTGGTCAGACTCTTTCAGGCAGAAAGTATTTTGTTTGTGTAGCTCCCTCTGCTCCAGTCAGCACCGCACCACCATCTTCCACCAGTCCTCACACGGGTATTTGATGGCACACCAAAACAATAGCAGCTGGCAGGGAGGGGAAGCAGAGGAAATGAGACCTGTGTGCTGTTGGATACGACAAGCCGAGAGAGCAAGGAAGAAAGAAAGAGTGTGCCAGAGGCACAGACTATGCTTGTGAAGCGCGTTCAAGCCTCACCCACAGAGCATCTTCTCTGCAACCCAGCTCAACCTCACAGAGGAAGAATCCAGCTTGGACCAAAGAGCAGCACTCTGGTTAGAAGGTGGTTGAAAGCAGCTTCTGCTTGCACACAGGACTTTAAAAAAGCTTTGCACCAGAGGAAGTAAATGCTGCTTTAAGGTCACAGTACCTGGCACTAGCTGTGAGTTTCTATGACCTGGGAGAAGGACATGATTTGGCAAGGTGCTTAGGGGTGTTTCGTCCCAGTTCAACCATTGGCACACATTTGGGGTTTTCTTCTACATTTTAAAGGTTACAATTTGCCTTTAGCTCTAGATCCTTCTAAGAATTCTCCCTTTTCTCTATCTTCTTCCATTTCTTTTTCCTCACCTTGCATTTTATGTTTCCCATCATTCAGCAAGAATTGCTCACCTCCCTCCACCCTTTTCCCAAGGCATTTCAGCATTTATAATTACGAACACTTTAGGCATCCAAAGTTCTTTAATACAAGACCACTTTCCAGTGGATTATAAACCCCTCAAAAGCAGAAAAGTTTGACAAGGTTTGCTGTGTGGGATTTCTACTTTGGTTTGTAATTTTTGAGAAGCACTGTCACAAAACCTTCTCAGAGAAACCTCCGAAGGAGCTCAGGGGAAGACCCTGAGGTGACAGACCTTCACTGGGGAGGTTTAGCACATCTATTGTTCAAGGCAGAAATTTAGACACTTGCTGTGAGGTCTCATGTTAGTGATGGGATTTTGTAATTTCCATGCAGCTTGACCAAATTTGGCCAATTTTTGAGTCTGTGAAAACTTTCAGACTTCACATGGGCAATAAATTCCAGCTGGAGTTTGCTGGCTAAAATATCTTTGCACTGAACATGCTCCTGCTGAGGGGCCATGAGATGCCAGCTGAGCTTTCTACACCTCCCCTTGTGGGGCACAAACACTGGGGGGCAAAGGACCAAATTAAAGTTATTTTAGCAACCCTAATTTTAGAGGTCCCTTTAATTCATTTCTTGGCTCAATGACCCTACTTGAAGCTGTGCAGACAAACAAGATGAAGATTCCCACTGTAATGGAGCTATTGTAGAAATTAATATTCACTGTATTTAAAGTATGCAAAATAAAGCTTTTACAAGAAACATGTTCATATAACCAAAAATGTCAAAGGTATGTCTTTATTGCTTGTCAAAATAATTTTTTAATTATTTATTACTCTGCACTGCATTGCCAAGATTTACACACTAGTTCAAATAACAGAGTTGCTTAAAAGAGCAAGATGATGTCTTTATAGAAAAAGCTTATGTAATTGGCATGAGCTCATCTTGGCTGGGCTCTCTCACAGATTGTCTATAATATTACATTACCAGGGCACGGGGTAAAAAGGAGATAAGCCCATCAGGCTAAAGCTCGGGGTGGGGAATGCTGAGAGGGGTGAGAGACAGCATCGGCAGGAGTTTCTCCCCTCAAGCAGTCTGGAAACCAGGCTCAGCAAAAGCCTTTGTAAAAGTAAAGTGAAGAGTAAAAATAACAAGGCAATAAAAAAAATGAAAACAAGACAAAAATACCCACACCAATAAACAAATTCATCTCCAAGGCCGGATGAGAGAGCAACTCAGAATTTTTCTGCAGATAAGACAACTTGGTAAAAAATCCCCAGACTCTCCACCCTGCAACTCATGCACTGCTGATGGGAGGATGGAGGATTGCATGGACTGTGAGTGCAGCCGCAGCTCACCCATGTGAGGGAGGACACTGTGGTGTACTTAGAGCTTACTGAGACCGTGGCTGCTGCAGAAATTGGTGTCCAACAAGGGGTTAGAGGGTACAAAACTCTGCCAAAGCCACTGTCTGAACTGCCAGGCACATGCACACTGAGTGGAGCCAGTGGAAGGTGGATGGTGGGGCCACAGTCTCCAGGTGCGAGGTGGCCAGAGGGAGCCATCCAGGTCAGGTGAAGGAATGCCCGTCAGCCACAGGGTGAAATGTCATACAACTAACAAAAAAGTGCTTATAGAAAGTCTACAAAGGAAAAAATACCCTGTAGAGCTCCTTGTTAATATGGCTCCTTTCCTATTTTTCTCTATTAATTCCAAGAGTTTGCAGAAGGAAAAGATTTAAGAAGGAGCAGGGCAAACCTCTAACCCAGCACAGATTCCTCCAGGCGGTTAACAGCTCTCCAAACAACTACAGCTATGCAGCCTTGACATTCCTGATCTTTTACAACAAACCGGGCATTGAAACAAGATTTTCCATGTTTGCTTCTTCGTGTTACAAAAATTAGAAAGGAACAAAAAATTACAGGCTGCACCAAAACACACAGACTCAGAGTGACATTCCTGAGCGTCCGCCCTGTGTCTGACCCCGGGCTGGCACGTGTAACTCCAGCTGCTCTGGAAATGCCAGCCGTGTCAGTGGCCATCACACGTTTTCCTGCTAGGGCTGTAACTCCAGCAGCAGGTTGCTCAAGAGCCACAGAAGCACTACAGGAGCCTTGTGGGACAAATAGGCAGTCAGTGCCACCACTCCTGTCATCCATGGCTGCAGGGTCTCTGGAACTTTGCCCTGATGGAAACAGTCAGAACCACTGAATCACTATAGAGAAAAGGTTGGAGGGGACTTCTGGAGGTCAGCCAGGGGTACCTAGAGAAGGCTGCCCAAGACCGTGTCCAGAGGGCTTTTGAATATCTCCAATGACAGAGACTCCACCGAATCCCTGGGCACCCTGCGCCAGTGCTTGGTCACCTTCAGTGTTTCCTGACGTTCGGGGGAAGCCTTGCACTACCTAGAATGTTTTGAGCACTTAGGCTTTATGTTCTTGTGAAGAAGCAGGAGCAGAGGGCAGTAAAACCCACTCTGCAACTGCTTCTTTGGTGGCTGGCAGGCGATGAGTCTCCAGTCTCCTCCCTTCCTATCACAAGTTTATTGACTACTGGAATAGCGGCTGTACCCACTGACAAAGCAAAACGAATATTCGTGCTCAAATTGTTAACAGATGTTGGGAACATCTCAGAAAACCCATGAAGCCCTAGATTGGTCTTTCACTGAGATTAATATTAAAATATCATCCCAGCATGGTGCAGCCCACAGCAACCTGCCAAGCCAAAGAAAGCCATTTACAAAGTTAAGACTGTGCTGTAAGCCCAAATAAGGGAAGAGGAAAATGGAGGTTTACCCTAAGCTATCCTTAGCTCACCTTACTGTGTCTAGATATGGCAGGTTGTCAGAGAACTCTCTAAGAGCCTTGGGAGAAGGTATGCAGCAGATCAAGTTTTTCAGCTCCCAGCTGGGCAAGTCATCACTGGTGCTTGCAGACTGGAGCTCACTGGGAACCTCAGAAAAGCCTGGTTGGATTTCAAGCCTGTGTTTTTAAGCCTCTTAACGTATTTAGGCATGGAGTGAATTTGCAAAAACCCCAACACTACAAGTTTTATACAGAGAGCTGTGGGACTTTGTTACTCTCTTGCTGCCTCTTCGAGGTGTTTTGGAAGAGTCTGAAGAATGGCTTGCTAAAGAGACCTCCACCGAGCATCCTACCACCTGTTAGCTGATTTATAAAAGAAAGACAGTTAAGTGTCAGCATAAGGGCAATACAAAAATCATAAAAAATTGCCTTGACTACAATTTGACACCACAAACTGCCTACTACACATACATAAACCCGCACTTGAGAAAGAATATTACATTGGGCAAGAGAGAGTGTGTGAGTAATAGGGTTGTGGATTCAACGACTTCAAAAGAAAATTAACATGTCCAAAGAAAAGGGCTGTTCAAAGAACAGTTTAGTCTTCCCCTACATATTGGTGCTTTTTGAAACTATCTTCGTGCAAAAGAATTCTCTTCGGGTACAGGTTTTTAAAGAAAGGCTTTCAGATGTTTTGCCTTAGAAATTAGTACCTATGATGCAGCAACACAAGGAGATCATGATGGGCAGGAGATGGTTACAAAGAAGGAAAAAGGCAGAAGCCAAAGGGAGCTGGGAAGGGTCAATAAGCATGAGTGGAGCACAAAGCAGACTACAGCAGTTACAGCATCATTCTGCTCTTATGCCAGTACTGTACTTTGTTGAAAACATGGTGCTTTTCTGTTCCCTGCAGCATAACTCACAAACTTGAGGGCTTGCTGTGCCAAAAACCTTCAAGTTAACTTTCTGTATATTTATATCATTAAAGAAATAAGAGGCCACTTCATTCACAGTATTTAAGCTGATATATTCAAGACATAAATATGTTTTGAGTGACAAGGCTTAGTAAAGTTATTCCATAGTTACCTGCTATGAAATTTCTCCAAAACTTCTGACTGACTGTTGCTACAGGTGCATACGGGCACAGCCAGAATACTCACTACAGCAAAATTGTGATCCTGCAAATCTGCATATTTGCACACATCCCTATGCTCCCCTCATCCCTCTGAGATCAAAGATACCACCATGTCCTGGTTCACAGAACGGCAGGAGCTGAAACTGGAAGTGACACGTTTAGAGAGTGGCCCTTTAGTGCCAGCACAGGCTTCATGAGTTTCCACTCACCTTGATATTAAACAGGTGTTAAACAGTAGGCAGTTTTATAAGTTTCTTTCAACTGGAAACTGTCTGGAAAGCAATGAAAACCTCACAGAGAAGTTTTTGTGAAATGTCAGAGGGAAACATCTGCTATTTGAAAACCTAATAGGAGGGAAGCACTGCAGTAAGAACTTTCTCTTCCACATGTTTTTCCCGTGCCGGGAAGTGCTCCACTGGGACTCTCACTCTCGCCTGCTTGCAATGCTGCTGCTTGAAGGTTTGCCTGCAAGAGCTGTAGGATCTAGAGCTGCCAGAGGTTCAGGCAGGATCTGAGCCACCAGAAAGCAGATGGGGTGAGGCAGCTCAGCATCGCACACCCTTCCCAGGAAAACAAGGCCACACAAAAACTTAGCACCCCTTTGCCTTTAATTTGTTGCATTTCAGCAAAACTTGGCTTTTAAGCACCACTGCTGTTCATTAAATTGTGTCACTTGGCATAAAAAAGAAGGTTATTTCAGGGTCTGACACTTAACTGAAGTTTACTTAGGGCATCAAGGAAGATTCCAAATACAGACAATAATAGGTAGAAATGAATAAGGAGCCCTTACAGTATAGACAGATCCACCACATTCCTCCTCTCAGCATTACTGATACTGGTACTACTGGCCACCACCCATAGGTCACTGGGCAACTCAGACACAGCTTATCCTAAGGGGTAAACTAGAGATTGCTCCTGAAAAGCTATTGTTTCTGTTGCAGGTGCAGCCCTGGCTGCTTCATTGAGGCTCAGGGAGGGAAAAGGACATTTTCAGAGCATCATGCAGCTGGTGTTTTAGCCTCCCCTGACATCCTCTGCTGCCCCAACCCCAGGCACAAAGATGCTGTGGGTCCCCAGTTTGTCACAACCTAAGAAACTCTTGACAAGAGTAGTCTGACTGGTGATGCAATGGGTCCTAGGAGAGAGAAAAGAGGTTGCTTTTCTTCTAGACCTAGGGCTTGACCTATATCCTGGGTCTGGTGTATACTTTAATATTATTTATTTACAAACCCAGGAGATCTGAATTAGATCAAGACAAGACAAGCAAGACAAGTCATACTCAGTCAGATTATTGTTTCTCCAGTCATTTCTTTATTTTTCAACTTATTCTGAGGGCAGCAAGGGATGGTATCCTCCCACATCAGGGGAGAGAGCTTAGCAGGAGGAACTGCAAATTTTTCTCTCTATCCTATGAACAGGTGATGACCAGAGCAGAAAACAAACCCAGTCTTGGAGGACTTTTTTAGCTCTGTTCGGCTTAGGGCAAACTCTCAGACCCAAAGAAACTGGTTGTTTACTGTTGTTCTGTCAACTTTAAACTGCTTGGTGTGACAGTTTTGGGTAGAATAAACAGCTTTTGTTTCATTCCTCTGCTGTACTTGGCTCCTGCATGTACTGATTTACTGGATTAAAGCATACAGATTAAGAGGATAAGCTAATCAATAAACAGGCATGGAGCTCCACTAGGCTGGAGCAGATGGTGGTGCAGTGCAGGCTGCCAGCATAGGACCCACACCTGGAAGCACTGCCCCTCCCCAGCACGCCTCTGTCGGGGCATCACACCATGGGCAACACCACAGCACACACCTGGGAGAGGTCACATCCATGTCCTCTTCTCCTGGACTCTTCTAGGTCTGTGTGGGCCCATTTGTTCTGTGTTTGCATCTGCCTAGAGGTCTCCTGGCATAATTTTAGACCCTGACCAAGTACTTGCAATGTCTATCCTGAAAAAAGCCTTAGGCAAACTCAGGCCAGGGCTCACAACACAAAACCCTGCGTATAGGACATACAGGCATTTGTTAGTCACACGTTTTCATGGGGTCCTATTTAGCCAAACCAGGCAATTGGCACAGGATGGAATTAATGTAGGAGGCAAACCTTTACCAGACACCCCTGATTTTCATGGACACAAAGGCCACGTGCTGGCGTGCAGGCTGCTGACAGCATTGAAGCACTAGCTGACACCAATTTTTGCAACCCTCCAACCCTTAAACACCAAGAACAACAAAAAAATCCAAGAAAAAATCCCCCTTGGTTTTGGGGGGAAGAGGAAAAATGACACATGCACATATAGGCACTTTCTTGCTCAAGCATGAGCTCAGCAAGATACGCTGCTTTTCCTCTGAGTAATCTTCAGAGACACCACGCTTGGGTTGTGCCAGCTCTTTGCACAGGCTGTTTGCTGCTGTGTTATATCCCCATGGTATTTGCTGTAAGCCAGGCTCCTAAAAGGCTTAGTGTCAAGTCCCTTATAGGAAAGCTGTTTGGCATCATCTGCTGCTCACTTCCAAGGAAGTTTACCTCAGATAGGCTGCAAAATCATGGCGTAAATACATATAGCTTTACATTACAGAGCTAACTCAACTCAGCCCACCTCAGAGACCGCAGGAGAAAGCCAGCAAGTGCCTCCACAACCCTCCTGCAAAGTGCTCTGTCCTCCCTGGCAGCAGCAAGGCTGCTGTGTTCACAAAATCACAGAATATTCTGAGTTGGAAGGGACCACCAAGCCCAACTCTCAAGCAAATAGCCCCTAGTGGGATTGAATTTGTGATATACAGACATCAGCTCACAAGGTAGGCAGTGTCCTTGAGCACAGAGGATTAACTCCATGAGTGACAAATTAAGAATAACCATCTCATCTTCATTATTATTCTAAAAAATTCAGAACATAGCAGGAAATCTGACCTCTGTAATTGCTTTTTTCTCCAAGGCAGAAATCATACGAAAGAAAAAGGCTCCAGCTTCTCACCCAAAGGCACGCTTTTAACCTCCTGCAATTACACAAAGATGATGCAAAATGCCCATATTTTATCTGCAAATGTTATATTGGGCTAACAGTCCAGGCTGAAACAGATGGGCATGGGTTCTGAAAGCAAATAATGTGTCCTGAAACACTATTTCAGCATGTGTTCCTTTTAGAAATATGGCCAAAAGAGAAAATCTAGGTGCACTGATGGGCAACTGCTTCACCTCTAAGTGAAGTCAAGACTGCATTTTCCAGAGCCACAGCCACTGCTGCACAAACTAAAAAGCCCAACACTTTCCTACCTGTGCTGTGCAAGCCACTTTCTCCAGCCTCTGCCCCTTTTGTCTCCTTTCAGTTGTCTTGATTTTGTGGACTGAAGCATATGGACACTTACTGTAGGAGCCTCTTCCCTTACAGAATCTCCAAGTCTTGAGTGAGGTCATGAGCTTTATACGAATGGCTTAGCCTTCACTAATTAGGAGCCCTTTTTTAAAGTCTATATTTTTTAGGCTATACTGACATCTGCAGGTGCACCATAATGGATTTTGGAAATTAGACATGCTATCGTTGAAAAATCAGCCTCCAGCTTTGTAATGAAAAAGATGATTGCATCACTCTGAGTGAAGGGGGTGGAGGAGCAGGGCCAGCTCCCACGAGAGGGTGCTACGCACTGCAGTGGCCGAGCTCTGCTACCAAAACCTTCCTGGTGCTCAGACTTACTCCTTGTTCACGGAATTGTTCTCAAGCCAGTAGATCACAGCAGGCCAACATAGTAAAGAACCTGCAAGGTGCAGCTGCTCAGAATTAGCAGAGAGATGTATTTAGTGATATTTTGGCTGGTATTCAAATCTGGGTTGACCCATGTTGGACTTAGTTTAAGCAATAGCCACAAAAAACCTACATGTGTAAAAAGGCAGGAGATTATAGATGAGAATGAGGGTCAAATTAACTTAGGTCATTGTTACTTGAATTTATAAATACACATTGAAATTGTATTCAGCCACACCATAATGCACTTTGCAAATATATCCAATTTTCTACAGTTCTGATCTTATAGTGAACATGTAATCATCTCTGATGCTGGAGATGTCACTGCAGCAAGATGTCACATGTTCTTCAAAATCAAGTGGGGTTCAGAGTGTCTTGCCTTTAATGAAGCTGTAAACAAAATATCCATGAGAGATGCCACTTGAAATAGTTGAAAAACAGGTTCCATGACAGGTGGGAATTTCTGGCACCTAATGCATGCCTGGAAGTTGCAGAACTGAAAGAAATTGGCTGAAGCTTAACTACCCATGACAGTGGTATCTCATAAAAGTTTTATAAAGATGAGTTTTTCTTAGATATGTTCTTCATGAAGTAAACAATGATGTAAACAGAATTATCCTCATTTACCTTCCACAGATTTTTCTGTCTTCTAAAAATATTCTATTACCAATACAAGACTTTCTGTAGTATCTCATCCTGAAAGTATTTCAAGGCATGAGGATTTGGACAGCCATTGTGTTGCTTCTAGGTATTCTTAGACTATGAAAAAAAAAAAAAATTAACAAGACACAGTCCTTTTTGTTTAAACAGAGAAACTTCCAGTATCTAAGTTGTGATATGTTTGTCTCACATCAAATTAAAATTTAGGCTCTTTGCCCACTGTTTAGAGGACCTCACCAGACATCCAGGCCTGCTTGACCACAGGGAGCCCCGAAGCAGGGCCCTGCAGGGACACAATCCTCACCTTATCCCTGCAAACTGTGCTTGTGCAGTCTCAGGTCCTGTGCCTCTGAGCCCTCCATACACCGAGTCACTCATGAGAGGGGCAGCAGGGACTGATCCTGGAAGCTGTTACTTTTTAAAATGAGGTTGACATGGTTTGGTACCAGGAATTAGGTGTCATACAAATGAACACAGTAAAGCAGGAGAAAGCCTGGGATGAAGAAACTACACTCTCTCCTGTCAAAAGTCAGCCTCTGCTCACTTTGGCTTTCCAGGTAGTTCTACTGAAGGTAAAGCAGATACTGGAGCAGCTAAAGAGAAGGAAGCTGGACTGCGAGCGTGCTAATGTTAGGGAGTCTTTCCCCCTCCCCATCAAGACACTATATCTGAGTGCTGCTTCAGCGCTCCTGCAAGTGCAGAGCTACATTTGTACCATTTCTGGGAGCTGATCGAGCTGGTGGGTGCCTGGAGAAGGAGGTGAGGTGTCATTTCTCCTGTGAGCTGGACAAGAAGGGGCTCAGGCACCTCCTCTTCTGCTGAGGACTAAGTGTCCCAACCACAGCATAGAAGAGGAGGCAAGTCAGCTAACACAGCTGCACAGTGCCTGGGAGCAGCGTCCCAGAGTCAGATTGAAGCCTTTGAACAACTCTCAAAAATGAGAGTTAAAAATGACCCCAGTGTGTGTTAGTGCAGAGTGCCAGGCAGCTACGGGTCAGGGGCATGTGAGCATGAGAAGCCACCCTCTAACACCACGCTTTCAGTACACACCTCTCAGGGCAAGAAGCACAAAAAGGGGTTTTAAGACCTTATCTACCAACCAGAAGCCACCAGCCTGAGTTATGTCCCTAAGCTCTCTGCATACTCTATGGCTGCAAGGAGTCAAGCACGTCTGAACAAGGAGTGATGAAAACCAAGCTGCAGGGTAAGGAATAACCCTGCACAGCAATTAGGAAACACTCAGATCTGTCTTGTGCACCAGCCCATGTATCCAGAAAACATAGAAGTCCTGAAGCAAGAGCAGTGGCTTATCTCTATCTGAGATTCACACTCTTGGAGCTACAGACCCCATATCCCTCAGGCAGAGCTGTCTGCAGCCTTTTATAAATCCTGCAATGGCACATTGCCTGATGAGGCAGGAGGCAGAGGTACAGTTCTTCCTGGCTGTGGTGGCTTCAGGCATTCCCCTGCCAGCCCCAGGTGCTCTTGCAGTAAGGGTCTGAGCTGAGGGCAGGGTGGCTCTTCCAGTCCCACTGCAGAAGCCACTTCTTTTGCATCACAATACAGGACAAGACTGGAGAGCTGGAGCCTGAGTGGATCAAAGAGACAGAAAACTCACTCAGCAAGTCAGGTACAGCAGCTCTGAGGCAGATTGCATTAAGTGTGAGCTTCTTCTTTCCATCCATTTCATCATCACAATGACGTGCCTCAAATAGGGAAAAGCTGGTCCTTCTGACTTGGCTGCACTGGGGAGAGAAGCCTTCAAACTTTCTATGGAGAGAATAAAGGCTAAAAGTGCTTAAATATCAGCAAATCTTTACTGCCTTCACTCAGTTTATATTGGGCATCTCGTCTGAGGTCTTGCCCCACACGTGAGCTGTGGAGCAGCTCAACAGCGCACCTGACACATCCCAGGTTGCTTGGCAGCACAGAATCTCCCAAGAGTTCATCACTGAGTCACAGCTTTGCCATGTTGTTGTTTGCATCCTTGTGCTCAAATTCAACAGTGCATCAAGCGCAACCCCAAGCCAAGTGAAGTGGCCACGGACCTACCATTTCCATCACAGCTTTGTACATCTGGAGAGAAAACAAACCTCCTGTCTCTTGGGTTCCACAGGGAAAGCTCTGGGGCAGGTAAACTCTGTAGTACACGTCATACATTGTGTGCAGCATGACAGCCATGAACATGAGGCAACCAAGAAACAGAGGAGGAGAGGATGGGTGTTCTTCTCATACCGGCTTCCCAGCAGTAGTGGAGACCTTGGGAAGCAGTGCCCAGGAGGACACAAGTGCCAACTTCTTGCTTCCCTGTGCCAAAAGAGTGGTAGTACAAATCACGTAACAGACAGATGCATAAAAGCCATGGCCCTAAAGGCCAGGGCAAATCTTCTTCTCCTTCTGTTATGAAGATTAAACATTCAATAAAACCAGGAAAATTGATTACATGTGAGACCTGTTGAAGGCCCTGGCCTGAGGACCTGGCTCACTTGCTGACATGACACAGATTTAGTTCAGCAAAGAGGAACATGGGACCAGGAAAAATCCTAATCCAAACCCTACTTGGTGAAAGCAATGGGGAGAGAAGAAAGAAAAAAACCTGAGTCAGGAGCCAGAATGTATATTTAGGTTTGTATTTTGTGATGGTCTAAACCTGAAGTCTGATCTGAAAATATCTGAAATGCAAGGAATTCAAATTCAGGTCCAGACTTCATATTTGCATCCATTCCAAGCAAAACAAAAATAGACTAAGTCTTCTGCTGTCTGAAGATTAAACACCTTTTTTTCTGCCAAAGTGTCTATTACTAAGCAAGAATTTAGCACAATTTTTAAAAATATTTTTTAAAAAGGGAGATAGGGGAGGGAGCGGAATACATTTACTTGAGTTTTAAGCAGATATTAAATAGTCTAGATATGAAGGTGCCACCTTTGAAGACATAAGACACTAGCCCAGTTCTGAAACTGGGAGTTTTCCAAGCATTCAAAAAAACATTTTACACATTGTCAAAACAAACTACAGATAAACAAGCCTACAACAGGTGAAAAATGTGACTGCAAGGGCTGTGATGACAGTTCTGTTTGCACAATACATTCATTTCAAGGTACTTGAGCATCTGTTATATATTTAGTTCCTTCCTGATAAAGACAATAAAGCAGGTGAGCATCACTTACACCTAAGAGACCATATGTTTGTGAGATGCTGGGTGGTTCACTCAGCAGAGAAAGAAATGCATTCCCTTCAGGGGAAAACAAAGCTGACCAAATTTTCTTTTTGTACTTTATTATAATGACATTATTAATGCAAGTGATACAAAATAATGTACACACAACACAGCATCTGGGCTAAATGCTTCCTCTTCCTTGCTGACAAGACATTAAAAAAGAGTCTTGCTTTGGGTTTTGTGGACAAATAAAGTATAGAAATAAAAGTTAAGAGCAGCTGATTTCCTCTACCCTTTGTAATGAATCTTCTTCTGAATTGTCAGAAGGAGACATTGGGCATGAAAAGGCGGCTTCCAAGCAGATTTCTCCTACAGAAGAGAAGCTCCCAGATACTTAGCTTAAAGCCTCAGCTGAAGACAGGAAAAGAAGAGGTTGCTTTGATTTAAAAATTCTTGTTTACGATGACCCCGTCAGCAAGTGAGCCAGGACCCCAGAAACACAGCAACAGCTGCTTTTGCTCCCACTATTTGGGGCATTTTTTCATGTTTTGAGGAAAGCAGTGATTAACCTTTATTCAGAATTGTGTACACTGGGAGTACCATGGCCACTTTGGGACTGCCCAGAACAAGACAGACCTTGATATACTGAATTATGCCTAGTGGAGGCCACCAGGATGGTTGGAGGCTGGTGCACATGGATGGGGAGAGGCTGAGAGGGGCCTGCCCAGACTGGCGAGGGATGGCTGTCAGGGCTCTTGCTGCTGTCTACAGCTACTCAGGGGCAGGGAAGAAGGAAGAGGGAGCCAGACTCTTTTCAGAGGTGCACAGCAAAAGGCAATGAACGCAATCTGGAACCCGGAAAATTCCAGTTAGCTACTAAGTTGGATGTTGTCTGCTGTGAGTGGGGCTTGGGTGAGATCTCCCAAGGTCATTTTTAAATTACATCATTCTGCAATACTAAAACTGGAGGAACAATCCACTTTCTTCACACCTCAGTAGTGATGGGAAATGCAAAATCAATGGAGAGAAACTGTATTAAAACAAAGATGCATTTTTATTTGACTATACGGTATCTAGGACAATTCAGCCAGGAGGGCCCAAGTAAAGAAAAACTCCAATTTCTAACAATGTTCATCCAATTCAGACAACTTACCAGGTGAATGTGTCCCCTCTTCATTGACTACAGCTCTGCTGAGACAGCCAGGTGTCTCAGCCTGGAGAGAGGTTATAAATTCAGAAATTAAATTTAGGTGTGTGCACTAATTGGCCAAATAAGTTAGTATTAGTGTAGGTGCAAAAGCAGAACTCCAGAGGAGTTTCATTGCAGCTGAAGAGGCTGGTCGAGTCATAACAGGAAAATATTGCTGGCTGTGGAGATACTCAGATTGCTTGCTGAAGGGGTTTTGAAGTGTTTGGGTAACAAATAAGATGATACTCTTCCAAGTCTAAGAAAGCTCTACACTACAAATTGTAGTTATACTACAAAGACAGGAAAATTACCTCTGAAAGACATTTGGAGAGGACTATGTTTCTATGTGTACTGAAGTACGGAAATGCAAGTGCTGTGATGTGACCTTTCATTACAAGTATGTGTAATGGTAAAAAAGGGGAAATTCTGTATGAGAAAAGCCAATGGATTTACTGCTTGAATGGGTTTTGTTTAAAACTAAAGCACTGGTATTCTAAATAGCACTTACTGTGGGTTTTTAAAGAATTTATTAAATGTTAGTTTAGCAAGGCACTGGATGGTATTTCCTCATTGATGCTAACAGGGACTCCTGACACCTTCAGTCAATAACTGAGATCTGTGTATTGCTTTCTGGAAGGACAGAAGTGAAGCTGACATTTCAGGAAAGGATTAAACAGAGATCCCTGGTGAAGGAGAGCTGAATGGTTACAGCAGGACTGGCAGTGAAATGGGATTACACAGGCATGCGAATGGGAGGACAATTCCTATAGCCGAGCAATATCTCACTGCTTCTGCTTCTCTCTTACCACATCAGGACAACACTACCCACGATATGTCAGCTCCTTGCTGGGCAGGAGGTCTCCAGCCCACCAGATAAAGATCCTGCAAGCTGTAGCAGTTGGGCAGGACAGAAATGATCCCCGGGGGAGCCAACTGGCACAGGAGGAGAAGTGGGAACCACCACCCAGTCTCAAGTCTCATTCCATGAGAAGTGATAGTGTACACGGATCTGGCCCATAAACGCTCCTCTTTCTGCGTGCTCATTACCGGCTGAGGGCATTCCCACTGACAGAAAGGGCAGAGGAAAAATCTGGAAGCTGTGCAAACCTGCCAGCGTTGTAGAGCTGGCAATTTAGGGATGCATCCTTAGCCTTCCCAGGCCCCTGGGGACAAGAGGCAGGCAGGCCTGAAAGGCATTTTGCTGGGCTGAGGGGGTGGTGCCTGGGGTCCTGCTGTCCCCCACACCAGTGCTCCCGGCACGGCAGTGGTGGCAGAGGGGAAGAAACCCTGCAGAGAAGCACGGCTGCTGGGCTGCTCTCCTCAGGCAGGCTCCTGGCGCTCCTGGACTAAAACATTTCATCATCCTGGAGCATGTAGTGGGGAGCAACTGAGCTTCTCCCCAGAGGAAAGCCAGAGCTGACCTTCACCATGCCCTCTCGCTCCCCTGCCACCTCCTCCTCCAGGACTCCAGCAGCCCAGAGCCCACCGAGCCCTCTGCCTGCTACTTATTTATTTATCTTGTATAGATGAGCCTGGAGCGTTTCATGTTTCAGCCCTTTGTGCCCTCGAGGGAGGAGATAATGGAAGACCTGGCAGGAGATGCATACACTTGTCTCCTGGGGGTCTCCAACACCACCTTTGTAGGGATCCCTGGGGGGGGCACCTCACTGGTATCAACAAACATTTATCAGCACTGCATCATTAATCCATATACTTTTTAAAATAGAGAACATTAACATAAATAAAGCTGGGCTAAAGCATATCTATAAAATTCGCAGGAAACACTGGAGACTTGGAGAAGCATCTTTCCTGTACTGATGGGTTTCCTTCTGCATAAACACAACAATAAATAAGAAGTACTTCAACTAACAGCTATAAATAGCATCTTGTGTGCATACTCAGATGATTTACATGCTTGTCCTGGAGTGATTGAGCTGGAATGAGTTGCAGCCTGTTCCTCTTCCTACGTGGCAGGAGTTCTCCCATTACCTAAGCTTCATTGTTTTTGCACTTTTTATTCCAGTGCTTCACGCATGGCTTGTTTGCTGCTCAGTTCCTTCCCGTGGCCAGCTTCCCTCCTGGCCAGCATTTCCAGCTATGGAGATGACACCTGATGGTGAGCTGATCAATGGCTGGTTTCCTTCCTCTGAACTCACCCTGTCCCACACTCACCACAGACCATCGGCTTCGCAGATGTTCCCACTTGTTTTCATGGGATATTTGAAAACATCTCAAATCCACCAGTGACTGAATGAAAATAGTTTGTGCCTGAAGTAAATGTGCTGATTTAATCGTATGCATCCTGTTGTAGAGAGGGACACACACACACATGCATATACACACTCTTTTCAAACATGTGCAGGTTTACATGTTTTCTCATGCAAATAACATGTTTCTTCTATTGGTTGCTCTTGGTATGAAACAGTATCTTTAGAGACAGGAAAAATTGCATAACACTGACAAGAAGTTTGTACTATTTGAATTGTTGTGGCAAAGGCACTAATGGAAATTTCCCTTGGGAAAATACATGGCATCTGAGATTTCTCCTTACATTAATGAACATATATAAATGAGTCTTGATTGTATGAATTGCTAATTGAGAAGATACAATGTAACTCTCCTTGCTATTATAGATGTAGAATTGCTTTTGCCTTCTTTAAAACTTTCCTGCCACCTCAAGTAAACAAAGGCCAGAGAAAAGGAAGTACCTCAGTAAAATACATCACTGTCCCAGAGCAGGAGTTCACAGGCTTTCTAATCTGGTGTGCCAACTCTCGGCCTTTCGAACTGCAGCTTCACAGACGAGTGCCATCTCCTCTGCAACCCACATGTTGCTGGAGGTGGTTCAAAGACATATGGGGAGTGAGAGCCTGTTACAAGTAGCAGACAGCACAGCTTCTGCTGAAGGCCAGACACAAGCCAGCTGAGAGCTTGTGATGTACAGATGAAGTCAAGGCTGTGCCTGCTTGGCCCAGTGCTCTGTCAGCCTTGGCAGCTCCCACAGGCAAGCACAGAGTCACAGCCATCGACTGGCAGCTGTTGGCAGAAGAGAAGTCACCCACTGCTTTATTATTTCTTGTAGGGACATGTGGAGACAGACCTCCCAGTTTATCCCTGTGGAGCCCTGTGAAGACTCCTGTTCCTCAAGCAGCAGTAACAATTTCCAGAGGATGTACTTGTGCTGAGGCTCCACACAGCTGCAGGGTGCTGCAGAAGGGCTGGAGGCACTCCTACTCACAATGGTTGTTCGCCTGCAGCTGGATTATGCACATGGTTGCTTCCAATGTCCACAAAAGGTTGAAGAATGCAGAGAAAACAGCTCAGACAATTGTTTATTTGTTTTCAAAATGGAAAAGAAAGAGACTCTCTCAGTGGAGAACATCAATCCATAGCCAAGTACCCGTCTTTGGGGCTAGAATAAATGGTGTCTCCACCAAAGGAGATGAATGCTGGTATCTCCTGCCAGGCTGGGCCATGACACCACCTCTTGCTTCTGCTTCACCACAAGTGGCAGGACCGCCACTCCCCGAATGGAGTTCAGCAGAATTAGGGTCTCAACCTCTTCGGGCATCTGTCAGTAGAGGGCAATGTAGTTACAAACAACGGACCTGCTCCAGGTCCCCACCCAGCAGAAGGCGTAGACCTTACCTAGTATTTTATGTTGCCATGTGTTACCTAATAGTGTATCCTGCTGTTATGTGCCGTGTTTAACATACCAGCAGCACCATGTCATGCAGCTGACACTAGAATTAAGGTCTAGGGTATTTGTTTATGAAGGCAGGTTCCCTTGTGATCACTGCTATTTGTGGCAGGGGGAAAGGAGGGGACACGGGGCTGGAATGGGTTTCCAGTGGGCGTTTGTTTACTGTACTTTCGATGCACTGGTTTATCAGCCCAGGGAATAAGTTATAGCTTCCCAGCCTGCCTGTCTGGTTACAAATTCCAGTCTGTTCCTCCAGGCTGAATATAGAGAGCAGCTGGCTGAAGCTAAATGAATAATACTGCCTCACAAAACAATAGTGCTGGGCTCAACATGTTGCACAGACATCTATTTTGAGTTTGGATATTTAAAGACTAAGGAGGCATGACAGGCACGTTTATGGGGCAGCAATTACCAGCAGCCTGCAGACTCTGCCTTGGATGTGAACAGATTAACACCTTCTTCTCTGTGTGTGTCGAATACTCTGGTAAAGAGTTCACCTTTACAAAGAAAGTGTCTCTGAGGAGTTGACAAGTCCTTCCACTTCTTATACATCCAGCATTTGCCTGTTGGATAACCTTAGGCAGAAACCTTCTGTGCCACAATCAATCCTATCTAAAGTAAAGAGGTAAAATGTGATGCTCTTATTTTACTCCAATCTGTAACTTTTATTGGTGGGAAATGGCAGGAAGATCTTACAGGTCTTTCTGGTCCTTAATTTTCTAATTTCATTCTGGACTAATGAAAACACGAAGAACCTCCTTAGAACATAAGGTGCCTCAATACTCAAAAGCAATCATTGCTGTTTGAAAGCCAATGGAAAAGAGAAGTAATTTTCTGCTTTTCAAGACAATCAGAACTAGGACATAACCAGATACATAGGTTGCTTTTGGAGATACTTCACCTCTTTCAGTTTCGTCATCTCACTACAGCTATGAATGTCTGCATAAACCAATAATCCAGAAGGAGGCTGGATACCTGTTTTTGGGTACAACCTTCTAAGCTCTATTCATTTCAGACCAAGCTGAATGTGTGCAGAAGAGGGATTTGTATGGCTTTGTGGCCTGAGCTTGCGAGCATGTACTGAAAAGCACAGCTCTCAGGACACTGTCATGACAGACTGAAACACTCTCATGCAGGGCAGTGCAAGGGTGAGGTTTTAAAACATCTTTGTTTTACAGTTCCATGCCATAAAATCATATACAAGCAGTCATAGGAACTTGCCAGAGGTTTTATAAGCTCATAGTAGCTTCAGGTACTTAGAAGTTCTAAACTTTGACTATTCTCTTCAGCAGTAAGGAAACCTACTCTCAATTAAATGGTGCTTAAGGGAAAAATTCAGTCTTTCTTAAGAAGTTCACTGGCCAGTGATTCTGGGGTTAGAGAAAGCTCTAGATCATACTGGGAGGTCACTCTATAATCCAGGTTTAGGGGCTGAAATATAAATGAACATAGGATAAGAAAGGTCCTGGCCTAATCTCCAGCTAAATTAGAAGTGTGGACTGGCCTGCAGACAGCTTATGCACTGAAGCAGCTGTAGTTTCATGGCAAGTAACTAAAATACCTAGTAGAAGATACTGAGAGAGTTTGATAAAAGAATGCTAGGAAATCCTAAACTGCTATTCATGCCAGAGTTTGCTGGGTTTTTCTGCAGTTTTGAAACCAGCACTGTTCTCAAATCTCATCATGTAGCTCTGCATGCAGCAAATGTCTGGGGCAGTGAAAACAAGCAGCGGACAGAAAACCCCAGTGAAAAACACAGTATGTCACACTTCTGACTTTTGTCTGAAGATGACGTGATACAAATGCTTTGGTCTCACCAATAGTGTCTGTAATCGTTAAACTGGGCATGTGTTTAAATGCTTTGCAATACTAATAGAATTTAGCTGAGGTTTTTGGAAAGCTGAAAAAATAAGTATATAATCATTTTTTTAAGAAATAAAAAGATTGAGAAATCAGGTTGTGATTTCCAGAAAAATGTGGATCTAGCAATTGCAGTAGAATTAAGCATTCGCACCTGTATTTGTGCCATAAGGCTTACAGATAATTAAGGAGCATATTCCCACAATCCAATATTGCATAATTACTTACCCGTATAATCCTCTAAGGTCTCAATAAAGAGTAAAAGGCTTCTTTAGTGGTCATTTCAAAGAACCTAACCTGGAACTGTGCTCTGGAGCACCTGCTTGAAGAGACCAACTCACCAGTTAGCCTGGATAGTGCCTTAGAACCATAGACTACTTGAGGTTGGAAGGGATCTCTGAAGATCATCTTGTCACCCTGCTGCTCAGAAGGGTCAACTATAGCACATTGCTCAGGGGTTTGACCAGCTGGGTTTTGAATTTCTACAAGGATGGAGACTCTACAACCTCCCTGGGAAAGCTGTTGCAGGGTCAGGACCTTCTTTGGCCCTGCTGATGAATCAGGTTTTCCCACTACCTAATTTGAATTTCCCATGTTCCAGCTGGTGTCTATTGTCCATCACTGTGTGCCACTGAAGAGGCTGACTCCATCTGCCCTTTGGTGGACCCCCTTCCTGAAGCTTTCCCTTCTCTGTGCTGAACAAACCCAGTTCTCAACCTCTCCCCATACATACATCGCCTGCTCCAAGCCCCTCACCATCTCTGTGGCCTCCTCTGGACTCAATCCAGTGTGTTGATGTACTGTAGAGTCCAAAAGTGGACACAGTACTCCAGATACTCTCTCATACCCCTCAGCCTGCTGCCTCTGCTTCATGCTCCCACAGCTCAGTGTGGAGCTGGCTGCCTTTGCTGCAAGGGCACACCGCTGCCTCACATCCCACATTTGGCCCACAAGGACTCCCAGATCCTTTTCTGCCAAACCACTGTCTGTTTGCTTCACCCCCCACCCCGTCCTGCCATGTGGAGTTATTTCATCCTAGGTACGAGACTTTGTGTTTGCCTTTTTTAAGTTTCGTGAGATTCTTCTCAGTTTATTCTCCAGGTTGTTCAGTTAAGCCCTGAAGAGCAGCAGCTCTGCCCTCCAGCATACAAATTATTCACCTTCCCCCATTTCAGTACTGCCTGCAAACTGCAGGGAAAGGAAGCAGTTAGTGGGACAAGGTGCATCCAAAACCCCAGACAAGCCATCTTTGAGGTCTTCTCTGCACAACACACTGTAGCAGCAGCCATGCACAGACCTCCTGTGAGTCAGCAGTGGGTGCAGTCACAGCACCTGGCAGCGCTGGGACAGCCAGGACAAACTTCCCACCACTAACAGACATCCTTTCTGAGTGCCTGTCATGTTTCAGACAGACAGAAATGTAGGACTGCCATGACTGAATGTCTAGGGAATGCATCCTGCTCCATCTGAAGGATTTATTGTTCAAATAATATAATATTAGGATAGTAAGCGGGAGACAAAATGACATTATATTTTTTATCAATCCCTTTGCCATCAGACTGCACTGTGAAATTTTTAACAACCAAGGGGCATGGGAAATAAGAATGACTAACTGAGCTGACAGTTTTGCCTGATTTCAGTCATTCCCTATAGCACTTTTTATCCAGATTTTGAGGGTTTTTGCTGGGACCAACTCTGTCCCCCACTGAAAAAGTTGCAGCTGGTCCAAATCTGATGAGTTAAATGTCTTGTTCCTATCTCTGACAGTGTTTTACTGCTCTGGAAACTTTTTTAGGGCCGTGTGTGCAATAAAATTCAGTATCTAGATAGTGAAGCAAACTGTGTGCGAAACACACTGAGCCTGACCTCTGCTCACCAGCACTGCTGGTGCTGCACAGCTCCTGGCCACAGACTCCTGCCAGGATGGTTGGGAATGGCTCTTTATGTCCAGAGGAAGACACCAAACCTCTCCTGTACCAGGGAGAGCCCTAAAGCAAGGACAAACCACTTGTCCTCACCTCATGCAAATGTTGCTCAGCACAAAAGGTTGCACGGTTTCTCAGGGATGTGATCACAAAGCCGAGGGGACGCACATGCTCTGCCTGTTAATTGCCACTCGGTTGGTTAGACAGCATAAATCTCTTCTCTATATGCTGGGTTTTGGCAGTGCCAGCCACAGAGAGCTCCTACTTCACCCTGCAGTGTGTGCAGCACTCCCTGACTCCACACTAAATAGTCTTCCACCTGCTGCAAGACCTGAGGAATCACTTGGCATTGCTTGCTTATAAATAGCATACACCTAATCCCAGTGCCAAATTAAATTAGATTTAGAATATTCACACAGTCTACACCTGGTTTCCTGCTAATGGCAGCTAACAGCTACATTAGTAAATGTTCTTTTTCTCTACCAAAGCTGTCCCCTGCGAGGCAGATCTTGCAGAACTCTTTGCTCCAAGCAAGCATGGCTGGGATAAGGGATGTACTCTGCTTCTGCCCCTCATTCGTGCCAAGTCTGCCACCCATGTGGGCCACACCTGAATCCTGCTTCCTTTTTTTCCCCCCCCCAAAGTGATATCTTAAGATTGGTATTTTTTGCATCATGCACAAAGTACCAGCTTCTTTTAATTTAAAATACATATATGGAAAAAAAAAGACAAAAAAAGATACTGTTTGCATTTTCAGAGATGATGGCAGAGTGTGTATTTGGCACTTCTGAAAACACAAAACTATATTTATTCAAAGTGTCTAATAGGTCTGTACCTAAAGTCTTCCATTTTCTCAGTGGCACACTGAATACAGAGATTGATGACATGACCTTATATTTTAAGAATTGCTATATAGTTGTTTCCGTATAAAAATATGATTAAAGGTGCTGCTTTTTTTAGCACCTAACTTTGGCCTAAAAGGCCACTTGCCCTCCTAGACTTCCAAGGAACTGCTCCAGGAGAAAACAGCTACAAGTGGTTCAACAGAGCCTTTATCTGAGTACTGTTGTTCAGCCCAGGCTGCAGCAGCTGCTTTTGCCAGGCTGGATGGCCCAGGAATTTGCAGGACAGTCAAATCTGTTAGTTAGTGTGAACAGTGAACCACCTGGACTGAACCCCAACAGGCTGCCCCAAAACAGGAAGGAAACTTTGAAACTTCTAGATAATTCATTTGTGTATTTAAAAAAGTCAACTTTTTTTATTTTTATTTAACCTTGAATTATGCTTATCATAATGGTAAGGGCAGGTAATTCAGAAAAAAGCCAAAAAATCCCACCTTTATCTCTGGCCTGAGGAAAGTATTTGGGAGTTCACTCTTTTGTAACAGTTTTGGCTGCCAGATAAAAAAAAAATCGTTATTCATACAGCTCTTTTCAGAATCTCTCAGCCTACATGTCTCATATGGCAAGGTTTAGGCTTTGAGATGTAGTGAATATCAAATATTTATGCAATTTTGAGGTGGGGGGAAGAGAGAAAGACTAAGCAACTGTTTATAATTCAGTTTCTGTTTAATCCATGTTAAAAAATAGACTTGGAAAACCACTGTGGAGGCAGTATTTAATCATGTGTTTAAGTGTTAAAGTCAGAACTGTATCTCCTGGCAAGATGGAACTGAGTAAGAGGCACTAAAACCAGCCTGCACAAGCTCTATAAAGCCCTTGTACAGTTCCTTTCTGCTGGTAGTTATAAGCCTTGTTCTCAATGGTGTGGAAGATGTGCCAAAAAGCTGTATCCATGTAAACAGGACTTCCGATTTCATCACTTTGGAAATGATAAAATAGCAGTTACACTCAGGGCACCTGAGGAAATGACAGGCAAAGTTTAGAATAACAGGTATAAAATATTCATCATTTGCAAATTGCCTATTATTTGCTGAGCACTGTGTAAAAATAGAGAGGTTGCCTGTTCTGACAAGGGTATGGACTTTGTTTTTTTAGCCAGTAGCATGAAGCCAGACTGCTGTGGCTGAAGGAGAACCACTGCTTTCATCTGCACTTCTCACCAGCAGATCTACACATTAAAAGCTGCTGCCTAAACAGCCGAGCCACCCAGTAGGAAAGATGAAAGGGAAACCAGGATTTTGAAAATAGTCCTTCTATTCCTTGCTTTACCTCAGAGACTGTGGGCAAGCCAAAGGCTCGTGTTCCCCATCTTTTAAAGACTGGTGACAGCACTTTGCTGCCCTGCAAGGATGATGAAGATATGTACATTTAATACTCTGAGACTCTCTGGCACTAAAAAGAGAGAAGCATCCTGAACGGATACAGAGTAGACAGGCTGCCCTGGAAAGGCATGACTGAGGAATGTGGCTTAGTATTTGCAAATTATAGTTGACACCTTTTTTAGGACTTAGTATTTTCTGGCAATGATAATGTTCTCAAAGGAACAGACCTACAGCCTCTTGCAAATCATGCGCTAGAGCAGATGTCATATTTCTGATACTTCGTTCCATTAAGTTTATTTTTGGAACCCTAAAAATTACTAAATCCTCCAAATCTAGACTGAACACCCTATCTGTGTTGTAGCATAAATATGCATGGCTGAAGCCCTGGTTATGACTGTCAATACTAACTGGAGAGCCCTAATGTGCTTAAGTTTAAGCCCACTTAATTTGCAGAAAGCTATTCAGATGCTGTCAGTCAAGCTGGGAATTTGAAGAATATTTAAGTTGCTGATTAAGTACTTAACACTACAGGTTAAAGCAAAATCATCTGTCCTACTTTTTTTGTGGTTATATGGTGACCTGTATAAATACTGGAGTTCTGTCTCACTCCTTCCAGTGCAATCAGATCCACGTCAGCCCAAATTAGCCAGGACTAGAGGGGGTACAAATGTGCATTCCCATGTCAGGCTACTCACTAATGTGCTATCCATTTGCTCTCACTGATGAGATGCGTATATTCTCTAGTCGAACATGTGAGGCCCAAATAAGGCAGGAGGAAGAAGAAGAAGATCCTCAGAACTGTTCCTCTTTCCATACCTGCAGTGAGGTCTTGCATGGGCAGGGAGAAGGTCAGTGCCAGCAAAGGCACGCATGGGAAAAAGCACACTCTTCTGAGAGCCTGGGTTTTATTAGAGCTCCAAAGTGCTATGAGTCAGGGTGAAACTGGCAACACTAGATCCCTCTCTGCCCAAAACAGCTTCCGTCTGAGAAAATCCTGACCCTGTCATCATTTTGCACATGAAAGTGGGAAGGTGAAACCCTCTCCCCTCTAGAGACTGGGGATTTGTGTGCAGGACACCAGGTCAACCTCACAGAGCAGAACAGAGCATTTGTGCTGCTAGCACCAGAGCTTTCATGGTGAGGCTTTTATTTCTTTTTTCTTGAAGCCATAGGCTCTGCAACAAGGCTTTACAGGATGTTTTTAGCATAAAACAAACTAAAATATACACAAAACTCCCCACCAACTTTCTAACCCTTCTTCTTACAGAGAAATGCCAGAAAAGATGAGCAAATGCCATGTAACAGACTTAAAATTCAAAAGTCTCCCATCCTTGTTGTGGGCTATTTTAAATTCTTGTTATTTTAAGCAGATGGACAGGCTGAATGTTGGGGCTGCCAGCACTACTTTGTTGAACACCACCCAAGCCAGGGCAGCTCTGTACTTCTGGAGTTCTCTCCAGCTACTGTGTTAGCAGAGCTGCGCTACAAAGCTCCTCTGCAGGTGTGTTTCTTCATGTAAGGAAGAACACCTTAGATGTCCTCTGTTCTCACAGGCTTCGCTTGAGGTGTTTAGGGCCAGGAAGAGTTCACATTTACCTACCTTTGATGCTGTTCCAAGAGATGAAAAAATGCAATGTGGTGGTTGAAACTCATCATGGTTGGAGCAGAGATCACCCAGTGACAACATCCTCCACACTTCAAGTGGTCACAGAACCCACCTCATCTTCTTCGACTACTGATGTGCCATTCCCATAGTTGCTGCAGTTGCCTGCTCTTCCATGTCACACCAGGGAAGAGTATAATTGATTTCTTGCCTGTTTTAATGGAGCTCAGAAACTAGAAGAGAGGTAGAACAAATATTGCATCATCAACTGGTTCTCACAGATAAGCACCAACTGATCCTCAAACCATAACCGGGAAGGCAGTTGATAAAGATGAGAGACACAGACATATCCATGGACTCAACACAATGGAGGAGTTCCTGGTACTAATCAGGGATTAGAATTTTTGGGGTTAACTGCACAAACCCTGTGTCTTTACCGAGTTACTTTCTCTTCAGTTAAGGAAATCAGATTACCACCTGCCTATTTTACTCCTGTACTGTAAGGATGCAGTGGGTTGTCAAAATAATGTATTCTTTAAACATGATCCACATGCTTATAAATGGCCTAAAAATCTAAGTCTAGTAACAATGATACATGGAGTATGTGCTTTTGTGTTAGTTTAGTCTTAAATGTACATGGGAATTGAACCAAATGTTGTTCACTTCAGTTAAAGAAAAAAGCTCATGGCTTATCTCTAAGTGTTTATTCTAGTATGTGTTCACTTCCCTGGGAGTTAGTTTTTTAACTGTACTCCCAGGGTAGTCAGGATGTTGGTAAATATTCATTGGCAAAAACATCCCCACATAACTGGAATTCACTCCCAGCAGGCATTAAATTGGAACAGAAGAACAAAGGATATGCCAGACTTGATCAGACCACTGGTCTGTCAAGCCTGGTACCCTGCCTCTGGCAGTGGCCCATTCTTCATGCTTCAGACAAAAGAAAAAAAAATCCAACAAAAAAATCCCAAAAAACAAACAAACAGAAAACCAAAACACAACAGTGCACCTGTCTGGAAAGGAATCCCAAATACTTAACTCAGACTTACTACCTCATCTTAAAGTAGCTGGGACTAGAGTAACAGAGAACAAAATAACTTAATACAGTATTGCAGGGAATGATTGTATTAATTTTATTTTTTCTTCACTCTATTGATCATTTCTTTAGGAGAGACCTTGCTTTAATATTTATGCAGTTCTGAGTTTCCCTGTTGAAAGTGAGCTGTGGCTTCTCAGGGATAATTCTGTGGGTGAGTGTCTCAGAAATCAGATTTCACTCTGGCAGTTTGACATAAAAAACTGCCTTTCACTTACAGCTCAAAAGCCCCTGAAGCCACCAGCTTGGGTGGCCTTGGCAGAAGCTGTTTGATTCCAACAATTAGGTTGTGCTTTTATTATTGCAGTTTATCCTGTATCAAGGCTTCATCAGGTCACCCTGCCCAGGACGCACTGTGGTGGCCCATGCACAAGCCTGTGTCAGTTCTGGCACCCCCTGCCTTCAAAGGCTTTACTGTCCTGAAGAGAATCTGTGGCAAGAGAATGGAATAGGTAAGCCAGCAGGGAAGGTCAAGGGCAGACTGGTATATCCATCAGGAAAAAATTAGCAGGATTCTCCCACACTGGTACAAGGACAGATCTGATCTGCTCATTGAGTATGTGGTTTTACTGGCAGTGCTGAGAGAAAAACCGAGGTTTCAATGACATGGAAGCTGAGTAATGATCTCAGCCCAGATATTGTCTTCTGGAGAAGATCTCAGGTACTGATGAAGAAGATGCTCAGTACCCAGGCTTGAGTGGCAAAAGCAAACCCTAGAGGTCCCCAATACTGTGTTCTTTATGGGCAACACACAAATGATACAAATATGACATATCTTTGTGCAGGTCAAGTCTCTTCAGGCCTGTGCGCAAGCAGAGCATCTCTGTTTCCAGGTGAGCAAGGGCATTTGGACAAACTTCCTCCACACTTTGGATCCCCCTGCCTCAGGCCAGTCTCAAGCACTGCAGCTGAGAAATATTTGATCCTCAGTGCACTATATTACACGAAGTGTATGTGTCATGAAGTCCTTGCTTTTGTCCCTAATAAATTGCAGCCACACGTGTCGTATGCCAGTGCTTTGTGAAACCAGTGTGCTTGAAAAGCCATGCTCATGGGAGATGGGCACGGGGATGCCACTGGCAATAAGGGACTGCCTGCAGAGGGACCAGGCGTGGTGAAAGGGACCAGTGCTTTGACCTTAAAGGCTGTTCTGAGCACATCCAGTCTGTTTGGGAAACTCAGTCAAGAACAGACATCTGTGTTTTCGGTCTGCTAACTTGTATTTGACAGCTGGGGTTTTGGCAGCCTGAAAAGATTAAAAAAAATGCAGCCCAGCCAAGGCTACCCTCGCACTGAAGCAGATAGCGGCGAGGGATTAGGCGTGGAAGGGAGGCCGAGGTGCCAGGCACAGCGGTAGTGGTGGGCCCAAAGCTATGACAACAGCCACGCTGCTCACTTTTCCTCAGCTGGTAGCTGTTTGTTTGAGGATTTGGGCTGCCTGCCCCCCGCGTGAGGGTTTGCAAAGTGCCTGTGTGGAAAGTGTTTCCATCTGCGTTTCTGCACAGACCTGCTGAGGAGAGGAGCATGGCCCAGGAGTCTGACACTGCTCTGCACACCCTGACTCCCTTGAGTGTGCCCTGGGCTGGGTGACTTCGTGGCCAGATCCAAGCTCTTCCCTGTGCCTTTAGAGCTGGTAGAGCTCTTCCCCTGCCTCTAGGGAGAGTTCACCCACAGAAGGTAATTCAAAAGAGGAGCTCACATATCTGACTGCCATGGGGTATAAAACTTGCTGAGAGGAAAAAATGTAGAGCCTCCAGTGGGTAACAAATGTCTGAGTCTGTACCTGTGGTCTTATTTGCTGGTAAAGTTTTTTTGTTTCATTGCCATAAGAAGGGAATAAGGATTTTTGCCTGACTGAGCCTGTATCAGGACAGCAGATTTAGAGAAATGTACTTGTCCACTTCTTGCTGCTGGAAGCTAAACGCTGAGAGAGAGCTGCATGCAATAGTCACAGCAAGACTTTCATTCATTCCTGCCACTGTTAGGACCGTGTCAGGCCAAAACACCCTCCATCACACGGAAGCATCTAATGTTGATGAGCTGATGACAATGATATGCTAATGATATGCTAATGATGGAGATTTTGCAGGCATTCTCCTTCCCCCAGAAGCAAGCACCAGGAAGCTGAGACTGCTGTGTTGATCGTGGACACACATATCCTGGTAAAGAGGATTACTTCTGCGCAATGAGATAGGAGCTCAGAGTAGTGCTGAATGTCATTCTGAAGAATGCTGGTTTGGTGGAGGGGGCAACTGTTGTAAGACCCAGCAGTGTTGTCCTCTGCTGGTATGATGGAGGCAGGAGCCATCTGGAAGGCAAAGCTATGCTGCTCCAGAAACCCACCCTGTAGGTGAGCAGCAGGCTTAGCTGAACCTTTCAGACCTCTGAGAGCCTGTGACCATTCTAGCTCAAGGTCATTTAGCAGTTACACCTGACAGGGGGGGCTTTTCTTACAGGCTAACTTGTGATTAAAGGTGTTTTGTGACTGAAAAATAATCCAGGCAGTAAAGACCAATAGGAAATGCCAAGCTAGTTGGTCACTGTAATTAAATCATTTGTTGAGAAGAGGTAAGAGGTCAGGGTTACATTCCCAACATCTGTAATGCTTATAATAAGCTACAAAATAGAATGGCACCATAACAGCCCAGTTCTAGTGTCTGGCAAGGACAGAAACACTGAGCATTTGGAATTATTTTTGATTACTCCTCTAGAACAGCACGCACAGCCCTTATGGAGTGTCCAAGCTGCCATGTGGCTTGTTTGGAGGAGCCGAGAGTGTCTGAGCAGACATATGGTGAGGCGAGGAACCAGCCGGTGCGGGCTGATGCAGACACTGCCAATTCACTTTCTGCCGCTGCTGGGCAATTAGGCACATCAGGAACTCAGCAATTTTTTTTCCCTCTCTACATGTTTGTAAGTGAAAAGACATAAAGTGTCTTCAGGGCTCATACACACTTTCCCTGCCATTGTCTTCATCTAAGTCTCCCCCAGCAGTCACCAAAAAGTAAGACAAAAATAACACTGTTTGAGCTGAATGTATCTCTGTGCAGAGAGACCATGTAATGCCTTCCACAGCATTCAAGCCTTGCCTTGGGACTGCATATGGCTCATGGGTGAAGCAGCCGTACAAAGGGGGCTGTTGTACTGAACAAGTTCCTTTGGCACAATAAAAGTCTCTGCTGTAAGAATAAAGCTTCTTTGTGCCAGGAGCAGAGCATTTCCAGTGTGTGGCAGTGGAAGGAACACCCCTAGAGACTGGGCAGCATCAGGCATCCTTTCCCAGCATGAGGCATCTTTCTCTGATGCTGCAAAGCACACAGCAGCATTGATTGCAGGGACAGGCTACCAAAAGGGGCTTTCTCCTGCACCTGCCTCTGCCCCCCAGGCCATGGGCCAGCCGTGCCAGGGTGGTCACCACACTGCTCTGGGAGGGAGCTCTGGATGCTGAGCCAAGGACTCACTGCTGCAGGGTTGTCTCTGAAAGTGTGAGGGGGTTGGGATCTGCTGCTATGGTGCATCCAGGCTGTCCTGGGATCTTGGGCAAGGATGAAGGCATGGCCAGGGCACCAGGTGTTGGTAGTCTCTTCTCCTGCACCCTCCAAGGCCAGGGTTGCAGTTCACATGCAGGCTGGAGAGCTGGAAAGCCCCAAACAAGTGTTCATACTCTAGGCAGAGATGCCATTTCTTAAATATTCTCCTGCTGCTGGTCCAGACCCAGCTTGTGAGCTGAGGGGGACCTCTGCTGCAACTCTTCTCAAATGAAAAGCACTCTGTACAGGCAGGAGCACTTGTGAGGCCGGTGCTTAAAACCACAACTGAAAACAAACCCTGTCAACAGAATATCAAGTCAGACACTGACTACCTCTAAAACCACATGCAAGTCTGACTTCAGCTGAGTCTGCCAGATGTGCATGGCAAAATGGCTGGTGTGGTCACACTTCCTGTTGTCCCCAGGCCTGGGTGCTGCAGTGCTGTGAGGCAGAGCATTCATCCCAACAGTGCTGGCCAGGGTCGGACCGGCCTCCGGAGCTTTGGTACGCATGCTTCCAGTGCTGCCAGTGCCCCCCAGCCCCACGGCTGCTCCCCAGCACTGCAGGGGCTGTCCATGTGCTCAAACACTGAGCTGGGAAGAGCAGCAAGACCTGATTCCATCTGCTGTTGTCAATACAGGGCACTTAGTGGGTGGGCACAGTGGTCCCAAACAAGCATGGCATGCTGAGCTGTTGGGTGGCTGCTGGCAGCAGGCTCTGTGGGCACCTTGACACTTTTTTGAGCAGCCTTGAGAATGTTTTCTTCTGGCTTTAGTTACAGCAGGAGCTGTGGTGGTTACGAGAACTTTTCACAGGGGCTTAGGCAATGCAGGCAGAGTCTGCAGGTAGAAGGAAATATTTCTGGATTTCAGACTTCTCCTTGGTTTGGGAAAGAGATGTTGATGCTGGGAAAGCTGGGCTGAAGAGAGGTCATGACCTGCTGGGGTTGCTCTTGTTGACACTGCATGAGACACAGTCCAGTCTCCTCTCCTTAGCTGAGGAAAGGGCTGCCAGCTCCCAGGTTCCTGCGATGGCAACTGCCAGGGCTTTGTCTGTGAGCAGCTACTGCTGTGCACCACTGGAATGCCTGGGGAATTTCTGCCTTAAAACCCACCCTGTCTCCAGAGCAATCAAGTGTCAGGATGAGAGGGACCAATTAGAGGGACCCGTGGAGAGTAGGAGAGGTTGCAATGCTATTCACTCCCTGTCGCTTCAAAAAGGTTTTATTTTCTGTATGTTTAATATGCAAATATTTAATGGGGTGTATTAGAGCATTACAGCCATAACTTGAGACTTTTCAGTCAAGAGTTAACAGGTGCTGAGTCTTTCTTTTCAAGGCCAGGCACAGCTGCAAGCCTGCCTTCCCCAGTACATGATTATGGGATGCTGCTGGGACTTTTTCCACATCCCTCCCCCACGATGCTGCATGTGCTTCTGCAAAGACCCTTTTTTTGTCTTTCTGCAAGAGACTCTCCTCGCTATTCAAAAGGAACAGGAAAAAAGAAATGTGATTTATTAGCTCTGGCACAGAGGGCAAGGTTTTGACCTCAGGTGTGAATCTGAGAAAAATACTATTTTCTTGACAGCCAGGCCTCTTGGAGAGAATTAAAACTGCTATTGTGAGGAAATGGATTAAAGCCGTTTCGGCTTTTATGACAATACAAGCTGGTTACTTTATAGAGCATCTAGGATGTAGGCTTGCCCCAAGGTGCTTTATAATCATCAGTTTAAAGGGAGAGAATTTGCCTGCAGAGATGAATCAATGGGTGTATTTTATGAAACATTAATGACTGCATTTGTAGATGTAAATTTGGGGGTATGTGCCTGCATCTCTTTGTGCTGTCCTGCAGCTGCAACTTAAGCTCTTTTGGTGTTAGTGGAGATCATAATCCAGCAGTGCAGTTTTGCTGGAGGAGCTTTACATCATCTTGTAATGTAAACAATATTGTAAGAGAGCCCGACAGCCCCACAGGATTTTCATTGAGCTATGATTGATGTGGAAAAGGATGGAGCTGCAGTGATTCTGCATCAGTCACAGCTCTCGCTTGGCTCTAAAACTGACCCTGTTAGCACAGTCTGACTTGGATCATTTGTCTCAAAAGTACCAAGGGATTTTAAAACAGCTGTGGATTCAACCATTTCAAATGGGAACATATTTTTGGTTTGTGGTAAGAACAACATAAACCGTATGTGTTTCAGAACTCGGGCCTCAGCATTCCTGGCTTGTTTTGTCAGCGCGTCTTCGCTCTCCTCGGCAGCATTCACACATACGGGTCCATGGAGGCTTTTTGTTTTGTTTTGTTTTGTTTTTCCACCTCAAGTCTTCCTGCCTTCTTTTTTCCTTCTGTCCTCAAAGGAAGACAGAAAAAAAGAAAATGTATCACCTTTGCTTTTACCAGCTAGGCAAGGTTTAAGCTGAGACAATGCTTAAGCAAAGGGACCATTTGTTTTTCAGCCTTTGATGTATCCCCCATCTGATGTATTTTTCTCCTAAATGCTGTTGAATGTACAAGTACCCAGTGGTAAAAACAAGTACTAGCCACTGTGGCAGAGCCCTCAGCACTGCCAGCCCTCTCTCTGTGTCCAGATGGGTAACCCATTTCACTCATGCAAAATCACTCATACAAAATTTCTACTCCTCTTCTCACCCTTTCGATCACTCCTCCCCTTCTACTTCAGCAGGTTCCTTCCCCACTGACATCTGTTCCAAGGAACGATGAACTGAGCTTTGGAGCAATTACCACAGTTTGTATTTTCCAAACCAGCTTGCAGCGTGTGTATTAAAAACACCAGCATTAAAAGTCAACAGGGTGTAAAAGGTAACAGAGTCTCCCACCTCAAAGCTAATGATGTTTTGCTATGTGAACAAGAGCTGTGTATCCTAATTTGTGGGCTCCTTTCTCATTTGTACAATTTTGAGCCATGGTTTAATGAAGCCCGTCTGGTTCCCATGATGTGAAATTATATTATCACAATGCTCATGTTAAAGGCCTTATATTTCACCCCAAGCACCTGTGGCTGCACAGCAAGGAGGAAAGCTCTAATGTGCCAACTTGGATTCAGATTTTGAAGCAGGGAAAGGCTGATTTAGGAAATGCCGCTCTGCCTCCCTTGCAGCCAAGAGCAGCAGGGGCTGGGGAGCTGGTGGGCTGCTTGGGGTGCCTGCAGTCCAAGGCAGCTCTGTGCTGCAGCCAGCAGCTGGGGATTAATATCACAGAGAGAGTAAGAGCTGAGTTATTTCCGCAATCTGTTCACATAATGGATGTGAATGTCAAGATGTCACCATCTGAAGTATGAGCACCTTGGAACAAAACAAAAATTACTGGCAGTGTCAGCTTTCAGGAATGCTTTTCAGAGATGGTGGAAAGCTGCACATGCAGCACTGACTTTCTTCAGCATCTTCCTTTCTGAATAAAGAGTGACCTCAGGCCCTCTCCTATTCCTCCACAGGCAGTCACGCACAGGTTTCTTATAAACTAAACCCTGTGCACACTTACTACCACGTGAGCGGCTACTTGGCAGGCAGTTTCTCAGGCAGGCACCCTGCTCGGAGTGGATTTGTGGCTCCAGCGTGTGTTCAGACTCTGCCAAAGGGCTGTGAACAGACCTTAGCATCTACAAATCCTGTCTGAGGTTTTATCCCCCACTTTGCTGCAGACTGCCCGGAGCTCGTGTCAAACATGTGACATGGGCTGATTTGGCAGCGTCCCATGTACAAACACACCCTGAATCTGGAGTTCCAGCACCAAAGCAAAGCTGGAGCAAGGTTTACTGCTAACCAGGAGATGGCTGTAATCGCACTGGTACTGAGCTGAAGCACTACATGCTCAGGAGCTTCCTGGCTGCAAGTTTAAGCACTGTCCACATTGTCACATCAGTGCAGTTGGTCAGAATAACCTACTCTGGCTGTGAGCTCTGACTGTACTGGAGGGCCCTCTACTTTGCAGCTGTTAAAATGCTTTTTTCTCGATCTGGGAACACAGGTAGGGAAAGCTGCATTGCTACATCTTGGCCTTGGATGCCCAGCAAGCCTCTGCCCCCAGGGCCTTAGTACTGCTATATGACACTAGTAGGAAATTTTGCCTTGCATGTTCCTTAGAAAAATGCTACTGGCTTTGCTGTGGGTCAGCGTGTGGGAGAGTGCTGTTTCCCATTTGTAAGGACCCTGGCCCGAGCCCTGTAAAAGCTTTGTAATAGGGCCATGGAGAACAGAGAGAGAGTTTTCCCAGGAGATCCTCTATTTGGTGCCTACACTGAACTGTTACTGATGTCTTAGAAATCAAATGTCTGTTACATCAAAAGGGCTGTGAAAATAAAAATTTTCTCTCAAATAGACACTGCTGCCCAAAAGTGCTGCCCAAAAATTGTCAGTAGGGGAACATCAAAGCTGGGGTATCACTCCTTCACTGTCCCAAGTCAGCTGCAAGGAGATAACTGGTATTGAAAATATTGGATGCAAAATAAGTATCACATAGTTGGATCAGTCCCTGTCCATGGTGTCAAGACTCTTCAAGGGCTGAACAGTATTTCCTGTCTCCCACCCCACGCCACCAACTTTCCCATCATGTAATGAAGTTTCATTTCCAGGAGAACAGAAGTGCCCTGACATTCAGACCTGGCTGCCTGATTTGAATTTGGATTATTTCATCAAGGTAATAACAAGATCTGGGATCGCAATCTGCTGGAATAATTTAGAAAGCCATGCGAGGTCACTATTGTTTCTTACAAATAGAGCTCAGACATAATTTACCTGGCAGTAACTTGACCTGGAAGAGAGAGGTTTATCTTCTTGGCATGCTGAGTCTGAGTAGCTCAACAATCTCTACATAAATTTGAGATCTTTCATTCTCCAGCTGGTTATTATTACTTATAATCTCTTAATGCAGAAAGTATTCCTTCCAGGGGCCCCTTTCTTTGCCTTTCTTACCTTTGCTTTTTAAAAAAAAAGATATATTGCATGTTGGTTTGCCTTAGGATCTCAGGCCCATGCCCTTCCAATTGTTGTAATTTGGTTACTGCACCAAAAACCTTTGTTATGCTTTAGGTTTTAGGTGCCTCTTCACTTCTGAATGTTTCACTGTATTATAACATCCAATTTTCAGGAAAGATTGATTAAGAGACCTATATTGAAAACTTTTCCTGGTAGACACACCCCATGTCTTTGCTTAGAATCTCTTTTGTGAGGAGATTACAAGAAGAACAGTGGAATTGCAGGATTACAGTAGAAATGGGGGAAGATTGCTGCAGAGATTCCTGAGGGAAGCCTGATCCTAACCTCTCTCAGGGTAGTTACGGTGCAGTTCTTACACATCACACTCACTCCTCTTTGGGTGTTTGAGACTGGTAGTGGGTCGCTGTCTTCTCTCACTGTACCCTTCTCCATGTCTTAGGACATGCTCCCTGTCTCTTGCCCCTTCCTTAGGGCCAGTAGGGACTAAGCAGCTCCTCATCACCGCCTCAGCTGCCTGCCAGCTGCTTCCTTTTGATGTCTGCAGTGCTGCCTCTTCTCCCTCAGCTACTGCTGACACATCGGGGAATTTCTGCTGCCCTTCAAACCTCTCTGGCTGCTGGAGCATGAAGCACCTCCTCAGCATTTCCATGTTCTAGAAAGGGTGATTTCACTTCCTTTTGGGGTTTTTGAGTTTTCTTAACCCCAGGAGGGCAGCCTGCTGTGGGTTCTGCTTGCTTCTCCCTTACCAGAAAGAGCCAGTGCAAAAGAACTGCCTCGTCCTCATGACCAAACACCGCAGGAAGCCCTGTGCCACCTTCACCATTGTACAGGGAATGAGGGAGAGACAAGACCAGCTGGAAGCGAGTTGTGCCTCTGGTATCTGCCCATGGCTGACAAGACTCACTGTGAACTGATTTATGTCCTGTCCTGGCCACTGATGGTCCCACAAACCTGTGATGGCTGCCCTTGTCTGTGCACCAGAGCTTCCCTCTGGGAATCTCAGAAGCATGGCCCCTGGCCAGGGCATGTGCAGGATGAGTCCCAAAGGACTGGGGTGCTGGGAAGCCTGGTGGGGTCAGCCTGCCATGATGCTGTGTAAGACCCGGCCCGAGAGCTGGAAGGTGGCAGACCCCTGGTGCCTGGCCTCAGCTTCACTGTCAGAATAGAGTCAGTGCCCTGACATGGCTGGCACCAGCACTGGGCCTAGAGCAAGCTGACCAAAATGCAGTCACCCTAGAAGGAAAGAAGCAAGAAGGAAGTGCTGCAGAACATATTTGCCTTCAATAAAATATATTGTAATGCAAACATCCAGTTTGATACAGCCATTATAGTTATTGTCTGGGTGTCTGCTGTTTCTGTCAGCAATATTTTCTCTTTTCTTCTCTGATTATCTGGACCCAAATCATTACCAGTATCCTTCCTATTACAGTTGAACCTCATTTTAGCAATGGGACAAACAACGGCAGTCTCAGAGATGCCAGTTTTAACATGACTAAACCCTCACCTACACTTTTAAACTGGGACAGCTGAGAAGGAGCTTTTATGTAAGACAATGCAGAACATTACAGCCATCTCCATCAGGTGTTGGCTTCTTTTTTTTCTTTTTCTTCATCTTTGCCTCAAGATGTTGCAGTTTTAGATTGTATTTGCTTTTTTTCCAGCTCATGGCTCCACTTGTGACTGGAAGGCAGAGTGTCGGAGCAGGGCTGTGCTGATGTCTGTAACATTAGCGCGGGGCTGTCAGGGAGCAGACGGCATGTGACCAGGAGAGGCTAAACTGGGACGCTGTGATTCAGATAACCAGCTTCCCTATTTCTGGCTCTGCTTCCAGGCCCAGGTTCTGCCACTCCCTCTCTTGGAGGCGGTGGTGCAGGGCCACCACAGCCACCACGGCCAGTGCCCTGGGCTGCACAGAAGAAGCACGTGCATGAGATAGAACATCGGCCATGAAAGAGGAACCAGCAAGGGGACTGGACTGGAAATACTCCAAGTGACACCAGTCTCACTGCAGAAGCTGAAGCATTTCCTGCTTCTCCAGCAAAAACAAACACTTGGCCGTGCACGAGGGAGCTGCTCCATCCCCCTGGCTCCTCTCCCATTGCTTTTGCTGTGCGTTTCTCAGCAACTCTCCCCACAACCTGTCCTCCTCAGTTCTTCCTCCCACCGCTCACTCAAATGACAGTGATGGATGGAAAGTGGAGGGATGCTCCTGGGGAATTTACCCAGCAACCTTTGAACTATGCAGAAGTGTATGACTTCAGCACAGTTTTAATCTCCCCCTGGAATTTGCAGGTTATTTTTTATTGGAAAAGAGATTTAATCGAAAACTGAGGACTATGTCTCCTGTTGGGTTTTTACCTATGATGAGTTAAAACATGGTAAAGGGAATTTACTTTTAAATTATGGGGCACTATCACACAAAAGGGGCATAAATTTATTCTCATAAGAGCTGCCCACAGACATCTGAGAGCAGTGCTCTTCCTACACAGCCTGCCAGAGGCCCAATTCTAAAATGCATAAACCTACAAGAGGCAGAAAGAAGAAGCGAAACTTGCTCACCAATCTGCACTGCACAAATGGCTAAGAAAAAAGGTTGTTCTACACAAAACACCTATTTAAGTTTCATATGCCATTGCAAATATTACCAAAACACCTATTTCAGGCTGTTCTGATATTGCAGATATTATGGCTGATGGCAAAAAGGAGTGGAATTAAAGCCACTGTCCTTTGGTGTTCA
The DNA here is from genome assembly GCA_013397775.1 of Eulacestoma nigropectus. NCBI lineage: Eukaryota > Metazoa > Chordata > Aves > Passeriformes > Eulacestoma > Eulacestoma nigropectus. Next base: position 1,092,958 of record VZTE01005385.1, on the reverse strand, counting down.
GTAAGTGACTCTGGAAGAAGCAGGTACTGCTCTGTGCCTACAGGTACTTCGTGAAAGCTTTAATAGGGCAACAAACAGTGACAGCCTGTGCCCCAGTGCTGGCTGCAGGCAGCCTTTTCCTGCCCAGCCAGTGAACCCAGCAGTACAAACAGACCATCAGGGCAAAACTTCTGCCTGGACTTCACAGCTTCTTCAGCCCAAACCCTCAGCTTAAAGCTCTTGATCAAAGGCCTTCCCAGCCCTGTCTCTCCTCCCAGTCCCTCTTCCTGCTGGCCTCAGCCTGCTCCTGGACAGGACTGGTTTCCTTTTATTCCCAGTTTACTTTCACAATCACTTATTCTTTTCTATCTCCTGTAAATCCCTCTTGCTGTCTGTGGCCTACCAGAGGTGTCTTCCCCACAGTCTCTCCCATTTTTCCTCCATCTCCTACCCAGATTTTCGTGCCCCCAGGAAAATGGCACTTTCTGCATCTGAGCTGCTTTGCTCCCTGCCCATTATCTCTGCCCAGCTTCTGCTGGGTCTTCCTTCTTTTGTCTCCTGACGACCTCCCACAACTGAGTCCAGTTCCACCACTGCTTCCCTGTGTTTGCATTTGCTTCAGAGAAACCTCCTGCTGCCTCGAAGCAGCATTAGACTCAAGAGGACCCAAAGCAAAGTTGAGATTTGGATAGTCCTCCTCTATGAGCAGATGGAAAGAAGCTGCTTAGCCTGGCCTGTGAAGAACCCCTTTATTGCCTTCCCCATGGACAATTGCCCTAGCAGAAAAGGCTTTCCCTCCTGACTGCCTCTCTCTCCCCCTCTCTCCAGCTGTGCTCTTTGCCTCTGGTTTCTCAAGTTCTTCACCAGTCATCAACCATCCCTTCCCCTCTGATATCTTCCATGTGCTGTGTGTGGTGTGACAGTAACAGCATCACCTGCACTGCCACCTCTCAGGAGCAGTCATGCTGTGCTCTGACTGCCCTCTGCACTTGCCCAGCACCCCCCTCATACCTGATACACACACATTGCATCCTGCTGATGCTCTTTGACTCAGACCAGACACCCAGGAAGGTGGTGGGATACTGCCAAGAAAAAAGAGAAAGGAGCTTATCCTCGATCCCCACCTGTTCTTCCTTGTGCCAGGTTTTCTTTTCCTTTCCCCGCACTGTCCCTCACTCCGTCACAGATTTTTTGTGTTAACATGCCCTGGTTTGATTTTTCAGTTCACCCCAAGAGGTAGTAGTTCAGCTCTCTTCTTGGTCTTATTTTCTCAGGAATTCTTCTCACCTCTTTCTGCTCTCTCCGGCTTGGGCTTTTCTGTCTGCATCTGCACCTGCCACTCAAAGGACTTTTCCCCCTCCCTCTTGCATCTTATGCTCAAAGGCATATTAGATTAGAAGAACTGGGGAAGCTTGTGACTTTTAAGTTCCAACAATGTTCAGGTCTTGGCAGATTTCAGTGATGTTGTAACAGATGGATCTATTGCCTGGGAAACTGGAGCACCCCACCTGTGTCCTGCCCTGCCCTCAGCAGTGACACGCACTTGGACTCGGCTGGCTTTGATGTAATTGTTCTTCCAATATGTCTCTCTGGACTTATTATTTATCCCATGTAGGATTCCCTCTTACTTTTTAATTTCTGACACTGACCACATCTCTCCTGCCTTGCTATCCCCCTTACTCCCACATGAGCACATCCACATCAGCAGATCATTTCAGTTAATTTCTTAGCAAAAATTATGTGTCTTCATAAGTTTCTATTATAGTGCATCTCTTTCCAGTTAAAAAAACCAGAGGTGACAGGAAATTGAATTACTTTTTGTGTTTTCCTCTGCATATTTGTAATCTCATCTGGAAGAGTACTTTAAAAATGTTACAGAGGATCTTGTTATGACTAACACAATGCTGTCATGCAATTAACACCATACTTATTTAATAATCTAGTCTTAGGAGAAAAATTGTGATGTCAATAAAATTTATCAACCCCCCATAACACTAACCACCAATATATCAATCCATCTTTTCCCTTCAGTCACTTGATACTATATAACCTCAGTTAAATGCAGTACGTCTGCTTGTGTGAGCCCTTTTCTTCTTCAGAAATAATGGTTTGCCACACCATCCATGAAAAACAACCCAGCCCAGGGTCTCTTCTCCAGCAATATTTGGTGTTTGAAGTTTCAGAAGAATGCCTAAGCTTCACTTACATGAAATAAGGCAATTTTTTCCTGCCTCTACTCAGCAATGAGGTTATGAACTTAGGGGGAAAGCTTGCCTCTCGTGTAGTGTTACAGTCCCTGGCATAAATACAGGTACAAATCTCGCTGTTACCAGCACAGGGACTTGATGGTTTTGGTCTGACTGTTGCAAAAGCCACCAAAACCTAATCTGAGTGGAAAGCTTTCCCTTGTCTCCCAGTTTCTGGTGCCTTCTGTCTTTCATCTCTCTCCTTTTGCCTACCCAGCACGAGCTGGGGGCGAGCCGGCTGCGCTCCGCCGTGCCTGCAGCATGGAGAAACCATTTCTAGTTCATCTTTCAGCAGCATGGCGTGAGGAGCCAGCTGAAGCCGTATCAGGAATCAAAGCAGTTTTGTATGCCATGACTCTGGAGGAGGAACACATGCTGCAGCAAGTACAGGGTCTAAAATAATAGACACTAGGGGGAAATAAAAAGCATGTCAGAGGGTGGGTTGTCAAGCCCACACAGTCAAAGCCTGAGAGGTCTTTGGCCCTTGCAAGCAACTCCTTGGAGTTGGCTTCAAGAGGACTCCAGGTGCTCATCTCCCTTCAAGATCTGTAGGCAGGGCTTTTACTTAATGAAAAGGTCTTCACTGACTGGGAGGAGAGTGAAAGGGTTTTGAGCACAATAAAATTATTTTCCTGGATTTGTGCAGCAGGCAGCATAGATTGGGGGTCATAACAGTAGTGCCTGTTCCCCTGGAAATGGTGCACATGACTCCTGGTTCTGGGAATATAGTTGCTGCTTCTCAACTTGCTACAGTGAAACAGTGCGTAAAATGGGGAATAAAAAGAGCTGCTGTCAGAAGGGCTGGTAGGTAGCAGGTGCCTGCGTGGTTCTCTGGAGAGAGGAAAATCTCTTAATTCAGATGGCTTTGAGCTCCTGACTCTTCAGTAGACTGCATATTGTAAAACCTGAGATTTGCATTAAAACAAAAGATATTTCTTTGTTTCCATGTGGTGTGGAGGGGGTCCCATATGACTCTTCCCAGGGATGCAGAGTGATTGCTAATAAAACAGTATTTCAGTGATCATGCATCCCACAAAGGGCAAATATTATTATTATTATCATTATTATTTCTACTATTATTATAATTATTAGACATTGAACAGAAGTGCCATAACTCAGAGTATTGTTTTCAGTAGTTCCATCACTGTCTGCAGGACACCTGCTCTCCATGGTCATTTCAAGACAGCTCCTGCTCTGTTGTTATTGGCTCCATACCAAGAGCCAGCAAAGCAAAAATTTTTCGCTTAAGACCAAACTTACTGTTCTCCTGTCAGCTTCCTCATAATGTATTACTTCACCATGCCCTTTGACCTACTGCATTTCTTTGTAGAGAAATATAATTAATTGTGAGACACAGCTTAGCTCTGGAGGTTCAAAACAGTTTCATGTGTTTACCCAAAACAATTTTTTTACTTCTGTCTTAATTTTCAGGCATAAGAGGTTATGAGGGTTAAACAAAGCATCGCTCCTTCCAAGAGCTCCAAATTACAGCATGGCTGGAAGAAGTTGATGGAGGGAGGAGGTGGAAGGGACAGAGGTGAGGGTTTCTCAGCCAGAGCCAGGAGCCAGAGCTGTGCCTGGGAGCTCAGGTGCAGGAAGGAACGAGAGACACCTCTACTGCACAAATAACCAGGGGTGTATGTGAGGGTGGATCTCTAAAGAGCATTCTGGGCTTTTGTTGAGATGCTGAAGCTACTGCTGCCAACAGCTACATCATCACTTGCTCTTCCTGGACAGGCTCCCTCGTTGGGAGAGCTCAGCCTACACAGCAACATGTCCCAGGAATCCAGGCAAAGAGCAGCATCTTTTTTCTCACAGTGATCAGGACACTCAGGGGGTGTTAAAGTGACCTACCACCTTCCTTATCCATGCATTAATTCGTGAGGATTTGTCATATGAATGATGACAAATCTTGTCAATGGAGGAAGGTCTTACTACTCATACCAATAGCACCTGCTTCATTTGTAGATTATTGTCCGAAGACCGAGGTGTTTCTAGAAGCCATGAAGGACCCAGTTAAGCTACTTTTTTCCTCTTTTCTTTCTGCAGCAGAATTGCTTATGTTGTGGAGCACACTCACAGTCCGTCTGAGAGCAGGTGTGCAAATCCAACACGTGAGTGCTGTTAATCCCACAGGAATTATTTTAGGAAATGGAGGGGGAAGGGAAGTTGCGTACAGGTATAGGAATTAACAAAAAATCTTCATAAAAATTTAGCACATTTCTGAGGCATCCAGAGCCACCATAAGTAATCAGTAACTGGAAAGAGATCTATTTGATAATAATCAGAGATGCACTTGGGATCATATGTTCAAAGGGATGTGAGGTTTCTAGTCCTTACAAATCAAACAGTAGTCCCATATCTGATGCTCCACGGAAAGCCTTGATAACCCTTTGCAAGGCCAGCCAGAACCTTTGAAGTCAATGACAATGTTGCCACTGTAATAGCTCTAAAGAGCTGTGTTGGCTCTTATGTTGCTGGAAGACTATCTATTTTGTAACACTCAGGTTCTTTGAACTATCAGCACTCCCCGGGCTTTCAGCACCTGACACGTCTGCTGCCAAGCTTCTTTGCTTCTTTCTTACTGCTGTTCCAAAGCAAAGTCTTCTTTAACTTCATTTTTTATTGCTTTTAATAGAAAAAAAAACCCAAAAAAACTGGTTCCATAATAAATTCAATGTCTAACTTTGCAGGAATGTTATACAAACAGCCCTGCTGGGTTTGAAGCCGCAATCATTTGCTGGATACTTGTGTTTGTACATCCTCTTAGTTTAATTCATTTTCCTCGATGAGAATGAAAACACACTTCCTGTAACTATACTTGCATGGAAACTAGTGGGAAAAAGTCTAGATTTAATATCAAGAAGATGTAAAACTAGCTGGAAAATAGACTGTGGGCTGCTTTTTTTTTAAAAAAAGTCAATATTTCATTGTCATATTGGGAGGATTAAGTAATGTTCCAACAAGGTTTGTCAGAAATCTGGCACAGACTAGGCAAAGGCAGTGGCCCAAACCCATTATGAAAGCCATAGCTGGTATTTAACATCATGCATCACCTAAGAAAACAAGAAAACTCACAGCACACCCTGATCTAATCCTGATACATTTGAGAGCTGAATGCCAGAAAGTTCTTTGTTGCTTGCTTAATGGCACGATGGAGTGTCCAAACAGCAGAGTGACCCCTGCCCAGGCCCGGCCTGGGGACTCAGCCTGGAGGCTGTGGAGTGAGCCAGGCTGTGCTAACCCAGCCGTGCCAGGATCTGCTAAGTTGTACGAGATTGCACACCCCAGGCCCAACTTACCCTTGATTGTTTTCAGCATTTTGGGCATGATGAGAAGTGAATAGCTCAGTGCTGGGTGCTCCTACAGATCCCACCGTGCCTTGGCAGTGCTCACACCTCCCAAACTGCCCCAGGAGCCTGAAAGGAAAACCTAGTACAGAACTGAGCTTCCAGGCCACATCACATGCAGCCCTTAGCAGGGGCAGAATAAAAACCAGTTCTGGAGTAACTGGTTGTAGCCAGGGACAGGGGAGCAGCTCACAAGACAGCTCACAATCTGTACATTTTTTAATCTAAATATCCAAACCATTATGACATCTACTAAAGAAGGGAAACCAGTAGTAATTTATCTGAAGTGTTAAAGCCTTTTGAGTAAACTAATTCTCCAGCCTGTCAAGCACCAGTCCATGCAGCCAGTGTGGATTCACTACTCTTTTAATACCCAAACTAAGATAAATGATCATCTTGCCCACAAGTCATCTATACCATTTCCCACAGGAAGACAAGGTTTGAATCCAAATTGATTCTGAAAACCCCTGAGGTATGGTCAGAAATCAAATAGACTTCAGTAAAGAACACTTAAGAGGGAAATGTCAAAAGCAAAAGTCCGCAACAAGCAAGCTCAACCTGTGGCCCTCATGAAGAGCGACCTGCCAGGCAGTGCAGACTGCAGAAAGGGACTCAGAGTCTTTAGAGATCCAGCAACTGTGTGAATGCATGGTATCATCTGCCTACAACAAAAGAGAAGGCAAATGTCATCCTAGGACACACACGCCTGTGAGTGTGTTTCATGTAAGACACAGAAGAATTAATCGTGCTCTAATTAGCACCAGTGCATTCTCTGTGTAGTTTGGTATCCAGTTCTCAGCATCATGCATTAAGGAAAATGGATGTTGGTCAAGGTCCAAAGATTCTCACACAAAGGCCCAAAAGTTCAGAAGATGCAATCCAAGACAAAAGGCTGATGGATTAGGCATTTTCTGTGTGGAAATGGGAAGATGAGGAAAACTTAAAACTTAGGTGTCAGGCAGAAACCTGACCTCTTTCTAGCCATTGTAAACTGGTAATGTGAAGTGTGATGTCTTCTGCTTTTGTTTGGTAGGGTTTGGTACAGCAGGACTGTGCAAATATAGACCACCTGTTAGAGTATTTTCAGATCTTTAATCTGTCTGAGCCAGAGCTTCCTCAGATCAAAGTCCTGCAAGACTCCTCTCAGAATCCGGTTTTGCAGCCGGCATTCATCACAACCAACTGCTTTTGAACATACCCAGTTCTCTGGGATGTTGCATGGTTTAGCCCTGAAAAGCTGCAATGAAGCTGAGACAAGCTCTGGGACACGATGGTCCTTAGTCACAGCACCAGTCTGACGAGTGACTGCTGGCCCTTAGAGACATGGCCTGGACACACTGGGTTGGAGTAATTTCCAACATGGGCATCTCCAGAATGCACCTGCCAGGGCTGCCAGGTATGATACAGGAGCTACAGAAGACCTAAATGTTCCTGGACCAGCAGCTGGACTCAGGTGGCACTTTCTAGGGGAAAATGGCCAAAAGCCTGTGGCCAAGCATCTGAACTGTGTGTGCTGTGAAGCAGAGGAAGAAGAGTTGGAACAGCAGAGCGTTTATTAAAGTACATACAACAGGGGCACCCACTGCATGGATAAAGAATTACATCATGCTGCAGTGACAGTGCTGTGCAGGATCTGGAGTTTCTGTCTGTCCTGCAACAGAGACTCCCAAACTGAAGCCTGGGGCATCCACAAGCCCAACTTGTTGAAGGACCAAGAGCAATGCAGCGCCCAGTAGGGCTGGCAGCAGGATGCACAAGAGAAAGCCAAGGAAGGCAGCAGAACAAGGGGGACAGCTGGGATAGGGGCAATTTCCCCTGCATGTTACTGCAGCCACTTGTCCCGGCAGGCACTGTCCCTGTCCCCTGCTGGAGCCGTCACCACCAAACCAGCAGCTCACCCAGGGTGTGGAGCTGGCACGGACCCGCACCGACCCCAGATCCTGTTTCTGGGCCGCGCTGACCAAGAGTGCAATCATGCACACTTCCTTCCACATTTATGCAAAAAGCATCCACCCCACACGTATTTCCACTGTATTTGAGGCCTTGTGAAATCTTGGCAGAAGTGGATGGATTTTGCCCAGAATACACAATTTAGTGCTAATTATCTCTTCCTGCTGGGCTTTAGAGCACAGAGCTTTCAGTTCAAGAACAACAGCCACAAGAGCTAATGGATTGCTCTGTTACCAGGAAGCAAACCCTTTGCAGAGCATGGAGGATCCTGCCCTGCTGCAGGTCCCGGGGAAACAATAGGAGGATGGAATTCATTAACTCTTCAGGGAAGGAGAGAACATCACCAGCATCGTAATTGCCTTCCGCTGGTGCTGCTGGGGAGAACACCCCAACACAAAAGAGCATCTCACCCCTCCCAAGGCATAGCAAATTGTGTTGTAAATGTAGAAAAAGAAAATTCCCCTTGTTGGGTCTGCAGTAAGAGGCTGGAGAAGAGAAAAGGATGGAAAAACTGTGGCTGTGATTCATTCCCTTTTATGTCACATAGAGTGGAAGTCCACATTTTCTGTGAGTGGATGTACAGGATATGGATTAAACTGCTGCTTTCCAAACCCCACTTCTCACATGCACTTATCTCACATCTAGGATGGCCTGTGGGCCTCTCTGATAGGGCTCCACTGACAAACCTCTTTTGGTGATACTCCCTGAGACAAGGAAGGGACTTGCCCCACTCTGCTGGCAATTCAGCTGCAGGTAATGAATTAACAGCATATAGGAGTCACACTGGGAGCCAATAATAATTTAATTCTCTTGCACTGGCAGTTAACCACCCAGCAGTAACCATCAGAGAGCTGCTCTCTGCACAGCTAATTTAGGAGCTTTACAGACCTACATACGGTGATCATTTGATTCCAACATGTAGCCTGAAGGAGAGTCCAAAGCACCTCCTGGCATAGCGAGCATTTTGGCTGGTGGTGACCACGTCTTAGCTTTTCTTTCAAATGCAGTCTTTTTGGTGTGGATACTCACCTTCTCAAATATCCTTACAAGTGTAAGAAATAAAATACTGAAATACAGAGCAGATGCTTCAGTACCTTGGACTAGATCCATTATTGACACAGGACCAACACTACACCCTTCTCAAAGACACTTTCTCACTTGCTCACATGGTGCACAGATGTAGGCTGCTGGCAGTGATCTCTAAAGCAATGTGGGCAACTTCCAGATTTTCAAGTACCCTTTGTCTCTTGTTTCTTGTGCAAGATTCTGGACAGTTTATTCTCATTTGGGTCTTTGTAGTTATAATGCTAAAAATCCTCATATTGCTGTATTTTTGCTCCCTCTTGGAAACAGGGTGAGGGAAATACTGCTGGATGAATGGAACAATACCCAGCACTGGAGGTGAGGAGTGGTGGGATTACCACAGGTCACCAAGATAATCCTGTGACCTGCCTACCCAACATGCAGATGTTTTAGTGGCAGCTCTTCCAGAGAGCATGCTACTACCACTGGGAAAGGTTTGCACAGCTTGGAATCATGATTACCACCACCAAAATGTAAAAAGGCTGTAAGGAGTGAGAATAATTCTTCCTGAGTGAGCTAAGGAAACAGCTGTACAAAGCCTGACAGCCCTTTGCTGAGACAGTTGTAAGTATCCTCCATCATGTTCAGACAGAGTTTCCTGTCTCTAGAACAAGTTGTCCAGCACTAGTTCACTGGGAAACACCAGAAGAAAAAAAGTGAAACACCAAACTGATTCCAAGGAAGATTTTCTTCTGTGAAATGAAGGTAAATAATTCTGCTGCTTTATGACCGGTGGTTTTACTCGGAGGTATTGCACAACAGGCTTAAATAATGTTCAAGTATGACTGCATCCAGTTTTATCTGGCTGTAAGGTTTTCCTTAGCTTGTTGTGTCTCAGAGAAGGTTGGTTATGAAGAACAAAAGTGTTTTAGGTCTGCAGTCCACATGCACATGAACCCTTCTCACCTGACTCCAGTAACAAGCACGTGAAATACATATTGAAGTCATTCTTCATGGTGTTTTGTCTCATAACATTTGGAATTTAAGTAAGCTTTGCAATTTAACAAATAAATATTGAGCTAATTGCATTAATAAACATAAAGCAAAAGGCAGAAAACACCCTCCCTATCCTGCACGTGGAGAGCCTCAGTTTCCAACACGAGCTGGAGGATGACCGCGGGCAGGGACCATGGGGTTAATCAGAGCAACTGGACACCCTGCCCACCAGGCCCCACGAGCGTCAGCTGGACTGCAGAGGCCCATGTCTCCCATCTCTCTGCCTGGTTGGCCTGCCCCTTCTTCCACATTTTTAGCAGGGTTTGCCACGCTCCTTTTCTATCTAGGTGGTCTCTACCTTAGTGCCATCCCAAGACACAGGAGAGACCTGACCTCCACAAACCTCCTGCCTGCCTAATCCAGTGGAAAAAAGAACCGTGTCAACCCCACCTTTGAAAGAAAAACATTGATTTGCCTCTTCTCACACAACACACATAATACTGAGGGTGCTCCACCAACACCTTCATCACCCATCTTCTCACAGGAAAAGATGCTTATCCTCTCTCCTGTACTTTAACAAAAAAACCAACCAAACAAAAAACTGTTGACAACAGCTGACAAATCTGAGATGCAAGTCTCCACATGGAAAACAGCACTTTTGCAAAAAAATGATAAGCAACTTGAAGCAGATTTAAGTGGGGCAGAGTCAAGCAGGGCTGTCAGACTTTAAACACCAAGCAGGCCCAGAGAGGTCCTTCTGTCATCTTTTGCACTGTATCTTCAAGCCCAATGCCCTGGGGGTGCTACAGCCCTGGGAGAGCTGCATCACGCATGTAGGACTTAATGTGTTGCAGCAGAAGTGCAGGAAAGCCGTGGCCTGTCTTCCCTTCAGGTGAGGCTTGGGATCTGAGCAGTAAGCACAGGATAGTCCCCATTGCATAGGGCATCTGGAACTGAGCACCAGGTGATCTCCAAACCCAGGCAACGCTCCAGCCCCACCCACACAGCAATAGCTTTGCTCTCCTAGAGCTCCTACTCTTCACCAGCTAGGTATTACTGAAATCAGATCCCACAGCATGCCTGTGGATAATGACTTAGACCTACCTTTCCTCCAAAGATAGGAAAACCGGACCAAAGACAAGGGTTTTTTTCCCGCTATATAAATGGTTCAGTTGTTTCCATCCCAAATGTGATGTTTGTGATCCAGGACTTTCGCCTTCCACCTCATGTGTCCCTGCACAGGGGGAAAAAGCAGGCACCTGGCTGTTTCCCCTGACAGCTCTGCCTCTTGGCTTTGACAGAAAGGGACAAAGACCCACTCAGATGCCCACAAAAATTGTTGGGGTTTTTTTCAGTAAGGCAGCACACTGCTGCACACCTTGGGGGGAGTGGAAATAAGGTTGATCTTCAGGTATTTTTGGAAGCTTTGCTGACCATCTGCTGGATGGCTATAAAAAAACTTTTGTGGGGCCAAGTCTGAAAACACTGCTGGGCCACACTCATAGCTGGAAAGGTTTTATACAGAGACTGGATGAAAACCAGCAAGGCAATAGACATGGATGCATTTCTTTTTTGTTGTCACTGTTGATGGAAACAGCCAGTCTATGTGTTCGCTGACAAGACGTAGACAGCAGAAACCAGATCTAATGAGGTGCCTTGGCCCCTCCAGCAGGCACACAGAGGTCCCGGTGCCCAGATGATCAGGGTCACCTCAGTGCCGGTGGGTCGGCGCGTCCTTCCAGCCCACAGTTACAAGGTGAGGGACACCTTGTTTTAGAGAGATCCCAAGATCTCCTAACGAGCCTGAACTGCAGGCTGTGCTCTGAGGTCATCTCAGCATATTCTTCCAAAGCTAGGGTGGAGGAGGTACCTATTCCTTGTGCAGCAGCTTGGAGCGAGAGTACTCGGCAAGGACATCGTGCTGTGCTCAGGCTGGTGCTTCTCATCTCCTACAGCACCATGGTGAACGTGCATGGACTGCTCCTTGGGACATGGGAACCAGCACAGGGGCACCTCCTCTGCCGAGGGACTGCTCTTCCCACAGCATTAGAGACAGGTTCCCTTGGTGCCTGTGCTTGTTTGTATGACTTGTGCCCTCTCTCCACCTTCTCCTTTCTTACAGCTCCTGAAACACCGTCTAAAGAGGAAAACATCCTCAGTAAAAGGAAAGGGAGTGTGCCAATGCTGCTCTGAAATACTTTGTGTCTGCTAGGTTATGGTGATCAACTACTGAGGTGATAATGGGTGGATTAAACAGGATGTTGGGTTTCTTCTCCTCACATGAATAATTTTACTTTTTGCACATGGGCAGGAGTGGAGCTTGAAGGAGTGCAGTCAGCCCTGTCCAGCACAGATCTGGGAAAACACAGATTCTCAGGGAGAAATCCATGTTTTGGAGCACACATGGATAGAAGGACCTGAGTGCATGCCTAAGCCAGAGCAATGCTAGCTGATTTGCACCACATTTTGGTGCACCTAATTTTCCCTTTGCACTATGTAGCTTCCCAACAGAGATCCTTGGACTTTATTCCAGGGTCAGGCCCTTAAGTCTTTTCTTATGTGTAGCTTCCAGTCTCAGTGTGATGACGTCCTGCTGCCAGTGCCTCATTTACAAGCAAGGCAACATCCAATCCATTCAGATTTTCAATCTGCTAAATGGCTAATGGAGCTAATTGTGCCCTCTGCTCTTGTAGCAGCTTGAAAGTGAAAAAGAGGGGTTGATGCAATAGGGCAAAGTACATTTTCTAGCTCTGACAATAACTCAGCAGCCCACTCTTGCCTTTGCAGAGTGCCACGCTACCAGCAGCACACTCTTGCTGGGGTCCTTCTCACCTTTGTACTTTACTTAAGTTTTTGGCCTTCAGTACAACCTTAAGCAACGTTGTTCTTGGCTTCACTCTGGTACCCATCAGAACATACAGAAACCCTGTGACGAATAAAGCAAACCCAGAAAAGTAAAATGCCTATAATCCAGAGTCTACGTTGTAGCTTTAGCAAAATCAGCAGCATGCAAAGCACAGACATAGGAGCGGGAGAGTGGGGAAACACTGTTTTAATTCAACCAGCACAGGAAGTGATTCTTAGCTCAAAACAAAAATGACCTGCTTGCATCACAAAATAAATGAAGTTTTTAGCAGTAGCTGCAAGTCACACATACAGGGAACAAAGGAGTTCATTTACACGACACTGCTTACTGACATTTCCAAGTAACCAATGTCAGGGCAGGACTAAGAGCAGAGCAATCCCAGTAGTCTGAGTTTAACTATGAGCTGTTACTGCTGCTGACTACAATGAGAGTATCTTCGCTAAATTGTTTCCCAAAACTGATACTGGGATATGTGTCTTGGACAAATAAACTGTACAGGTTGTTGCTTTTTGGGAAATCAGCTTTAAATTAAAGTGGAGAACATTTCAGAACATGTTCAGTGTCTGCTTTGCACCAGTCTAAAAGGAGAAAATCCACCCCCAACATTCCTTTCTCTTGCTTTGGTGTTACTTGGGGAACTGATTCAGCTGAAAAATAATCCAGGAAAAATGGCCGGTTACTTGTTAACTTGTTAGGGATCAGTCCTGATGGGGCTGTACCAGCCTGAGAGAGGGCGGAGGATGAGAGGGTGCTGGATTCTCCCTTCCAGCAGCAGCAACATTTACTAATACTGACTGCAGTGGTTTCTGAATTGCAGGCTCAGACTTTAGAAATACAGTTCTCAGGAGGTTTAAACATCTGCTTCTGGCATTCTCAGAAGTGCACCAGCATCAGCATGCTGATTAATCCATTAGAGCCCACAGACCATCTCTTCCTTCACCTGTACTGCTTGGGGAGAATGGTGAGAAAGGCTTAAACCCACTTAAACCATTTGGACTGAGCTGCACACTGGTGTGGGAATAACAAGATAATCCACGATTACTTCCATGTTACAGCACTCATGAGGGACATACGAAACTTGCACTCAGTTTTTCCATTGAAACAAGGAGGTTTCAAGGCAGCACACTGCATTCTGGCCCTCCTGGAAGACAAAGACTCTATTGCTGGGTTAGTTCTACTTTGCACGACAGAATTCTGTATTTGTTTGGCTGGGAAGTGAACAAATAAACATGATTCTTAGCCTGTGATGGAGAGGAAGGTGTCAATCCTGTTGGCAGTGTCCCATATGGATAATGGCCAGACGCCGTAGTTAGCACCACAATTCAAGTCTCCTTTTAGTAGTGTCATATTTTCTATCTTGGAAATAGCTTTGCTTTCAAATTGCCACTCAGTCTGGCGGCCACCACCATCCCAGGTACACTTTGCCAGCACAAACATGAGTAAAGTGCTGCCTGCACAGAAACTGACTTTGGGTTTACCAGCAATAATTGTATTAGAATAATTTTACTCAAGAGTGTGAATACAATACTTTTTGCCAGTTGAAGCAATTTTTACTCAGTCTGAGCAACAGTGCCTTTTAGGGTAAATATGTTATGTTCTGGGTTGATATGTCATAGTGCATTACTCTACTAAAATTTAAGGTATTTATTGAAACACATTGTAACTCTGAGATTAGCCAAAGTAACAGAACTTTCTCATTTCTTTTTCTAGCATCTATTAATTTATCTATTTGTAATTCAATACAATTTTTAAAAAAACTAGCATTGCTGAGTATTGCTGTGTTATTGATTACACATATGGATAGGCTGCTCCAGAAAACCAGCAAGTAGACACCAATGTCGCTATGGAGAATTTGGGAATGCCACCAAAATCACCACTGGGATGCCATGAGTATTACTGCAGGAGAAGGAGAGCTACTCCTCCTCCATGTATCTTCCAGCTTTCTCTGTAGCCTTAAGTCCCTCTTTCTTCTCCTATCAGCTCAGGATCTCAGATGAGTATTTCCCATCACAGGGCCTGAAACTTATTGTTTACTTCTGTAAAAAACTTCCTATAGTTATTCTGTAACATTTTTCCTCTGCTCATATTACTTGATAAAATAGGACATACAACTGCCACAATCTAGCAACTACAACTGATATTGAGGCGGCAATTTGTTATACCCTGGAGATGGGTCAGTAGCAGAAACAAAACCAGCACCCCAGGCACAGCAGTGCTCTGTCCCATGCTGAATTGCAAGGACACTTTTTTCTGCCAGCCTGTCCCTGATTGCTGTGCCAAGATGAGCCATGCATGGTGAGCCTGAGGAAGAAGCAGGCACAGACATCAGCCTGGGGACACAGGGCAGCTGATGGACTTTTCATCTTGTGACTGAAGAACAGGTCACAGCACAGTGGAGTTTCATTAAAACTACACAGCTCATGTTTGCTGCTCTTTCCCAACTTTCATTTATCTCTAAAAGACAGAACCAAAGGCTTTACACTTTTGCTCTCTTTTTTTTTTTCCATGTGTAAAACTTACTGTCCTTGAAACTGCTTTGCCATTAATTTCGAGAGAGGTCACAAAATCACAAAACCCACATGGCCGCAGCTGGGCTGCTGCCGGTCCCCTGGGGCTTGGACTCTGTCACAGCTGCCCAGCCATCTCCACACACACAGAGCTTCCTCACTGCTGGAATCCCACTGCCGGGGCTGGGAATGGCGCCTGCGTCCTCTAAGCACCTCTGGCTTCCACATGAGTTTGCTCAGCTAAATGA
Source organism: Eulacestoma nigropectus (assembly GCA_013397775.1). Classification (NCBI taxonomy): domain Eukaryota; kingdom Metazoa; phylum Chordata; class Aves; order Passeriformes; genus Eulacestoma; species Eulacestoma nigropectus. The sequence goes on along the minus strand of VZTE01005385.1, from coordinate 1,077,793 downwards.
AGACACACCACAGTTTCTGTGTTTTTCAAACAGGTAACAGATGATGTTACAAGGTCACAAACACCAGAGACATCTCTGAGCTTAAGAGATGCAAAACTCAATGCACCAATCCATTTTGAAGATAAATATGTTAATAATGGTTTCGTAGTCTAAGTAATGAATATAAATTTTCTCTCCCAAAACAATGACATTTCCTGAGTAACAACTGCTTCGACTTTACTCTCTATCCAAGTTACCGTCCTTCTACATTCCCCTGTCACTTACATAAGTAACCTTGGGTTTATTAAAATTCTTTGTTTCAATACTAAAAACAACAAAATTTTCCCATTTCAACATACATCTCATCGGACTTATTACCACAGACATCTTAGAATACAAAAAATATGGAAAAATCTTAAAATAGTTTCAAGAAGGTGTGTTTCATTACCTAGAAGAGAGCAGAGACAGTTTTACCCGTGAGAAATTCTGGACCACCCAATTAAATCTGTAATGATAATAATTACAAGGCAATATTATTAATGCAACATAAATGGTTGTTTTTTTCAAAACAGCTTTCTCATATTTAGCTCAATGACCCTATGAAGTTAGAAGTTCACTCTAGTTAAAAGTGCAATATTGGTATACTGTACAGCAAAATGCACACAAAGTAAAATCATTAGTATATGGGATAAATAATCTGTATGTATTAATGTTGAGATAATAAGATTGAGAAATATCCAAAACTTAGGTATGTGAATATAAAATAACTTAAATGATGTTCATTAAACCCTCCCCCCACCCCCCCCAAACTAACAACTGAAATCCCATTTTAGGGATCATTAAAGAACAGAACTTTGCTTAAAGAACAGTCTGTAAACTTTACTTGAACTGCAAAACATTGTAAACATGCATATATAATAAAATTTTCAGGCCTTTATCCTTACATTACTGAAATTATATATCTGCAATGTTGGCATTGTATCTTTGGCAAGTTCAACAGCAATACATACACCAGCCTTTTCACAGACAACTAATTTATTGCTAAGTCAAGAAAACAGTTGTGGACTTAAATTAATTTAAAAGCAGTCTTATTGAAAGATAGCATTAAACAGTGCATCAGATAGGTACAGCAAAATAAAAAAAACCCAAAAAACCCACATGGTTCATTCTGAAAACTCAGTTGTTCTCCTGATGCTGGTAAATCAATGAACTAATGTAGCAATCCCCGTGCCTGCACACAGTTCAGACCCTTCTTTCACTTCCATGCTCCTTACGTACCACTGAAACCCAGGATCGACACTGAAGCAGGAACTGTGTCTCAGTAACTTCTCATAGAAATAATTTTCTACATTACCAGAATAATGACAGTAGGTCAGACTTGTTGACGCATTTTATTGTGAGATGGGGAGTTTGGTAAAAAACTAGAAAATGACCATGATGTAACAAGGAACTTAAAAATGAAGTTTCAGATTTGTAACATACATACATGAATACAGGAACAAATTGGCACAAAAATGTTAAACATTGTTCCCAACACTGTTTTATAAGATTATTCTAATTTGGCTTACTAAGGAAATGAGAGTTTTATGGTTAGACTAATCTCTTAATAAAACTGCAGAGCATCATGCTATTAGTCACACAGTGAATTTCAAAATTTAAGAGCTTTATATTAAAAACTGGGTAAAGGTAAAATGAATTGATTGCAATTGTAAAATTAATACATTCCCATTTTAATTCCTCTGTTCTACAGTCCAAGGCAAGTATAAATGTTAACATAACACTGTTAAATCAAATCTCAATGCAAGAGAACCGATTGCATCTCTACTTTAAATCTTATCAACTTTCCAAATTTTCATACTAAAATATATTATTGTATTAATACAAACTACAGTATTATACACTACACTGTGTAATAAATAAAGAAATATAAAAATAAGACACATAAATATAAAAGTTTTCTAAAACTAAAAAGGTACATATGTCAGTAAGAAGGGTATTAATACTGCCAGGTTTGAAGACATACAGTACAAAATGTTGCACAGATCTATAAACTAAAAGAAATAAAATAATACTGATAGGTAAAAATCAGCTAACATTGTTAATAAATGGGGTCCATAATAACTAACATTTGAAAATACTTATGAGCCAGATAACATGTCATGTATGTGTCTGAAATTAAAGTAAACCAATAAACCAATAAAGCAGATTAGAAAATTTCCCTTGTAATTATTGTAGAGAAATTCTGCAAGTCAGGTATTAACCAAAAATACCACCAAATAATTAAATAATGAAATATACCAGTGTTCTTACTTCTCTGATGGCTGAGTGTTTTTTTCCCCATGAATAGTTTAGAAGTTTGATACAAATCAACAAATGCTAGTTATTGTAGGCCACATATTGGATAGAGGCTGCTTAGAGCCTTTGTAATACTGATAAATGGCACTTACAGCACACAGGTCTTGCATAAGGCCAAAGGAGATACAAAGCTTCATATCATATCCTTCATATTGTTACTACATACTCAAAACACAATTACAAACACTGTTTTTGACAACTTTCCTGTCCTTACCAGTATTAACACTGTTAGTCCCTGCAATCAGAACTCAACGACAATCTTCTCAACTACATTTTTAACCACATGAGTAAGAAACTTCAGTTCTTCTATCATCTTCTTTCTTAAGGCTAACAATACACTTCAAATGATAATATGCTCTACTACAACATCTAATGTCATAAATCGCTACCTTCTAGGTTGAATTTACAAAGGTAGCCAAGCACTGTTTGCAACTGCATTACACGTCTCTGCAAAAGGGAATTTTGTAGTGCAGAAGTTCTCACATTTTAAAACATAAGAAAATACTGAAGCGGATTTAGGAAATGTTTTACCATAAAAAAAAAAAAAAAAATCATATAAATCTCTCCCAATTGTACAGTTTAAAAATTAATCAACTTAAGAATGAAAATTAATACTGATAAAACAAACAATGCCAGATGCTTGTCTAATAATCAGGTTTCCTACAACCTGTTAAATCTTTGCTTCCAGAGTCACTGTATTTTTCTAATCTGCTTCATGTTATAAACTTGTTCCTAACTTTGAAAACTGTGTGAAAAATTACTAAGTTTGAGGTTCAGGCACACCTGGATTTCTTTTTTTTTTTCTTTTCATTTTTTTAATATATATATTTTTTTTACACAGTAGTGAACAGAAATCACAGTATGCAGGCTACTGTGTTTCCATGAAAAGCATGTATAATATAGAAGGAACTTCATTACCAATTTTTCTTTTTCCTTATAGAAAAAACCTAGCATGTAAGCTTTATTCGTTATTTTCTTCTGACACCTGCCCATTATTTTGTATAACCTCTGGTTCTGCATTGCTTATTTGATTTACAGCTTCATCGTTCTTGTTACCTTCAGTTTTCCCTTCTTCCTCTTCCACTGCTGCTTCTTCTTCTGCATCCCCTACTTCTTGTAGTTCCCTACACTCTTTTTCTTCCTGAAGTCCCTCTATGTCTTTTTCTTCTTCCTCCTCTTCCTCTTTTTCACTGTATTCCTCCTCTTCCCTGGTTAGGCTCTCTCTCTCATCCGAGTCGATCTGCGAGGGGGACGCCCTGACCACCACATGCTCGCTGCTCAGGACCTCCGGGCCCATCTCCTCCGGCTCGGCGCTGTCGCGCTCCTCTGTCTCCCTTTTGCAGTAGGAGTAGCGATGGTTCATGTGCTGAGAGTAAGACCCCGAGTGTGAAAACCGCTTTCCACACTTGTCACATTGGTAGGGCTTTTCCCCAGAATGCAGTCGCATGTGTTCAATCAAATGGTGTTTGTGTTTAAACGCTTTTGTACAGATTCCACACTCGTGAGGTCTTTTACCTGGAAAATAAAACACAAACAATTGGACATCTTGTACCTGAAGTTTTAAAAATGTACACTCTTGTTTTCATCGTAAAATGCTGTTGGTGAACATATTAGCATCAATTAAATTTTATTTAACAAGATGTTTTACTCCATGCATTATCAACCTGAGTTGCTCTCCTTAGCCCAAAGAAGGCGCAAGGGTACGCTGTCACAATCACAAGAGTAATTTGTAACTTTTTTAGGAAAATTCATAGGAGGATAAAGAGATTCTCAGACACAACTTTTAGCACAAAAAAAGTGCAAGCATAAATTAGAAAAGGAGATATTTTTCTCGCATAAACTATTTTCAGTCGAAACCATTTTAACTTTTCTATATTGATGGTGATTTAAAATCAACTAATCTTTTATGGTTATTTTAATGTTGGTTTTTGTGATGATACTGGTAAAAGGAAAATCATTCTAAAATCTAGGTTGAATGCTTTATGTACAAAACTTGCTCACGACACATGTTGACATGAAAAATCTGTTTCACTCAGTGTGTTTCTGCTCTGTTTTCCAGCTATTGTCTTGTTTTTAGAGTCTCTCATAAATGTATCAGGAGCCTAGCAGTGTTATTTTGATTTTAACATTCAAAGTCATTACACAGAACAACTTTGCAGTCTTAGCTCAGACATAAAAGACAAAGACAGTAAGACAGCAGGTTTTTGGTCACACTACACAGATGACCAGCACATCCATGTCATCTCATGCCAAACAAGCAACGAGGTGGGTCTTGGTCTCTCTTCCCAAGAAACAAGTGATAGGACAAGAGGAAATGGCCTCAAGTTGAGCCGGGGAGGTTCAGACTGGAAATTAGGAAAAATTACTTCACCAAAAGGGTTGTCAAGCACTGGCACAGGCTGCCCAGGGAAGCAGCTCAGTCACCATCCCCAGAGGTATTTAAATGACATGCACATGTGGCACTTTTGGGACATGGCTTACTGGTGGATTTGGCAGTGCTGGGTTAATGGTTGGAGCCAATGATCTTAAAGGTCTTTTCCAACTTAAATGATTCTATGATCCTGAACATTACACTGAATTCAAAACTGGTATGGGAAGAACAATTGTGTTAGGAAAAGCAGGAGCTGAAAGAGTCTCAGAACAGGATAGGTATGAAATTAAATACCCTTACTGAATACAGCTTGAGAAGATCAAGACAAAAAAAAATTTGTTATGCTTTTAATTTTATATGTGAGATAACATTAAAATATTAATACACAGAAATAATATAATATAATAGAATAGAATATAATACAATATAATAGAATATAATACAATACAATATAGTAATTCAGCTACTCTGCAAACCAAGAAAGTAGAGCAGCATGATGGGAGTAGCCAGAAGTTCTAAAGAGTTTATTTTATGGACGTGGGGAAAGAGGACATAACAGAGCCAGCAAGAAAGAAATATATAATACAAAACCCAATATACATTTGGCACCTAACCAATTAAAAATAGAATTTTTATTTTCAGATATCACAGAAGAAAAAAGAGAGCAAGAGGTATTAAAAAAATCCAAAAGATACCAGAACTGGAGCCAAAAGGAACAACTATGAGAAATTAAAAATAAAAATCAAAGCCAAAAGGGTGTTCTTTGGTGGTTAGATTCTATGCCTAATGAACAGCTGAAACTATTAACTTCAGGTCAGTACAAATATGGCTCAATTTGAAAATCCTTCATGCCAGATAGGCGCGCTGCTTTTCATATAAAGTATCAAATACATACAAGATCCTTTTTTTTCCAATTTAAATTTTTAATCTTCATTTTTTCTTAATTTATAACCAGGCAAGGTAAATTAGAAGTAATATATCCTCAGTTATAGGCTGCGGTTCACAGATGATTATTCACAAGCCAGATGCAAAAACTCCTATTTTTCTATTTAGGGTTTAGGTCTAACAAATTTAAAGAAAGACAGAATTGCTGTTCTGTCAAACAAATAAACAAAAACAGGTGTTTGTAAAGAAAGTTTAGCACCGGCAGTAAGGACTGCTACACTTCCCTACATTGTCTGAAAACTGGATTCCAGCTGAGATTATCAGTTACACATTAGCAAAGAAATAATGATCGGAAACATCTTTTCCTAGTACATACCTGTGTGTTCATACTTATGTCTCAATAATGAGCTGCTCTTCTGGAATATTTTGTCACATAAATCACATGCGTACATCCCATTTTCTGTCTTTCTCATTTTTTTCTTTGGGGGTGTTGAATCAGAATCGTTTTGATCTTCTACATTGGATATTCCTTCTGAGCTAGTGTCTTGCCTTTCATCCTTGAGAAAAATCACAAAAAAAAGTTAAGTTCAATAAAAAAAGTCACCCACATAAACTGAAGCTGCTATCCTCATTCAATTCCATAAATAGCCAAACAAAATTGTTTAGACTTCCAGAGTCAAAAAAAATCTTTTACTGCATTGTTCTGCTTTGCAGTCTCTGCCACCATCCAGATGCAGAATCCTCACTGGGACTGGCTTTAATCACATCCAAATCTGACTGTTGGCCAGGTCCAAGATACACTGGCATGCCGTATTTTAGAGGCCATAAAATAAATGCAATATTAGAGACCTGTAAAGCACTTCAGTAAGTGGGAAGAGCAAATTTGCCATCTAACTGCATTTTTCAGCTAATGCTGCTCACCTATCTTTTGCTGCCTCACAGATTTTGTGAAGTTAAAAGACTGTTTTTGCTGAAGTTTTCACAAAAAAGCTATATAAATTACCATTTGAATTTGCATATTTGACTACCCTCTTCCTCATGAAACTACCACAAATACTACTTAACCCCGAATTTAGGGGACTTCAAATAGTTTCCTTACTAAATAGTTTCAAAAATATAATTGTTGTCTATTTCTAAGCATTTCAAGCACTAAAGCTCCCCTGTAAAAGCACAGTATTTTCTACTGACATCAGCAGCATCACTACACACATATTTTATCACATATTATCAAATCTGAATATAAAAGTGTACCTGTTAGCTACCTCAAATGTCTGTCTCAAACTTTTAATATAAACAACCTTGTAACTCTTCAAGGCTCCTCAGTCTCTGGCAATACAGAAGCCTGAATAAAATGCTAGACAGCCAATTTCTAAGATTTAACTAGAAACACTCAGTCACTTTTCTGTTCTGACCTGTCCCTACCTCAATGTGCACAGATGATTCTCAGGAGGACTAACCCCGATTAGATCACATCTGGATGTACCCAGGGAGGAGCAAGCCAGGATACAGGAATAGCAGATGAAGAAGATAAATACCTCCCTGACTTTCAATTGAGAATATATCTGTGTTTTGTTTAAAGTGCCATTACAGTGTAGGATGAATTCAGCTACTCTGCAAGCCAAGGAAGCAGAGCAGCGTGAAAGGAGTAGCCAAACATTCCAAAGCATTTATTTTCTGAGTGTGGGGAAAGAGGAGATACAGAACCAGCAAAAGACAGAAGCCATGGTTTTATTTTCCTTTTTGATCAGGAGCATTAGACAGTCTTTAAAATACTGAGGACTAATGTCCTAGAAGATTAAATATGGAGAAGAACTGAGTTGTCTGAGCTAACTAGCTTTGCAGAGGGCACAACAGTAATATCTATTATCCATTTAATCAAGTCGAATAAGCCTGATAGCTTATATTTTTATTTAATTTATCCTGGTAGTTTTCTGTTAGTTCAGCACAGATACAGATTGAATATATCATACATACATCATGTAGGAATATGGGGACCGAAGTACCTGATTTCCATTGGCTTGGGTCTGTTTTGGTGGTGTCTCATGAACTGCAGGACTAACTGTAGTAGAGTATGTATAAGCCACCTGTGGAATCAAAATGGTTTGCTTATTGGCAGCGAGAGCTCTCAAGCAGGGAACACTGTTCTGGTCAGCAATGGCAACAATTGTAGGTAACTGGGCAGTGACTGTAGGTATAGCAATATTTATGGGATTGGCACTTGGTGGGATTACATTTACAATAGGATCAGAGTCTGTAACACTGTTGTCCTTTTGTGGTTCTTTTTTTGCACAAGTTAAGTTCAAAGGTTCTTCTTGGACAGAATAAACACTGTTCTGGTAAACACTAGTTATGGTAGATCTTTCCAACAGTTCTCCATGTTGCTTTGGTAGCGAAAGGTCAAGAGGTTCTATTTGTGGCTCTTCTTGTACACCCTCTGCCGTGTACGTGTAACCCTGTGAATTTCTTGATGAAGAAAGGTTTAGTGGTGATGCAGATGGTGTGCTACTGTGTGAACCATTCAGAGATGATCCCCCTGGTAAAGTCTGAGATTTCGTTGTACTGACAGGATTTTGTGAGTTATTTGTGCTGTTCTGGGGTTCGCTCACAGTTGTAGTTGCTGCTTGATCATCGTTGTCTGTGGGACTGCTTAATTTAACTTGTTCAGGAGAAGATGGTCCAGAAGACTGCACAGAAATTTGTCCAGCTTGCATTTTTTCAAACCACTTTTTTACCACATCCAGTGGTAGGTTTACAGAATCTGCTATTTTTGAAAGCTCTTCTGCGCTTGGTTGTGCATTTAATGCATAATATGCTTTCAGGAGCGATAGAAGGTTCTTTAAAGGTGGCTGACCAGGAGATAAGTTGTTCTCCCCAGTTTCTGATGGGACAGGGGACTCGGGTTTCTCAGCTTCTGTTCCACTAGGCTGGGGAAGCTGAGGAGAGCTTTTTGTTTCATAGTGCTTTAATTCTTGAAGTGCATTAAGATCTCCTGGACAGTCATCACAAAGAAGACAAGTGCTATCATTGGTCTCTCCTTCAAAGTTCTTATCTTTCTCAGACTTCACTGTGAGATCTTCTGGTAATTTCTCATTTTTGCAACTATTTGCAGGAACAGAGTTTTCTTTTTTTAGATTTTGTGGAACAACCTGAAGTTGACTTGGCTGCTCCAAGCTGTAGTTGATGATAATTTTGGTTGTCCCATCTTGGTCAACCAAAGGAAGACTGATAGCTGAAATGAGGGAATGGCCAGCTTGTTGTATAGATGCATTGTTGATTGTTTCTTGTTCTTTGGACGCAAGATTAGCATGATTGTTTTCCAGTACTTGCCTTATTACATTACCATCCACTGCCACTTTCAGTACATTTTGAATGTCACTTAAATTGATGCTAATGGGAGACACCAGACCTACTGTTGGTAGAACAACAGCTTGCACCACACCCTGAGGAGAACTGGTTGCCTGCAACGGGCTACCACCACTAAAAACCCCATTCTGCAAAGGGGTTGAACAATTAATTCCTGAAGCAACCACTATGGGCTTGAATTCATAATCCACAGGTTCAGTTTTAATTTGGTTAAGAGGAAGCTGCTCTTGCAAGGGTTTATTTTCTATCTTTTGTCGTATCTGTGGTCTTGCTGGGCTACCTGGTGATGCAGAAAGGGAAGGGGAGGAGCACTGAGACATCTTGAGCCCTGACCGGGCTCGACCATTCACGGGCATCAAACCAATACACTTCTTACTGCTTATGTGTGAACTGTATGAACCAGAATGGGAAAAACGTTTCTTGCAGTTTGAGCACTCATATGGCTTCTCTCCTAAAGATAAAAAAAA